>JALMQS010000162.1:3371354-3427111 GCA_024734495.1 Forficula auricularia
ATTAGATACATAAATAGAAACAAAAATTATCTTGAAGATTTTGTTAAAAATCTCCTCCAGAAACATTTAAAATAAAAAATTCTGCTACTCTCGGCTAAAACTTTCAATTTAATTGATATTTTAATTTTAACTAAAACAAAAAATTACCGATGGTGTTCCACGTACTTAAAAGTCAAAACACCGAAGTGCCTGACTTAATCATCAGTGAAGACCCCAGTGAATGGAAAATTAATGAAGTTACTCGTGATTACTTCGCTTTTCGTGGACTACCAAGAAAGAAATATGACTTTGAAAAAGTAGGAAAATTTATCAAACGGTGAAGATAAAAATATAGTGCAGCATTTTTGTACCGAGTCAATGTTTCAACGAAAATTGTCCAATGGGCAGTTTGTAAATCGCGATTGGGTGGTTTATTCAGAGAAAACTGGTAATGTTTTCTGTGGTCACTTGCCTTCTCTTCATAAATGATTGCACTCAATTTGGTAGAAAAGAGGGGTTTTCTGACTGGAATAATGCTTCTACAAGAATGAAAGAACATGAAGCGGGTAAAGAACACATGAATTATTCATTAAATTTCGCAATCCGAGGTAAAGAGTTGGGAAAAATTGACCAGGATATAGCTTGCCAAGTTAATGCTGAAATAACTTATTGGAAAAATGTTCTTATGTTCTATGTTGCTATTATCATTAAATTAACATCCCGAGGTAAGTCATTACGAGGCCATAGTGAAAATTTGAACAATCCCAGTAATGGAAATTTTTTAATGTGCGTTGAACTACTAGCGGAATTTGACCCTTTTATGGCTGACCATGTAGCACGTTTTGGGGGAAAAGGTTCTGGCAAAGTAAATTTGATCGAGTCAACAGGGTCGAGCAGGCTTCTCTTACTAATGCGAATACCTTGGAGATCCGGGGCCTTCCATATAAGAACCTAGAGGATCCTGAGCAGCTGGTGATCGATATTGCCAAATCCATCCATCTTGACTTGACTTTAGACAACATCTCCTCGGCTGCACGAGTAGGCCCCAAACGCAGGACTCCGATGGGCCAAAGTCCAGCGCCTATTCTTGTAAAGTTTGTCCATAAGCGGGTGCGGGACGTTCTCCTCAAAATTGAGAGTGAAGAGGAACCTCTCCACGAATGACATTGGCTGGCAGGAGAATGATCCAACGCCAATCTATGTAAGTGAGGCTCTGTCGTCTGACAATAAATACATCTATAGCAAGGCAAATGAGCTTCGTAAAAGCGATAAACTGAAGTTTCTTTGGGTAGTTGATGGACGGATTCTTGTACGAGCTAAGGAGGGTCAACGGGTCGTTCATCTGAGCAGCATTGATGATCTCAAGAATTTTCAATGAGCTCCCTGTCTCTCACCTGTTTCGTCTTTTTCTTTAAGCTACTTTTCCACTTTTTTCCTATTATTCTGATCTATTATTTTCCCAGTTTTATTTTCCCTAAATTGCCCTGGGATTTCAATTCAATTATTTTTATAAATTTTTTTCCCTGTTACCTATTTTTCGTTAAATTAAAATTATATTTTAATTTTGTTATTTTGACTTGTTGTTTTACCTTTCTCTTTTCTTTTTTCAAACCAGTTTTATATTCATATTTGGTTATCTTGAATTGTTTATCATACTTGATTTCCCTTAAATCGTTTTTGGATATTAATCTAACTATTTTGTGTTTGCTCCATTACTATAACTTTAAATTATTTTTAAGCATTGTTCTGATTATGTTGAATTGCTGTTTTCTTTATTACACCCGCAAATTATTAAGGAATTATTTTTGGTTTATTGTTAATACGTTAATACCTTCTAGATTTGACTATATTATCATTTCTATTATTTGTAAATTTTTAATAAATATTCTGTGGTGTAATTTTGTTCTGATTTTGAAATTATGGCTATTCTTGGAATCTTATTTTTTGTTTGAATCTAGTTTTCTGAAACAATCTGGATGCTTTTGTGTTATGTTTCTTGATGTTTTCGATGGATGATATTCTTGATTCTTGTTCAATTACTGAAAATATATGTGATATCACCATTCAAGACGCTGAACCTATTATTATAAATCGGAATGGTTTGAATATTATTAATGTTAATATTAGGAGTATCAAGAGAAACTTTGATAGGTTCATGGCTTATTTGAGTTCTTCTAGTATAAAATTTCATGTGATCGTTTTGACTGAGACTTGGAATGACAATAGTATAATGTTTGACTTACCAGGATATCAGAATTTTGCATCTAATAATGCTGAAAATAGAGCTGAAGGAGTATCTATTTATTGTTTAAATGATATTCAGGTATCCAAAGTTGACATTGACATTATTGATGAATGTAACTCTATTTTTGTCCAGTTTTCTACTTCATCATTTGTTTTCTCCCTTACTGCAATTTATAAGTCATTCGATAGGGACACTTCTGTTTTTATTGAAAACTTGTATGATCATTTATTACTTTGCTCTGGTGTCAATTATCATTTCATTTGTGGTGATTTGAATATTAATACAATGGTTCCTGATGAAAACTCTAATAAATACATAAATGTTCTTTCTGAGTTTGGATTCTCCCCGTTAATAACGGGACCGACTAGAATAAATATCTCTACTGATTCTAAATCATGTATTGATCACATTTTTTTCAAGGGATCAAATAAATTTGATTGTTTGGGATTTATTTTTGTATCTGATATATCGGATCACTTTGCAACTTCCTCTTCTTTATCTTTTTTGAAGAAATTTGATGAGATAAATAGATCTATGGGTACACTCTCAGATGAAATTAATCCACAAAATAATATTATCACTGTGACTGACATGAAATTACTGAAGAATGAATTGATTAATGAAAATTGGACATCAGTTATTCAGTCTAATGATGTGGATCTGGCCCTTCAAAATTTTTATAATATCATGTCATTGTCTCTAGAAAAATCCACCTATAAAAAGAAAGTAAATAATAAATCCAGGAGAATTAAATGTTGGGTGACCAAGGGTATATTAATTTCAATTAGGAAAAGACAAGCTCTTTATAAAAAAGTAATTGGCAATCCTCTTGATTTTTCATTAAGGGTCAAATACAACAGATATCGAAATGTTTTGACTTCAGTGATAGCTCTTGCTAAATCACAGTTCTATAAAAAGGAAATAATAGATAGTCATGGAAACATGAAATCAATGTGGTCGATAATTAAGAGAGCAACAAATGTTAATGATAGAGTCCAAAAAATATATAGTGTCCTGGATGAGAATGGATCTGAAATTTGTGATAAATTACAAATTGCAAATACCTTTAATTCACATTTTGCAAATGTTGGAGATAGAATTAAAGATAAAATTTTTAGTGATCGAGATTTTGTTTTGGAAGAAGAAAGTAATAATTATATTTTTGAACAAAGTGAAAGAATATCGGATTCCCTATTTTTGAATCCAGTTACTATTGATGAGATTTCTGATTTATTGGGTGGTCTCAAAAAATACAATAGTTATAGCGAATTCGGAATAACTAATAGAATACTGATCAACATGAAAGATTATATTAAGATCCCGATAGTGCATATTTTTAATCTGAGTTTTCTTCATGGTAAATACCCTTCAGGATTCAAAAGTGCAATTGTTCTACCACTTTTTAAATGTGGAGACAAAAAGTCCTTAGGAAATTATAGACCTATTTCTCTTACACTATCTCTGTCAAAAATACTGGAAAAATGTATCAAGGTCCGATTGATGTCCTTTATAAATAAACATGCTATAATATCCAAAAGACAATATGGGTTCCAGCCTGATATATCTACATCTCATGCTCTTTTTGATGTTTCAAAACACATCTGTCAAAGTCTTGATAGGGGGGATTATGTCTTTGGTTTGTTTTTGGATATAGAAAAAGCATTTGACTCCATTAGTCATAAATTATTAATAAAAAAGATTGAAAATTATGGTATTCGTGGAATCGCTCTTGATTTGATAAAGTCTTACATCAGTAATAGAACCCAAATTGTGAAGATTGATGAAATCAAGAGTAACCTAACAACTGTGAACACTGGTATTCCTCAGGGAACTGTATTAGGCCCTTTGCTATTCATTTTATATATAAATAATATTTTTTCTATTAAGACTAATGGATTACCCTTTTGTTTTGCAGATGACACTGCCTTTATCTTTTCGGGCGACTGTTTTAATAACTTGACAAAAACTGTTTCTGATGATTTTAGATTGGTTAAGAAATATCTTAATACCAATTTTCTTTCTATAAACATTCAAAAAACTTCATTGGTTTCCTTCTCGAATGGTGAGAGAAAGTGCTCCTCCAAGAGCACACCTCACATCACTCTCCACTCTATCAATTGTACTGTCTCTCAGGAATGTTCATGCCAAGTCTTGAAGTTTGTAAATGAATGTAAATATCTGGGAATTATTTTCGATTCCAAAATGAGCTTCAAGACACATATTTTGAAATTGACTAGCAGTATCAGAAAACTCTTTTATAAATTTAAGATTCTGAGAGGCTTTCTTAGTTATGAAGTTCTAAGAATGGTCTACTTCTCCTTGTGTCAGTCTTTGCTGTTGTATGGGATTTTGGTCTGGGGGAATACAAGTGAATTCATTTTAAGGGGTCTTTCTGTTGCTCAGAATATTGTTATTAAGATTATACTAAAAAAGCATCCAAGATTTGCCACGCTGGCGTTATATGATGAGTTTAGGGTACTGAATTTAAAACAATTATTCCTATTGAATGCTTGTATTCATTTATATAGAATAAATTGTACAAATTACAATTTGCATTATTACCCCACACGTATATCTAGCAGAACAAATATAATTTTGCCCAGGATTAAAACTGAATTATACTCGAGACATGCTCAAATTGTTGGCCTGAGAATGGCAATAAAGTATAGATATAATTATGATCAATTTAGAAATGTTAGACATATAAAGAGTTTTTTAATTAATTCTGGCTTTCTAAGAATGTGAATTTGTATGACGATTTTATTTTATTTTGATTTACTTTACCTTATGTTGTTTTACTTTTTATTTTGTCTTTGTTCTTTTATATCTTTAATTTAAAGTAATTTATTAAATTTATGTTTTTGAATTTCTCTGTTAATTTATCTTAAAATTTAACCCTCGACTCAAGATTAATCTTACAGAGGGTTAAATTTTATTTTATTTCATTTTAATATAACACATATAGTTGTGTTCATGATTTGAATTTTGATTCAAATTTTAATTGATAAATATTGTTAATGTTCAATATGTATTAATATATTATGTAAACTGTGTATGTAAACTGAGCCAAATAAATAAATAATAAATAAAATTATCTTTCAAACACTACATACGAAGAGCTCATAGGACTTATGGCTGATCTTGTTTCTCAAGAACATAATTGATGATATAAAAAGGGCAAAATATTTCTCAATCATCGTTGATTCGACTCCTGATGTGTCACATTGCGACCAGTTAAGTGTAGTTTTTCGCTATGTTGGAGAAGATGGGACACCAGTCGAGCGTTTTATTGGATTTCTTGCTAATGTCGGCCACAAGTCTAAAGAGATACTTCAGGCTATAGTGACAATGGCCAATAAATATAATTTAAATATGCGTGATTGCCGTGGCCAATCATATGACAATGCGAGCAACATGTCCGGAAAGTACAATGGCCTACAAAGTCTTCTTCAGGCTGGTGACGGAAGAGAAAATCGAGGTGTTAGCTCTTTTGCATACTTCACCCCCTGCGCAGCACACTCCTTGAATTTAATTGGCGAAAATGCAGCTAAATGCTCTCCAGTAGCTATTGCATTTTTTGATTTTCTACAAGAGTTGTATAATTTTTTCTCACGATCTACAGGCCGCTGGGAAGAATTACAACATTACCAACGCCAAGTCACTCAAGTTAAGAAGGAAGAACAGGGGCAAAAACAAAAATCCAAAGCGAAGGCGTTAAAATCCTTGTCGCAAACAAGGTGGTCTTCTAGAAGTGAGGCGTGTGAAAGTCTGGCACGATCTTGGAATGCTGTTTTTCAGTGTTTAACTGATGTTAAAACCAATAAAAATTTAAAATCAGATGTTCGGAGCAAAGCTGATGGTCTTAAAAGACAACTCGAAAAATATGAAACTGCTTTTCTTACTGCCTTCTGGGGATTCATACTCAAGAAGTTCAATAAAGTCAGCATAGCATTGCAAGCTGTTGATACAAATGTTCTCCAAGTAATGAAATATTATGAATCCCTGGTTCTATATGTAGAAGAAGCTCGAAATCAATTTGAAAAATTTGAGGAGGAAGCCAATAATGTTTGTTTATCACAAGCTGGTTTTGAAAATAAAAATCGTCGAAAAAGAGTTCGGAAATTACAAGCTGATGAAACACAGGAGAACGAATTCGAATGAAGTTTAGAATTTCAGTATTTATACCAATCATTGACTGCCTTCTGTCCAACCTGAGAAAGCGAAAAGAAGCCTACTCAGATTTTGGAAAGAGATTTTCTTTTCTTTCAAATCTGTTTGAAGTGAACAAAGACCATTCTGCAACAGCTTCTATTCTTACAGAAATATTTCCAGAAGACTTCAGTGATGAGAGAGAACTCAAGGAGGAAATAGGGAATTTTAATTATATTGTAGTGAGCAATAAAGAGGAGGTGCTGCAATTCGCTCATAAGTGTAATATGGCAAAAAATGAGAAAAAAAGACATTAATTTCCCGAAAAGTGTAACAATTCGGGAACTATATAAGTGGTTTATTGATCTGAAATTAGATGCCATATATCCGAATATGAACCTAATATTTAAAATATGTTTGTGTATGCCGGCAACAAATTGTTCCGCAGAAAGGAGCTTTAGCAAACTGAAAAGAATAAAAGACTATGTTAGAAATACAACTGAACAAGATAGATTGGATGCTTTAGCAGTTCTATGCGTTGAATCAGAAATTACTCTTTCACTGAACTATGATAGCATAATTCAAAATTTGACATGAAAGTACGAAATTTTTTTTTAAATGCTACTTTATGTTATTATTATTATTATTACGCTTTATATTAGCTTGCTTCACGAGCAATCTATCAATGTAATTTTTGTTTTGTTAAATCCCGCAAACAAATCTCTATAAAAATAATTGTTTACCCAATTTAAATTAAATTATATTAAAATAAAAACATTTTTCTGTTAAAATCCGCAAACTAAAGAATCTTGAATTTTCTCTCTCTAATCAAAAGCCCGTCCACCAAATCCTATATATATGTATACACGCACACACACACACACACACACACATATATATATATATATATATATATATATATATATATATATATATATATATATATATATATAAATGTCGCTTAGAATTAAATGTCCGCAAATTTTAGTATGCCTATGTCCGCGCATAAGCTTAGTTCGCCACTGGTAAATGTACAAAAAAGCTAAAAATTTATATATTTTGCCCTCCCCCCTTTCACCCCCATATAGTCAATTTTGATAGTTGATTTTTACAGGAATAGTTTCTTAAAGTAATAAAGAATAACTCTACAAAATTTGATCAAGATCGGAGAGAGTTTTAATTTTTGCCCCCACTCACATTTTGGATAGTTGAGGGGGAGGGGGTCGGATTATAAAAAATCTTGAAATTATTTTTTAGATATTTGCAAATAAATAATCCACAGTTTTCTAAAGAGTAAATGTACTAAAAAGCTAAAAATTTCTATAATTTGCCCCCCGCCCCTTCGCCCCCATACAGTCAATTTTGATAGTTGATTTTTACAGGAATAGTTTCTTAAAGTAATAAAGAATAACTCTACAAAATTTTATCAAGATAGAAGAGAGTTTTAATTTTTGCCCCCACTCACATTTTGGATAGTTGGGAGTTGAATTTCAAAAAATCCTGAAATTTCTTTTTAGATATTTTTTTTTAGAATTTTATCAAGTAAAATTCAAGTAGATATCTTATCGTTCTTAATTGAAAATGCATAATTAGTGTAAACACATCGCAAAGATATTTTGCTTCTTTTGACCCCTTTAGGGGTCGAATTTCAAAAAATCCTGAAATTAGTATTTAGATATTTTAATTTAGTATTTTTATAAATAAAAAGCAAGTAGATATTTTATCGTCCTTAAGAGATATCGCATAATCAGTGAAAACACACTTTGCCCCCTTTAACCTCCTTAGGGGTCGAATTTCGAAAAATCCTTTCTTAGTGAGCCCCTATGTCATAGATGTAATATCCTCTCCAAATTTCATGTCTCTATGTCCAGTGGTTCTGGCTGTTTTGATGATGAGTTTCGATGTCCACTTATTAGGGTTTTTTGTCGGCCGAAACGGCATAGTTTCGCCCAATTATTTTTAATCAAAATAGTTTCAGCCGTTTTTGAGATATTTCGAAAAAACGAGGAGAAAAAAAACAACAATTTTTTCATCCACGATTACAATACTTGACCATACGCAGGGTAAAGTAAAAATATAAAAATGGACTGGCTCATCAATATCCACTTAATTCACTTATCAGTCCGTCTCCAAAAATTACTCCAATCTTATAAAAATAAGTTGCTTTATCTTAGGAATATAAATCTATAACTACTTGTGTATATAATTCTAAAAATTCCTTTTTTTTCAGAATATTAAATATTTTTAAGCGTGTTGCTATATTAATACATTAAATAAAGCAAATTTTTTCTTTTTTCTTTTTTAACTATCTGAAATTCCATTAATAACGGGAGAAATTGTCCCGAAATGTTTGAAGATTGTTTTTGAAAAGATTTAGTACCTGGCCACCGACCGATGCTCGGGAATTTTTTGATTCAGTTAAAATATATATATTAACCCCCTCGCCCCTGGACCCCCACCACTTCACCTCTCTACCTCACATCCACCCCCACCTACAACCCCAATCGCCCCGCCCCCTGTACCCCTCCACCCTTGCACCCCCACATCTCCCCCACCATCACCTCCACCCTCTCCCCAGCCCCCTCACCCAGTTTTTGCATTTCTAGCCTATTAGTGGCCCACAGATTATGTGTATATAAATAATAGGTAAATATGGTAAATAAATACCGTATAATAATTTTTTTTTAATTAAATAACAATTTTTGAGTTCATCAATTAAATTTCCAAATTCTAATATAGAAAAAAACGTTTGTGGGATTTAAAACTCCATTTATAATCAATTAAATAGACTAAATTTTAATATATATAATAATATTTGTAATGATCTATTAGTGGAATTTAAAATTAAAAAAAACCAATTAATAATTAAAAGGAAATTGAATAAAAATGTAATTTTTATCGAGACAACCACCTGTGAATAATTATTTCAATTAACAAAAAACCCATCAAAAACAACTTAGCCGAAGATGAGACCGTGACAGATCGAATGTCCAATACAAAACCCTCCGAACCAGTGAATTTCATCCAAATCGTTAGAGCCGTTTTCGAGAAACCGATTGGATATATATACCGGGTGAGTTTTTTTATCTTGAGACAGTCTTATAACTCAAAAGCAGTGCAAAAAGTTTCAAATAAAAGTTCATTTATATCGAGGGGGAAACTAAACTACGCTATTGTTTGTCGACCTAGAACAAGCTTTCAATGGTATTTTAAGGTCAACTTCTGTTTTTTAAATAGAAACCTATATATTTCTTTACGAATCCTTAATCTTCAAAAAAAAAAAAACTGAGCAACTTTCATGGGAACTATTTTTTTGTACGACATCAAATAAACAAAATATTGAATCAATTAGATCTCAAAAAAAATCTTAATAATTATAACGGTAAATCACTCGTATCCATAATAAACATTAATTAACAGGAATAGCAGGGAATTGGACAAAAATAAAAAACAGAGTTTTTATTGAATGGGCCAGACGTTTCGTCGATTAATTTCGACTTCCTCAGTGGCTCATTCTATCACTCTTTGTCAAAAGACAATTCCACTACGCGACGAAACATCCTTTAATCCTTTTTATTTAAACTATAATACATTGTTGGATCATGCCCCAATTGCTCAAGAATCTTGAACTTTTACACACTTGAACAATCAAAAAATTAAAGGTTTTTAATTTTTTGATTGTTCAAGTGTGTAAAAGTTCAAGATTCTTGAGCAATTGGGGCATGATCCAACAATGTATTATAGTTTAAATAAAAAAGATTAAAGGATGTTTCGTCGCGTAGTGGAATTGTCTTTTGACAAAGAGTGATAGAATGAGCCACTGAGGAAGTCGAAATTAATCGACGAAACGTCTGGCCCATTCAATAAAAACTCTGTTTTTTATTTTTGTCCAATTCCCTGCTATTCCTGTTAATTAATAATTATGTTTAACAATTATTTAACTTAATTATCAAGTAATAATGATTAAATAATTAATTATTAAATAAATAATTATTAAATCGAAAAGTCACAACAATGAATATAAGGTGAAAGCAGTTAAAGGGATGCATTTATTTTATGCCTAAATAGATTTGTTCTGAAATATTAGGGTGGGGAATAAGTTCGTTCGGTTTTTTTTTTCAAAGAGGATTATTTAAAGGATTTCTTTGTTGTTGAGCAAAGGGTTTGTATTCATTAGACAGTGCCTCTTCTGCTCTACAGGAATGTGTTATTTGTTTTTTCGAATATTTTTAGTTTTTCCTATTTTCCACGCTTAGAAATGGAATACCCAGGTGGCAAAAATCAGCATTTTCGACACCTACTTTTCTTTGCTTTTCATCGCGGTCAAAAAGCAGCTGAAGCCGCTCGTGACATATGCAACCTGTATGGAGAAGGTGTCATAAGTGAGCGCGCAGCACAGAAATGGTTTGCGAAGTTCAAAAACGGCGACTTTGACCTCGAAGACATGCCTCGCAGCGGACGACCTGCAGAATTCGATGAAGGGCATCTCAAGGCACTTTTGAAGGAAGATGGTCGCCAAACAAGTCGTGAATTGGCCGAAAAAATGAACTGCGATCATAAGATGATCCTCAATCATCTTCACTCAATGGGATTTGCCGAATAACTCGGAGCCTGGGTGCCAAGTCATCTTGCTCCACGACAACGCCAGACCCCATGTTCCACAAGTCTTCAAAACCGCACTCCAAGAGCTCGAATGGGAGGTTCTTCAACATCCACCGTACTCTCCGGACCTTGCGCCAACAGATTATCACCTTTTCCGCTCCTTGTCGAATCAAATGAGGGCTGTTACCTTCGACGGCGAAGAGGACCTCAAAAACTGGCTCAACAACTTCTTCGACACCAGACCGGGCGATTTTTGGCATCAACAAATTGGTCGAGAGGTGGGAGGAGGTTGTAAACAGTAACGGCGAATACATAGACTTATGCAAACTTAAAAACTGGGGATCCCAAAACTTAGTTAACTTCAATGCAGGGAAAACTCAGTGTTGCCTTATTTCTAGGCGCGTCGACAGAAACCTCCCAAACATATTATTCGACTCAAACTCACTAGAATTCAGGGATAAAATTTCAATGCTAGGCGTAACTCTAGGGTCTGACCTTTCATGGAATGACCATATCTCAACCACTGCTAAAGCTGCAGCGCGCAAGCTTGGTCTCCTATTTAGGTCTAGACGCTATTATACTCCCAGTCAACTTCTTATACTGTATAAGGCTCAAATTCGTCCCTGCCTCGAATATGGCTCTCATCTGTGGAGGGGTGCCTCCAAGCATTCTCTTGCTACACTGGATGCAATTCAGAAGCGAGCAATTAAACTAATAGGAGAACCGGCTCTAACCAACTCACTCGACTCCCTGGCTCACCGAAGAACCGTTTCTGCCCTTTCCCTGTACTACAGATACTATCACGGTGTCTGTTCAGTCGAGCTGAAATCAATTATCCCCCCTAATGCCCTCTTTACGAGAAACACGCGGTTTTCTAACGCTCAGCACCCCTTCGCTGTCAAATTGGATAAAAGTCGAACAAGCGCTTTCGCCAACTCTTTTATCCCTTTGACCTCCAGAGACTGAAACTCGCTCCCTGCCACCATCTTTCCCGCGACTTATAACCTTCAGCTCTTTAAGACCCGTATCCACAGATACCTTCGACCCCCGCCCAACCCATAAAATTCTTTCTTCTTCTTTTCACGATGGAGGGGCCAATCCAGGCCTTTAGGGGTTGCACCTTTTTTGGTGTAACTCCTTCTCTCATCATTATCATAAAAAAAAACATAATGGATTAATTTATTGTTATAATTATTGTTTTTTGTTTGAAAAAAACCGAACGAACTTATTCCCCAACCCAATAATATTTTTAGTTACCTGTTTTAGCGTTTAATATACCAACAACTTTCAATTTAATAATTACTAAAGACTTTTTTCGGCACATCCTGTACTTACCAGTGAGAGGCATTATACTATTTCAGATGAGAATTTAATAGGCACTGATTTACATAATTCTTAATACACATTCTTAAACACAATCCTTAATAACACTATTCATTCTCGGACACTCTGCACTCAATTATTATTATAAATAACAATTACTCGTGTTTCGTAAAAATGAAACCATTCTAAACTCTCAATATTTCTAGGTATATTTGTCCATCTTGTGAACCTCAAGAGCAACTGAAGATAAAAATTCAGAAATGCAAAATATATTGGTATAATTTAATTTATTTGTTTTGCCAAATTGAGTGGATTATGTGTGTTCTTCAAGGGTGAAAGACCTGCGATCAAGTATTGGGTACTCATGAAGAGTACTCAAGTACACAAAGTCCATTTTAGGATAGTAACAGCACTATATGCATACAGAGATGTGACTTATTTTAGATGCAAGTATTTGAAATACAGATACAAGATACAAAAAAAAATTAAATTCAACAAATAAAATAATAAGAACTCAAAAATAAAATAAAATCCACTAAAAGGTATAAAATAATTATCTAATTTAGTTACAACTAAACGATGAAATTGTCACATGAAATCACTTTTTGAAGTCGGTGCCAAACATATACATTTTATGAATCGCACTCGATGGAATTTACCATAGAGTGGAAGGCTACTGTATATCGAAAAGCGCTCTCTAGCGACTGCAGGACGAAAACTCTTAGTTCTTAAGAGCTATCCAAAGATCATAGAACATTCAAAGCCTTTGATATAGATAAAAGATACATACCCTTTATATATAAGCGTATTTTTTAATCTTAATAATGTAAGCAAAATTACCCCGAAGGGAGCGGTTTCCGGCATTTTATTGCCCAATGGTTTCGCCCTCGTCTCGCCAGAGAGCTCTGTAACTCGTTTACGCTAAAATACATTGGCTCCATATGGAGCCTTCCACTCTATATTACTCTATGGATCTTACTTAGTACGCTTGGCGAGTAATTGCGCAAGCTGTTGTCTTTTGGCACCGACTTCAAAAAGTGATTTCATTTAACAATTTCATCGTTTAGTTGTAACTAAATAAGATAATAATTTTAAATCCAGCATTTGCCATTTTGCTCTACACGAGATTTATGTCCTGGCTGACCTGGCCTTAGGACATCTGCGTTATTTTTTGACAGATGTACCGCCCCAGTCAAACTCCTCGCCTGGCAGGGTCTCCGAATCGGATCGAGCATAACATGACCTGGAATAATAATGAATATACAAAAGTAATCTCTTGTATTTCATAATAAATATGAAAACAGAAAATTATCCAGCAATTATTATTAATGTAACCCAGCGTTATACTCTCCGCTTAACCGAATAAGTAGGGAAACAATGAAATCAATCGGAAACTATATTGAACCCAATTTAAATTGGTCCACAGAGAAATCGATTCACAAACACAAAAAAAATAAGCTGGCGTGTTCTGATGTGGCCATCCACTTTGACTTTACCATACAACCTGGCCCCTCACTTATATTTAATATTTAATCAAATTATTTATAATCATGTAGGGGAGGGGGTTAGTTTTTGCATTTTATACTTTTGGGGTCCCACTGATTATGTATACAAAATTTGGTTGAGTTTGGTACAAATGGCCTAGATTTTCACTCTTTAACCCACCCCCACCTATTTTGGGCTGTTAGTTTTTGCATTTTTAGACTTCTGGGGTCCCACTGATTATGTATACAAAATTTGGTTAAGTTTGCTCAAATGGCCTAGATTTTTAAATTTCTAACCCCCTCACCCCTCAATTTTGGGTCGATATGCTACCATCAACTCTTAATCTCAATGGACCAAAACTAGCTGTGAAATTTGGTTTCGATATTCACAATAGTTTTTGAGCTAGCTCGTCCACAAAAATTTGGTAACTCACAGACTACAGACTAACTATCAAACTAACTAGACATTTTGATAAAACAATTATTATCTCAAAAAATATAATTTTTTCGATGTTCACTTATTAGGGCTTTTTTGTAGAGCGAAATGCCATGGTTTCGCTTCAATTATTTTTAATCGAAATAGTTTCAGCCGTTTTTGAGATATTTCGAAAAAAAGAAGGAAAAAAACCCACTTTTTTCATGCACGATTACAATACTTGACCATACCCTGTATGGTCAAGTAAAAAGTCGTTCCGCTGAATTGATAACCTCCTCCTTTTTTTGAAGTCTATTAAAAATAGAGTGTTTCGTAGAGACGTACGTCAAGACTGACTTAGTTACAGTGCTACAGCAAAAAAATATAGGCCTTTGGACAAACTTAACCAAATATTGTTCATATAATCTGTGGTTTCCCAGAAGATAAAAATTCATAACTAAACAGTCAAAATGGGGGGGGGGGAATCAAAAAATTAAAATTTACTCTTTGGGCCAAGCTTAACCAAATTTTGTGTAATAATTGCTTTAGAAAAAATTCAAACTAACGTTTAAAAGTTATTTGTCTATAATTTGTATACATAATCGTTGAGCATCCAGAAGGCTAAGAAATTCAAAAACCTAACCATCCAAAATTGGGGGGGGGGGGCGTGGGGGATAGCCAAGGTTCCCATAGAATTAATAAAACGATTCAAAACCTTTTTTTTATTTTTTACTTTACAATACGGAGTATGGTCAAGTATTGTAATGGTGCATGAAAAAAGTGTTTGTTTTTGCTTCGTTTTTTTCGAAATATCATAAACGGGTGAAACTATTTTGATTCAAAAAATTGAGCGAAACCATGGCATTTCGCTCTACAAAAAAGCTCTAATAAAGTGAACATCGAAAAAATTATATTTTTCGGAGATAATAATTGTTTTATCAAAATGTCTGTTAGTTGTCTGTTAATCTGTTAGTCTGTGCGTTACCAAATTTTTGTGGACGAGCTAGCTCAAAAAACTAGTGTGAATATCGAAACAAAATTTCACACGTAGTTTTGGTCCATTGAGATTAAGAACTGATTAGATTTTGGTGTATATCGACCCAAAAGGAGGTGGTGTGTGTGTGTATGGGGGGGGGTTAAATATAAAAATCTAGGCCATTTAAGCAAACTCAACCAAATTCTGTATACATAATCAGTGGGCCTCCTGGAGTCTAAAAATGGAAAAACTAACCCCTTCCCTACATATTATAAATAATTTTATTAAATATTAAATATAAGTGAGGGGCCAGGTTGTATTGTCAAGTCAAGTGGATGGCCACATCAGAACACGTCAGCTTATTTTTAATTTGAAAAAGACACATACCATATATCCCAAATATGAAATCAATAACTTAAAAAACATGATCTATATACGAAGCATTTTGTGTTAAAAGACACCAAAACCAAAAATCCACGATTTTGGTTTTTTGAAAAAAATGAAAAAACTCCTTCAAAATATTTCATCAATAAACCTATACACCAAAATTGATAGGTAAAACTTAAAAACCCATTAGATATAGTACTTTAAAAATTTTAAAAATTTGACTAATCTCCCTTTCACGGGCAAATAGAGCAAAATACTAAAATATACATATATATTAATTCTTTACTTTTCAATGCAAAAAGTATATCGATATCTTTTCAGATATAAGAGATCTTACTACCCATGTGGCAAGTCTGAGACTAAGCCGACATTCAATCGGACGGAGATTGGAATTAATATCAGATTGGTGTCGGAATGGTCTCCTATCCGACTCTCGAAATTTCGACGGACGTTCCCTCTGGCGGAGACTGGGCCAGTTTCAAAATGGATTTTTCAAACACGTGACTTCTCTTTGTTAATCAAATTGGCCCAGACATAACCACCAAGATTGATTCAGGTGTCATTTTATAAAGCAAAGAGTGTGTTTTATCCCTTTTTATAATATCTGTGTATAAATATAATTTCTGCCTCGAGTAATAATTTTCGTAAGTGATATATAAATTACGCACAAGTTCAATAAATAGATCATCATTATCGAAGAGGAGAAACTTGTAAGTTTATTCTATTATTTTTGTTTTCGAGAAATTACGAGACAATTCTTTTTTGGAACGAAGTTCCTTATGGGACGCCTCGGAGTGGTACCCTAACCGGTGAAAAATGTCCGTAACGTTAAGAAAAAGCGAGCCAATGCTCATGCGCGCGCATCCACTTCAGCCACTCTGGAGGCGGGGCCTCTGGCTTGTGCTGTGGTCGGGAATCCAACTAAGTTTAAGTTTTATCATAATCGAGTGCAAGCTAGAACGACGGAAAGGTTACTTACAGAATTCAAAAAGGTTATCATTAAATTCTTTACATACAAGAGCAAGAACAATCGTAGATTTCATTAGTAATAAAAAAGGTGTTTCAACTTTAACATTTAACGTTCAAAGTTTAAAGAGTCATCGCTTGGATTTAACTGATTCAGTTACTCAAAAAACAAACATTTTATTACTATCTGAGACAAATATGGACAATGATCAGCTATATGAAATACCGAATTTTAATTGTATCGTCCATTATAAAAGAGGTAATGTTCGATCAGGTGGAGTTGCGATTTACCAATCGAATGACGACACTGTTAATATTGTTTCACCAAATATGGACATAATAATGAGAAATGCTAATGACTTTGGTTTTAGACATTCACCTGTTGGAGATATTTGTTCTGCTATTTGCAAGATGGAAAACGGCGTTGAAATCGTAATGGTAGTCGTTTACATTGCACAGAAACAGAAGTTAATAGACATACAAGGATTCATACATCGATCACTGTTGGAGTATTCTGCAGCATCTACAGCATTACTTGAAGAGTATGGTACCAATTATGACCAACTTCCACTAATTTTGGCAGGTGACTTCAATATTAACTTCAAAGATAAGCAATCAGAGTCATTTAAAACTTTTCTGAAAAATACATTTGATTTAAATATGAACAATAATGAAGATGAATCCACTACGAGAGACAATACTACTATCGATGCTGTTTTCTCGAGATATTTGGCAAAAATCGAATCACAAATATATATATCTTATTTTAGTTACCATAAAGCTATAGTTTCTATGATAGAACATAATTAGGCTTAATTATTATTATTCATATAAATACCTGTTTCTTTTTGTATATTATTATTATTATATATTATATATTTTTATAAATCATTGTAAATAAAATAAAGGTGTTAAGATAATTTTATAAAGTAGTTTCTTTGCTTTTTATCGATAAAAAAATCATAATAAAAAATGTATACCCGAATAATTATTTTTCTTTATACCTAGAATAGAACTTAAAATTAATATTTTTATAATAAGGAACTTCGTTCCTATCCGGTGTCCTACGACACAGATCTAATTTTTTTTAAATGTTTTTTTATGAATTCAAGAATTATTTTTTCAGGTTACATTTATAAATGTAAAATTGATAACTTGCATATGAGAGGTGTATAAATCAAAGCGAACTGACTTGATCAAAGCTTTGATTCATTCCAAAGTGCAAGATGACTATAGTGGACAACGGGGCATTCGCGAGGAGGAACGGAGGAAGAAAATTGCCCTTTAATAAAACGTCATTTTTTGAACATATACTAGCAGGTAATATAAGAATATTATTAAAAATTGAAATAATATTAAAATTATATTTGAAATAATGCTATTGTTTTTCAGAATCATTAGAGAAATTACGGGGGGTGCCAACTGGAGAACTTTTACCAAAAGATAGTAAGTGGCTGGCTGGGGCTTCGGAACGAGGGTATGGAAAAAATAATGCTGCTAACTATTTTTCTCACATAATATATAATTGTTTTTTTGTTTAATTATTTATTATTATTATTATTTGTTGCGTTTGGACCCTTGGGATCACGCAAAGCTTGATGTTTCTTTCTGGTTGGAACTTCCACGCCTCTATCTTTTTCCGGAACGTGTTATCGAGTTCCATGGTCAGGTATGTAATTTTCCTGGCCGGATGAGTGTGTTGATGTTAAAGGTGCCCAGGTATGTATGGATTTTTGGTGTTATTCTTCCATTGTTTCTTCCTTGATTTCGTGATGGTCCGGGTCCCCCAGAATCTGAATGCCCGGTTGCCACTCGAGGGTGGGTGGATTGGTTACCACCTGGGGTAATCTTGTTTTTGCCTCTCACGATTCATGGTTGCTTGTTACGAAATTTTGTCCTGCGCATGCGCGAGGTTTTGTAGAACCAAAGATTGTCAGTTTCTGGAGCCGAGGGGCCGGTTATTTATTATTTTCAAATAAATTCACTTTGCTTCTTGCTGGGATCGAACTGATGTAGTCTAGGTTGATGTTCTCCTAATCGGATTAGAAAAGTTGGTGATTTAACCAATTGCGCTAGCTACCCCTCTTTGTTTAATAAAATATTTTATTTTATTTTATAAGTTTTTTATTTAATAAAAAATTTATTTAAAAAAATGATTATTTATTTATTTATAATAAGAATGTGTCCTAACGATACTTGAAAACAGGATCAGTTTGACATCAGAAAATTGTGTCAGAACGACACTGGAAAACAGTGTCTATTCGGAAACCGATTATTATCTCCGACGAACATAGAATCTGATGTCGGCATGATCTGATCATTTTGACACCAGACAGATACTGCTTTCGGATATCAATCTGGTATTGGATGATGGCCGGAATGATCTCCGAACGTTCCAAAATTTCCACATGGGTACAAGGCCCTGATTTATCTCGAGAGTGTACCGAGTCTGGGAAAAAGTTTTCTCTTTTTTAACTAATTTTATTTTTAAATTTTCTTAGGATTATATAAATAAATTGAAGGTCTCTCTCTCTCTCTCATGTTTTAATTGGCCAAGAGAGGACAGAAGATGAAATTAATCAAGCAAAAAGAAAAGAGGAGGTCACAATTTAAATCAAAATGAATCATTCAATAATCAATGATCTTTCACTTTTGATTCATTTCCTTTTTGATTTTCCTCAAACCATCTTATATAGTATTAAATGAGAAATTCTTATTATTATATACCGGGTGAGTTTTTTATCTTGAGACAGTCCTATAACTCAAAAACACTGCATTATATGGAAAACATTTACAAATAAAAGTTTGTTTATATCGAGGGGGAACTAAACTACGCTATTGTTTGTTGACCTAGAACAAGCATTCAAGTGTATTTCCAAGGTCAAATTCTGTTTTTTAAATAGAAACCTATATGTTTCTGTACATATTCTTAATCTACCAATAAAAATAATTTTTAAGAAAAAAATAAAAACCGACTTCAAAAAATTAAATGCAACAAATAAAATCCACTAAAAGGTATAAAATAATTATTATCTTATTTAGTTACAACTAAACGACGAAATATTAACATGAAATTACTTTTTGTAGTCGGTGCCAAACAAACTATACCTATAAGCGAGCGTACCCGCCAAACGTACTAAGTAAAAGATCCGTCGAGTGCGATTCATAAAAGGTATATGTTTGGCACCAACTTCAAAAAGTAATTTCATGTTAATATTTCGTCGTTTAATTGTAACTAAATAAGATAATAATTATTTTATACCTTTTAGTGTATTTTATTTGTTGCATTTAATTTTTTGAAGTCGGTTTTTATTTTTTCTTAAAAATTATTTTTATTTTTCTCTTTTTAGTGATGTTATTAATAGTGATTATATCATCAGAACTTGACCAAATTAATATGACACCATCCCTAAGACACCCCCTTTCGGATAAAAAAAGAACCATCGAAATCGGTTCATAAACAAAGAGGTTAGGTTTAAACAAACCTAATAAAAAAGGTCTAATACCTATGAAAAAAAAACGAAAAAAATGGGACCAATCGGAAGCTAGACTGGACCCAATGCAAAAAAAATTTCAAAATCGGTTGACAATTGGCGAAGATATGAGGTAACATAGGCACAAAAAAAAAAAAAAAAAAAAAAATTCAGTCGAATAGAGAACCTCACTCCTTTTTTGAAGTCGGTTAAAAAAACTGAACAACTTTCATGAGAACTATTTTTTTATACGACATCAAATAATAAAAAATATTATTAGATCTCAAAAAAATCCAAATAATAATTATTTTTAACAATTATTCAATTTAATTATCAAATAATAATGATTAAATAATTAATTATTAAATAAATAATTTAATAATTATTAATAATTTAATAATTTTTAGACACTTTTCTGAGACATTCCAGAGTGTATCGCAAGTCTTCTGGATGAATTCCAGTTCCAATTTCCTCATTTTGACCTGTTTCAGTTTCTTCTTAGCCTTTACATTTTTTTTAACAGATTTACAACACGATGAAATGAAGCTTAGGAGGGTGTAACCCTGTCAGGAAAACGCTCGGCATCCATTTCAATAGTAGCACCCCATAACACTTCTTCCACATTCACCATAAATTAAGACCATTTCAATTCTGTCTTCAACAAAAAATGCTCCATTTTTATTTATTATGGTAATACAATATAACTATCTACTGGAATGAAACGAGAAGTAAATTTTTTTAAACTCAAGAATTTTAAATAGTTCTATTAAGTAGAAAATAATCTCTTAAATCTGTGTATATTGAAGTTTTAAGATCATTATAAACACTTATATTCATTGTTGTGACTTTTCGATTTAATAAATATTTATTTAATAATTAATTATTTGATCATTATTATTTGATAATTAAGTTGAATAATTGTTAAAAATAATTATTAAGATTTTTTTGAGATCTAATTGGTTTAATATTTTTTTATTTGATGTCGTATAAAAAAATAGTTCCTATAACAGTGGTTCAGTTTTTTTTTGTAGATTCAGAATATGTACAGACACATATAAGTTTCCATTTAAAGAACAGGACTTGACCTCAAAATACCCTTGAAAGCTTGTTCTGGGTCGTAACACAATAGCGTAGTTTAGTTTCCCCCTGATATAAATAAACTTTTATTTGAAACTTATTATCATATAATGCACTGTTTTTGAGTTATAAGACTATCTCAAGATAAAAAAACTTACCCAGTATATGGGTCATTCCATTTCAATTCAACGACGTTTGTCTGTGAGCCTGTTCGATTTTTTTGATTTTCTGATATCTACCTATATATGTGGAAAGAAGTATCCAAGTAAATGTTTAGCTTTCTAACTTAACCCATAACGAAATTTTGATATTTGAAGAAAATAGATCAAAATAGTATTAAAATATTCATTACTTTGACAAGAATAAAGATATTCTAACTTAATAGGGGGTCGTTTTTTTTTTTTTTGTTTTTTAATGTACTTTTTGAAAAAAAAAAAAATTGAGAAAAAAAATATTTTAATACTTTTTTGCCCTTTTACTTTACCATACAGGGTATGGTCAAGTATTGTAATCGTGCATGAAAAAAGTGTTTTTTTCTTTCTTTTTTTCGAAATATCTCAAAAACAGCTGAAACTATTTTAAGTAAAAAAATTGAGCGAAACCATAGTATTTCGCTCTACAAAAAAGCCCTACTAAGTGAACATCGAAAAAATTATATTTTTTGAGATAATAATTGTTTTGTCAAAATGTCTGTTAGTTAGTCTGTGCGTTACCAAATTTTTGTGGACGAGCTAGCTCAAAAACTAGTGTGAATATCGAAACCAAATTTCACACGTAGTTTTGGTCCCTTGAGATTAAGAGCTGATTAGATTTTGGCAAATATCGACCCAAAATTAAGGGGGGGGGGATGGAGGGGGTCAAAAAATGAAAATCTAGGCCCTTGTACCAAACTCAACAAAATTTTGTATACATAATCAGTGGGAAACCAGAAGTCTAAAAATGCAAAAACTAACCGCTTAAAATGGGGGGGGGGGATTCAAAAGGGTTCTTGTACAAAACCCAACCAAATTTTGTATACATAACCAGTGGGCCCCCAGGAGTCCAAAAATGCAAAAACTAACCCCTCTCCTCTAGATGATTATAAATAATTTTATTAAATATAAGTGAGGGGCCAGGTTGTATGGTAAAGTCAATTGGATGGCCACATCAGAACACGTCAGTTTATTTTAGTCAAAAAATTGGATTTTCAAACAAATTCCCAAAATTCAACGTAAAAAAACAAAATTAATTAATTAATTAATCGCCCCAACTCTCGTACTTGTCCTGTTTATTTTAATGGTTCTTTACCATAACACTAGACTTATAATTTGGACAAAACAACTATAAAGTACAATATTATTAAATTATGGCCTAGAAACATAATTACCCTCTCTCATTCATACTCTTAACATGTTGGAAAATAATAAATAAATAAATAAATTGTGAGAAAAACTCCTTAATCATCTCATCATCAATTGAATGAGATAAGAGAGTTAATTGATTGAGAGAATCTTCACGTGACCTTGGAGGTTTGAGTTTTTTGTTTAAATAGTAAGTGTGTGTGTGTGTGTGTGTGGGTGTATACTTAAGGAAAATTGAACTGAAAGGAATATATATTTATTTATTTAAAAAGGAAAGAAAGATTCCCACATGTAAAAAAAGTGAAATTTTCCGAAATTCCTGACCTAGCCACAAGAGAGTCATCATTTTAATAAATATCTTTCCTTATTACCTGATGGTGGCTCCCAGTGTGTAAAATTAAACTAATTGCTGTGAAGGAAAAAATATCTGGTCCCTATTCAGAGAATAATTTATTTAACAAAATACATTTTGAATGATTCATTTTTTTATTTTTAGCAGACTTCAAAAAAGGAGTAGGTTCTCAATTCGACTGAATTTTTTTTGTCTATGTTACCTTATAGCTTCGCCAATTGTGAACCGATTTTGATGATTTTTTTGCATTGGGTTCAGTCTATTTTCCGATTGATCACGTTTTTATTTCATTGGTATTGGACCTTTTTTGCTATGTTTGTTTAGGCATAATTTCTTTGTTTATGAACCGATTTTAATGATTCTTTTTTATGGAAAGAGGGTACCTTAGTGGTGGTACCTTATTAATCTGGTCAAGTTCTGAAGATATGATCAATGACGAAATAACGTAAATCTACAATTCTTATGAGCAAATAATCGAAATTATATTAAACATTCATTTAAAACCTGCAAACGTTTCGAGAGAATTTCTATATTTATGAATTGAATTTCATTATCATTTTCTGATTCATTCGCCCGACCCTTTCTCTTACGAGATGCATGCAAGGTATTATATTAAGTCACTATTAATAACATCACTAAAAAGAGAAAAATAATTTTTATTAAAAAAATAAAATAAAACCGACTTCAAAAAAATTTATTGCAACAAATAAAATAATAATAACTAAAACTAAAATAAAAATAAAATAAAAATATACTAAAAGTTATAAAATAATTATCTAATTTAGTTACAACTAAAAGATGAAATATTAACATGAAATTACTTTTTGAAGTCGGTGCCAAACAAACTATATACCTAAGCGAGCGTACCCACCTTAAGTAAGATCAGTTGAGTTCGATTCATAAAATGTATATGTTTGGCACCGACTTCAAAAAGTAATTTCACGTTAATATTTCGTCGTTTAGTTGTAACTAAATTAGATAATTATTTTATACATTTAGTGCATTTCATTTGATTTTTGAGTTATTAATATTTTATTTGTTGCATTTAATTTTTGAAGTCGGTTTTTTTATAAAAATAATATACTATTAAATGAGTAATACTTGTTCTTGATATCTTGAAAACGACTAATGATGTCGATGAAAATCACGGAATAGTTAGTTTTTGAATCTACAGATCGATATTTCAGGGTCTGATCTTTGAGCACGTTTAACCTTCCAGCGGGCGCGCTGTGTAATTCCCTTTTAGCGGGCACTTTCGTAAATTTTACTTCATCAAGTTTTCTCCATGTTAATGGTGCTTTTCTTTATATTAATGTTAGAGAATTGCTGTAAGGTTATGAAAAATGATAAATGACAGTACTTTTAAAAAAATATATTTGACTTTCTTAAACAAAAAACGAAACAACACTAAATATTTCTTCTAGCTCTTTTTGTGTAAGCGGCCTACGAGCCATAATGGAACACGTCTAAAATCAAAAAATACATTTAGCTATAAAAAGAAACGATATAAAATGAGAAAAAAATGAAAAAATTAGTTTATTTAATATACTTATACTTTAAGGCGCGTGTCGTAAAATTTACGCTCAACGGAAATTCTCAAATATCAATGAATAACAAAAACTTCTAAGCACACCTGTAGTTTAGAAAAACCCTGACTCTCGAATAGCTCGGTGCTCGATTCTTGCGACTAAGTTTTAATAGTGGTCGAAGCGATAAGGCGGATCTGTCTTAAATTTTACGACAGCGCGCCTGCTGGAAGGTTAATTTGATACGATTTTTCTTAAATAAACTAAGTGGATGTGTCAATGAAAATTATTAATTAATTTTTTTTTTCAATTTCCTTTTATTAATTAATTTTTGTTTTTTTAATTTTAAAACCTACTAATAGCTTATTACTAATATTATTATAAAATTATTACAATTAGGAAGTTTAATTTAATGAGAAAAAGAATGGATGATATTGAATGGAATAGAGGGAGAGATGAAATCCAATCGACTTGATTGGGGAATAATGGAATTGAAATAATTATCGGAAAAGAGGTTTTTTTATCTAATTAGATTTTTCCTCTTATTAAAAACAAGGACTAAAGATGAATAAGGACACTCGATGGTGGAGAAGTAATCTCCGGAATCGAAGCAAAAAATACAATGTATACATTAATTAATGTAAAATAATTGGTTTAATAAAATTTATAAAAAAAAGTTTAATTTAATGTATACATTAATAATTAATGTAAAATAATTGGTTTAATAAAATTTATAAAAAAAAAAAAGTTTAATTTAATTGGAATTGAAATAATTATCGGAAAAGAGGTTTTTTTATCTAATTAGATTTTTTCCTCTTATTAAAAACAAGGACTAAAGATGAATAAGGACAATCGATGGTGGAGAAGTAATCTCCGGAATCGAAGCAAAAATACAATCTATACATTAATTAATGTAAAATAATTGGTTTAATAAAAATTAAAAAAAAAAGTTTAATTTATTAAAGGCAATTTAATTGAATTTCCTTAATTAATTATTTTTTTAAATATAAACCTCACTCATTGTTCTTTATAAATATTATTATATATTAAAATTAGAAAATTTAATTAATTAGTGGTATTTATCATTGAAAACGAAGTGATAGAAATCAATACTGAATTCACGCAAAAGCAATACAAGGATAATGAAAACTACATATTCAGAATAGAAGAATATAATATTAGAAGTTAATTTTCATTCTTATAAAAAACCCGACGATTCGGAGGATCGTTAAACCTCCTTCATCAAGGTTTAAAAAAATCAACGAAATCTCTATGTATATTAATATTATTTTTAATTGCAATTAATTTTAAAAATTGCCTTGCCCGATCAAAATGTTAATAAAAAAAATTCTTTCAATTTTATTTAATTCTGTCATCAAATTAAAATCGACTTTTTTACCTGAATTTAAAATTAAAAATAAATAATCTAAAGCAAAAAAATGCAGACAAATACTCGGACCGTCATTTATACTTACTTTGATATATTAATTATTTATTGTCTCTATTTATTTTAATGATGATTGATTTACTTATTATTTGTTTTTTGTTTTTCAGGTCCAAATATAAAAACAACTTCACCTTGAGGAATCTCTCTCTGTCAGTTTTATGTATTCTAGGAACGTCAGTATAAAATTGTCAGACTGGACCTATATCTTCATAAATAAATTCAAGTCTAAATTACTCTGTATGCCTCGGCAGGCGGGCGGGATGCTGTTTAGAATTTACTCAATTTTTACTTTACCATACAGGGTATGGTCAAGTATTGTAATCGTGCATGAAAAAAGTGTTTTTTTTTCCTTCTTTTTTTCGAAATATCTCAAAAACGGCTGAAACTATTTTGATTAAAAAAATTGAGCGAAACCATGGCATTTCGCTCTACAGAAAACCCCTAATAAGTAAACATCAAAAAAATTATATTTTTTGAGATAATAATTGTTTTGTCAAAATGTCTGTTAGTCTGGTTGTTAGTCTGTGCGTTACCAAATTTTTGTGGACGAACTAGCTCAAAAACTAGTGGGAATATCAAAACAAAATTTCACATGTAGTTTTGGTTCATTGAGATTAAAAGCTGATTAGATTTTGGTACATATCGAGCCAAAATTAAGAGGGGAGGAGGGGGGTTAAAAATTAAAAATCTAAGCCATTTGAGCAAACTCAACCAAATTTTGTATACATACACACCAGAAGTCTAAAAATGCAAAAACTAACCTCCCAAAATGGGGGGGGGGTGCATGGTCAAAAAATTAAAATATAGGCTCTTGTACCAAACTCAACCAAATTTTGTATACAAATCAGTGGGCCCCCAGGAGTCTAAAATGGAAAAACTAGCCCCCTACCCTACATGATTATAAATAAATTTATTAAATATTAAATATAAGTGAGGGGCCAAGTTGTATGGTAAAGTCAAGTGGATGGCCACATCAGAACACGTCAGCTTATTTGGAAATACCTATCTCAAATACGGGTGAAAATATTTTGATAAAAAAAAATTGAGCGAAATTATGGCGTTTTGGTCTACAAAAAGATCTAATTAAGAGAACATCGAAAAAATGATATTTTAAGAGATATGAATTAATTTGTCAAATTATCTACATTATAGTATAGGTCCGCCTCCGTGGTGTAATGGTCAGAGTAACTGACTGGCAACCCGGAGGTCTCGGGTTCGATTCCCGGCTATACCCAGACATTTTTTCTGTAAGTATAGGGTCTGGTAATAAAAATTAAGTGGGAGATAAATTTAACCTAATTTATCGCGCGGAGAATTTACCACTGCACGAAGCCCCTAAAACGTTAGTAAATTGGATATTGAATTGTATCTAAGTTTCTGAGATTGGCTCGTGATCCCGGCTTCTTTTCCTTCTACTCTGTTCTTTTCACGATGGAGGGGCCAGCCCATACTGGCCTTTAGGGGATCCACCTTCTGGTGTATCTCCTTCTCACATCAATATCATTAAAAAAAGTACGTGTATGTTACCAAATTTGGTTTTTTCGCTCTAGCTTAAAAACTAGTGTGAATATCAAAACGAAATTTCACATATAGATTCTTTATATTGAGATTAAGAACTGATTAGATTTTGGTTTGAAATCGAACCAAAAATTAAGGTGGGGGGGGGGGGCTCTTAAAGAATTAAAATTATAAAATTTTCAAAGTAAAAAAATAAGAAACATGAAATTTACTATAAAAGAGATCTATAATAAAAAAGAGAGGCATTATTTTTTAGGGGAGCCAAAATTGGGAGAGGGTTCAAAAAAAAATAGAACTATTAATATAACTCGAAGACCCTTTGATCGATTTGTACGAAATTTCACATATTATACTCACAATAAAACCTTATGCAAATGGCTCATTGTGTGAAATTGATAGTGACCTAAAAGAGAGGGGGGGGGGGGTAAAAATAATTTGAAACAATAAAATTTCCAAACAAAAATCGAAGAAAGGTTATATTTACACTGGCTACGGTTCCCGCCTTCGGCGGCCCTCTTTCTAACCAGGTGCTACAATCTATATATATAAAATTCTTCGATACACTCACTCTATCAAAACAGCCAGAACCACTGGACATAGAAACATGAAATTTGGAGAGGATATTACATCTATGACATAGGGGCTCACTAAGAAAGGATTTTTTGAAATTCGACCCCTAAGGGGGTCAAAGGGGGCAAAGTGTGTTTTCACTGATTATGCGACATCTCTTAAGGACGATAAAATATCTGCTTGCTTTTTACTTATAAAAATACTAAATTAAAATATCTAAAAAATTAATTTCAGGATTTTTTGAAATTCGACCCCTAAAGGGGCCACAAGTAGCAAAATATCTTTGCAATGTGTTTACACTAATTATGCATTTTCAATTAAGAACGATAAGATATCTACTTGATTTTTACTTAATAAAATTCTAAATACAAATATCTAAAAAGTGATTTCAGGATTTTTTGAAATTCGACTCCCAACTATCCAAAATGTGAGCGGGGGCAAAAATTAAAACTCTCTCCTAACTTGATCAAATTTTGTAGAGTTATTTTTTATTACTATAAGAAACTATTCCTGTAAAAATCAACTATCAAAATTGACTGTATGGGGGCGAAAGGGGGGGGGGCAATTAATAGAAATTTTTAGCTTTTTAGTACATTTACTCTTTAGAAAACTGTGGATTATTTATTTCCAAAAAAAATAATTTCAAGATTTTTTGTAATCCGACCCCCCCCTCCCCAACTATCCAAAATATGAGTGGGGGCAAAAATTAAAACTCTCTCCAATCTTGATCAAATTTGTCCGGAGGGCTGGTGGCCCTAGCGGGTGGCGTCTCGGCATGTGATTATTAGGTCTGTAATATATATTTGTAATATTTTGCCCCTCTTTCGCCCCCACGCACTCATTTTGGCTATTGATTTTTACAGCATACATTTTATATAGTCTTAAAAACTAACATTACAAAATTTGATCTATATCGGAGAGAGTATTAATTTTTTGCCCCCACTCACATTTTGGGAGGTTGAAATTATTTTTTAGATATTTGCAAATAAATAACTCTCAGTTTTCTAAAGAGTAAAAATCAATAGCCAAAATGAGTGCGTGGGGGCGAAAGAGGGGGCAAAATATTACAAATATATATTACAGACTTAATAATCACATGCCGAGACGCTGCCCGCCAGGGCCACCTGCCCGGAGGACCGAGCTGTCGAAGGCACGCCTGGCGCAGCTCGAATATCATAAATTGCTAATGGATCCAGAATTCAGAATGGGGGAGGGTTCTTTAGTAAATGATTATAAATTATTTTAAAAAATATCAAATAAAAGGGAGGGGTCAGGTGTTTATGGTAAAGTTATGTTGTTAGCCACTTCTACTTATTAAATTTACAACTGGCAAGGTTATTATAATAGGATGACGTGGGAGGATTATAATCTATTCAAAATTATAAAATCACGTTAAATCCTAAAATCGAACTTGATTTGGGTCCATTGTTGTTTAAAATAATTAAAAATTTGAATTTTAAATCATTTGTGGTCTATATAACTAGAATCTGATTAGCAATATAGTAGGTATAATTCCTACTTTTACTTCTCATTAATAATTTTATATCCTTCTTGATCTTGAACTCAGGAATCCTAATGAGACCTTGGGCTGGACCAATGAAGACAGATATAGATAACTGATCGATTTACTAAAATAAAAAAATGGCACTTGCCATCAACAGGTGTGTTTTAAATGGGAAAATCCAGACAGGCCTAATACACGCCACGATTCCTCTCTTGCGGGATGGCCGGAGGGGCAAGCGAATTCGTGTGCAGATCGTAATTTTATAGTGAGATAATTAGTGGGGTATGGCAAAACCCCACCCACCGTGAACTTGAAAGGCCAGCCAATCGGCTATATCAGTGGTGAAAAGGAGAAAAAAAAACACTCACCAGGATTCCAAGGGAAGGAAAGAAAGGAAGTCGCGCGTTCAAGTCTCCGGGGAGCAAGCAGTCGGACGGACACCGTTGCGAATTGAGGATCCAACCGGGCGACAATGCGACATCCCGGGGCTAAAGGTACACTACTTACTTTTTATTTCATCCCCCTTCTCCCAAATATTAACATAAAAACATATTCCAATACTTTTATTTATTTATTTTCTCACTTCCGGGGTTTTTATTACTTTAATTTCAAAAGCAGGGATGGTGACGGGGGTTCAAGCCCCTCTCATTGATCCGAAAATTAATTTAAATCATTCTATTTTTCTCAATAAAAATTGTTTAATATTATAAATTGTGGTGTTTTTTGAGGCTCTTGAAAACCTTGGAAACAGATGTAAGAGCCTCAAAAAACACCACAATTTATAATTTTAAAAGATTATAGTACCATATCTAAGTAAATTATTTAATATTGTTAATTGGATAATCGTAAGAAACTAGAAAATTAAAATTTTAAAACAGAGTTTTACTTTTAATAATTCAGACGTTTCGTAGTTTATTTTTCGACTTCCTCAGCGGCTCACTATGTATTAGAGCGGGTCGAAAAAACGGAATTTTTTTTCGAAAACATTTATAATGCGGAAAAGTTGCCTATTGTAATAAGAATTAATGTTTTCTCTAAACATAATAAAACAATTTTTTTAATTATTTTAAACGAAAATTAATCAAAAAAATTCGTAAATTCTAAAATTCGAAAAATAAATTTAAAAAAGAGTATTAATAAACTATTCATTGATCTAAAAATTTGTATTATTATTGTATTAATTTAATTTGAATTGTGAATTATGAATGTGTTTTAATGAAAAACGATTGTAAAATCATACAATGTTATTTCAAATAGTTTTATCAATAATGGTCAATTGAGTTACATAGTAGGGTGGGTCTTTAAAACTGACATTTTTTTTTCTAATACACTTTAGTGGGGAAATGTTTCCTATTGTAATAAGAAGAAAAAGGGCATAAAAAAATTAAAATCGGTTAACATGTTCTGCTCGCGCATCGAACTTTAAACTTACGATATGAAAAATTGCAAAAATCACGATATTTTTGTAATTTTTTCTATTAATTAAAATTTTTCAAATAAAGACACTAGTTTTTTATGCATGTTTTATGGCTTAAATAACCTAAATAAATTAAATTCTGATCAATAATATACTTTTTTTTTAGGTTCGCGCAAAACATAGAATTTTTCTAAGATTTTGCGCGAACGTAAAAAAGTATATTATTGATCAGAATTTAATTTATTTAGGTTATTTAAACAAAACATAAAAAACTAGTGGGTTTATTTTAAAAATTTTGGCTAATATGAAAAAATTCCCAAAAATATTGCAATTTTCATATCGTAAGTTTGAGGTTCGATGCGCGAGCAGAAGATTAAATTAGGTTGGAGTTGGTGGTGTTTCACAAGGAGATGTTAACCGATTTTAATTTTTTTTTATGCCGTTTTTCTTCTTATTACAGTTAGCAACTTTTCCGCACTAAGGTATATTCCAAGAAAAATTTCAGGTTTTTTCGACCTACTTCGCACTATGTAACTCAATTGACCATTATTGATAAAACTATTTCGAAATACAATTGTTTTTTATTAAAACACATTCTCAATTTCCATTAAAATCATTCATAATTCACAATTAATATTAAATTAAAACTTTATTTATTTTCTTAGAAAGACGGACTGCTAAGCAAAATATTAGATCATTCAATAAGTCCGTAGGATGACACATAGATGGCGTTACTAGAATTTTTCCATATGATTTTTATTTAGTACTATCCTTCAAACGATACGTGTATAAATTTGACAGCAATCTGACTATTGATTCGTGAGTTATAGCATTTTGTGTGAAGCAACTTTTGTTATTGAAAAAAAAGTGAATTTCGAGTTTTAATAAAGCATTGATTTTTGATGAAAAAAAATACAGTGGAAACCAAACAATAGCTTGATAAACATTATCTGAACTCTGCTCCATCGAGACAAATGGTAGAGAAGTGAATTGCTGAATTTAAACGTGGTCGTACCAGCACAAATGATGCAGAGCGCAGTGGACGCCCAAAAAAGGCTGTTGTTCCAAAAAACATAAAAAAATCCACAAATTGCTTATGAACGATTGCAAATTAAAGGTGCACGAGCTAGCTGACATTGTAAAGATATCAGATGGTAGTGTTTTTACCATTTTACACGAACATTTGGGTATGCGAAAGCTCTGTGCAAAGTGGGTGCCGCGTGAGCTCACAGTCGACCAAAAACAACAACGAATCGATGCTTCAGTGGAGTGTTTGCCCCTGTTAAACCGCAATAAAATGGAATTCTATCGTCGATATGTGACAATGGATGAGACATGGCTTCACTATTACACACCAGAATCCAAAAGAAGTCCAATGATGAAATAATCGCTGAAACTGAGGCCTATTTTGACGAGAAAGAGAAATCGTACTATAAAAGTGGTATCGAAAAGTTGGAAAATGGCTATACTCGTTGTATCGCCCTCGAAGGCAACTATGTTGAATAATAAAATCGAGTTTTGTCAAAATTTTGTTTTCTTTCTTACTTATCCTACGGACTTATTGAATGACCTGTTAACCAGGTTATAATGAAAGACAGTCCATAAATTATTTAAATTTTATTCAAATTCCGACGTTTCTGAGACTTTTTTTCTCCTTCTTCAGGTTATTGAATAGTTATTGATGGGGGAGTATAACTTGGTTCCCATTTGTCTCTCCTTTCACTGATAGCAATAATATTACAATATTTTCCAACATTATACCAAGTACACTTATGGTATAATGTTGGCAAATATTGTAATATTGTTGCTATCACTGAAAGGAGAGACAAATGGGAACCAAGTTATACTCACCCATCAATGACTATTCAATACCCTGAAGAAGGAGAGAAAAAGTCTCCGAAACGTCGGAATTTGAATAAAATTTGAATAATTTATGGACTGCCTTTCATTATAACCTACTTATTTAAATTAAAACAATAAATACAATAATAATGGACCTTTTAGATTAATGAATAGTTTATTAATACTCTTTTTACTTTACCATACAGGGTATGGTCAAGTATTTAAATTTATTTTTCGAATTTTCGAATTCACGAATTTTTTGATGAATTTTAGTTTAAAATAATTAAAAAAATTTTTTTTTTATGATGTTTAGAGATAAACATTAGTTTTTGTAAAACGCTATTAAAAAATGTCTTGGCTTGCTCCCCACAAAGTCTGTGGCTTCTAAGGCACGTGCCTCATTTACTTAATGACTTCCGACACTGATAAAATGCTAATAATAATAATATAAAGAGTTTCAATATTTAAAACACCAAGATCGCATTAATGACTGGAAAGGGAAAGAACTCCATGGTAGATATTTTGCGGCTCTGGCGGCAGATGATGTTGATGAAGAAGGTTCTACGGAATGGCTCAGAACAGGAGGTCTTTATGGAGAGACAGAGGGTTTTCTTTTCGCAATCCAGGACCAGGTGATAAAGACACTGAGCTTACCAAAGACACATCATGGGTCAGGTGATCGACAGTAGATGTCGCCTATGTAAAACCACCAATGAATCAATACAACATATTTGCTGTGGTTGCCCATCACTAGCTCCAACTGAATATCTACAAAGACATAATAATGTAGCCAAGGTCATACATCAAGCACTGGCAAAGAGATATCGTCTAATAGAAGAAGAACAACCTTATTACAAATGTAGACCAGAGACAGTAATCAGCAATGATCGAGCGCGAATTTTGTGGGACTGTGCAATCACAACTGATAGAGCAGTTGAAGCGAATAGACCCGATATTGTCCTGTTTGATAAAAATAAAAAAAGGCAATAATTATTGATGTTGCGGTTCCATCGGATGACAAGCTTCTGTCAACAATCGCTGAAAAGAAGAGGAAGTACCAAGCGCTGTCTGTCGAACTGAAGGATATGTATAAGCTTCAGGGGGTGGAGATAGTCCCAGTGGTGGTGTCCGCGAATGGTCTGGTCACGAAGGATTGGAAGATTGCAAAATCAAAAATTCAATTGGACGAAGGACACATGAGAACTTGTCAGAAGGCCGCATTGTTGGGAACTGCAAATATTGTTAGGAAATTTTTAAGTCTCCAATAAACCACCCAGTGTCATGCATGATTCGCATCCCTAAATTCCTTTGTAAATATTGTACATATAAATATCAACCTTTGTACATAAATTTTTGCCTTGGGTAAATACCCCGGCAACTGTGTAAAAATTAAAAGAAAAATAAACAAAATAATAATAATAATAATAATAATAACTAAATAAATACCATTAAATTAATATTATTTGGTTATTTATTGAGTTGTGAGTATTTCAAGTAACGTTTGTATGAAATTACAATTTTTTTTTTAATTGAATGAAAACGTGATATTTTAAAAGTTTTTCCTCATTACAACCCCTTAATATTTTAATTCTTAAAAATACTAATTTATTATCAAAAACAGGGATAGGAAGGGGATCGGCTCAGTATGTTGGAGTTTTAGAATTTGAGGATTTATTGATTTATTTTAGTTTAAAATAATCATTTGTAAATAAAAATTTCATTTTTTTTTTATCCGATTTTCACTTTTCAAGGCTTTATCAATCGTTTTAAGTGATTTTAACAAATATTTATATGTGGTATGTAGTATATCAGTTGTGCCAATAAGGTCACATGCGTAATAATTTCTGGTCTATAGCCAATACACATAAATCTATCAATTTTCTCTTTAGGTTTCAATTTTCGAATTGGAAGAACAAAAGTGAACATTTTTATAATTATTAGTATAACAATATTTATAATGAGCTATTAGTGTGTTTTAAAATAAAGAAAATAATAATAATAGTTAGTGTTAAGAGTGAAATTGAAAAAATACCTGTTTATTTATTGATGCCTTTATCATAACAACTGCTTAAAATGTCAATAAAATCATTTAAACCATCCGGGTCATGTGTAAATCGGATATAGGATATTAATTATATTCTTGCTGGCTACTGTTTCGCATAGCCAGTTAATTAAATAAATCGTTTTACATTGATCATGTCTAATTAAAATACCGTTTCGCCATATTTGAATGTCCTCGAATATAAATTCGTACATAATTTTTTAAATAAAGAACAAATATTAGTAAAAAAATAATAAAATATTATATTTTGCGAATATAGATATTGTGCAAAATTGTATATTTTTATCTATGTTCTATAAAAATAAAATTTGAAAATAAAGGAAAATTTGATGTTCCTTCTTCACTGGTGGTCAGCTTAGAGCTAAAGACATTCTTTTGGTTCACATTAAAATATAGCCATATGTTTCCCTTTCTCCTTGTTTTACAAAGAGATAGGCTGACAATGGAAGGGGGGGGGGTTTGTTTTTCTTTTTTCTTTTATCTTTTGTTAGCAAACATCTTAAGCAAATTGCTATTTGATAATTCAATTTGGCTGTTCAAACAAAGTTTTGAATTTTTATTGAATGATTTCAAAATTTCTAACGATTCAATTGCGCTAATTAATTTTGGGTTTCTTTCTCCTTTTATTAATCTAATACCTGTGCCTTCTGGGAAAGAGTGATTGTTTGAATTTAAATGTTCCGCAAAAGAGTTTTCATTCTTTTTATTTTTAAAATCCCTAATATGTTCATTTAATCGAATTTTCAGATTCCTCTCTGTTTTCCCTACGTAGATCGCTTCGCAATCTTTACATTTCAAACTATGTGTATGTTTATTTGCATCAAGCAGAGGACAACCTCTTTGTTTCTCTTTGTGAATCAATAACTCTGCTATTCTCGGCAAAACAAAAACTTTTCAATTAAATATATTTCTAATTAAAAATACTGATGATGAAGGTAAAACCTTCGAAACTATAGTCTGAAACAAATAATAAATTATATATATGTATATGTTTATTTGCATCAAGCAGAGGACAACCTTGTATATTTTTCTATTTATCAAAAACGTCATTTATAGATTTTCTGTAAAAAGAATCTTTGATTAGAAGGGATATCTATGAGGTTGTCTTCTGCTTGATATAAATAAACATATACAAACATAAAGCGGTCGTTTGTGAGGTAACAAGCTTACTATTGCAAACATTTTTCTGATATATACCGGCATCTGGACATGCCGAAGCATTGAATTCATAGATCGAAGGGTCATTCAGGTAGTAATATAAATAGTTGCATTCAAAAGAGAGATGAGACTATTACATTTGTCACAAGAGTAAAAAATCATCTCGTCAATTAGTATTTATAAATTGTATATTCCTTGTTGTTGGAAGGGTGTAGTACCTGAAGCCACCGAGCGATGCTCGACAACTTTTTGCTTCAGTTAAAAGTTATATATTAATATTGTTTTTAATTTAAAATTCTGATAAAAACCATCCCGTCGCTGCACACTACCCCGGCACCCCACCCCCTGGACCCCCGCTCCATACTGCACCCGAACACCACACCCCCTGGACAACCACCCCCACTCGACCAACCCCGCACCCCACTTCCTGCACCACCCATCCCCACCCCTAGTTTTTGCATTTCTAATTTTCTAGTGGCCCACAGATTATGTATTTATAGGTATATAAATAAATTCCATATAATTATTTTTTTAATTAAATAACAATTTATCAAGTTTTATAATAATCAATTAAATTGGCAAATTTTAATATATAATCATATTTCTTATTAACTTTTTGTGCGATTTAATACTCGAATTTATAATCAATTAAAAATTTTTTTTTTAATTTTATTGAACCAATTATTTTACATGAATTAATGTATACATTGTATTTGAGCTTCGACTTCGGAGATAACTTCCCCACCATCGACTGTCCTTGATCATCTTTTTAGTCCTTGTTTTCAATAAGAGGAAAAAACTAATTAAATAAAAAATCAATATAATATGAAAAGATGTTTAATGAGAAATGTGAGGCTGCTTAAAAGAGCACAGGCGATCAAAATTTGGTGCAATCGTTGAAAAGGCTGCTCGGGTAACCATTCTCAGCTATGTGTTGGTGCATTATCATTATAAAACTTGACATTTTTCCTCGGGACACCAACTAATGACCACGGTACACCAGTGTGCCGCGGCACACACTTTGCGGAACACTGCTATAGAGTATCTACAAAATTTTGTCTAAATCGAACAAAGGTCTTTAAATGAGAATTTTTGCATAGTTGAATTTTGCTTTAATATAATTATTTCATAGAGTCTTAATGATTTTTTAAGAAAACAGTATTTAAAATAAAAACAATTTCATCGTTTTAAAGAAATTTAAATTTTATGTCGAGCCGCGTTAATTTTTATGCAAACGGGTTGAACAGTAGACACCCTTGCCTTTTAGGCATAGTTATTGAGCTCATATTTGGCCTATATAGGTAGGTCTATTTTTCAAATTGCTAAAAAACACTTAAGAAGCGATTTTTTAATTCTACCCCAGTGACAGGAGTAGGGGTTTGGTGGGGTGGAGAGATTAGAGGTGGTTGGTGGAAGGGAGGCCTGCTGAAGTCGGATGTCGCAGCTATTATACATATATGAATAAATAAACAAATAAATAGACAAATAAATAGACAAATAAATAAATAAATAAATAGATAAATAAATAAATAAAGAGATAAATAAATAAATAGATAAATAAATAAATAGATAAATAAATAAATATATTTAAGAATATATAAGATATCGCCGTTTCAATGCAACAGGCTAATTTCTCAAAATATATTACGTATATGAATGAGCCCGGCTAGTACTTGTTCGACTAGTATTCTATAAAAGTGGAACCTGGCTAGTACTATTGACATAGTTTTCTTAATAAATAAATTATACATAGAATTAATTTATTTACTCAACTAAAATAATAACGGTATTTAGATGACTAATTCTCTACATAGTAGGTATTTTTTGTCTTTTTTTAATAAAGAAGAAACACTGTTTTTTAAAAATATTTACTTTAAAAATATTTCACTCAACCTGCTTTTTTTCAACGATATGTACCTAAATCCTTCTGCACAAATACCATTTTTTAATACTGATAAGTTTAAACAAAAAAAATCTCTACACGTAAGGAGATAGGAATTATTATTAATCTCTTTATAACAAAATAAATAAATAAATAATTTAATTAATAACATATTATTAATATTATTATTATTAACATCAAAATTAAACCTAGTTGAAAGTTGTCAAGTATGTATTTTAATTTATCACTAGCTGCAAGGCCCGCCTTTGGTGGACCTCTTGCTAGGTTAGCCCCCCCCCCAGGGGCTTCGTCCCCTGAACCCCCCGCCACTTGAACACTCCCTCTCATCCATCTCCAGCCACTCTCCATCCCACCGACCCTCTCCCCAACTCTGGAACTTCTCCCCCGCCTCTGATCACCCTACAACCTACCCCATGGACTGCCCACCCATGGACCACGCACCCTCTGGACCTCACCTCCCAACCCCACATAAGTATATATATAGGTACAGACAGAGGCACAAATCCCACTGGACCTCAACCCCTTGATTCTCCACCCTACATAGAAACATAGATAGTTACAGAGACAGGCACAAATGCCCTTTAATAGTATTTGATAAATGAGAACTTTGGAATTTTCACAATATTTACTGTTTATGTCTATGGAAAAAGTTTATTAGTCAAATAATTTATTAAGATTCAATACAGAAGAAAATAAACTGATGTGGCGAGTGGGCATTCTCATGACTTTACTAAGAATATACCTGGCCCTTCTCTTATCTACTCTTATTAATCGAGCAAAAATTGTATATATATATATATATATATATATATTTGTATCTTGGTTCTATTTTGAAAACGGCCCTACCGATTTTGATGAAACAAAATCTATTAACAAGTTTTGAGGATGAAAAAACGATCTGGCTAGGTCTGGACCTCATCAAAATTCATCTTAATTGATTTTTTTTTAAATTAAAGTAATTATTGATAGATGAAAATCTCAATAAAAAAAAAATGACTCGCCGGATGTCAGATTAAAACCTGAGAGAGCGCAGTTGTGGGGGATCCGGGGGTGGGAGGCGAAGTTGGGGTGGGGTGGGGCGGAGTGGGGGCGAGGTGTGTGGTTTGGGGGGAGGGGGTAAGGGGTTACCGTGCATCGCTCGGTGGCTCCAGGTACTATTTAATATTTAAAAAAAAAAATTATAATTATTTACGAAAGAACCCTCCCCTCACTCTTAATTTTGAGCCTATTAGCAATTAATAATATCTCCATTTAATTATGAAACTACAATATGCAATTATATTTTATTAGACAAAGGATATAGAGATATCACCTTTCCTCAATTTTTGTTTGAAAATTAAAAATATTTATTTATTTATTTATTCAACCACATGTATTGTATTGATTCATCCATCTGTTTGATTTTTATTCACCCAGCGACCTACCTGTTTAAAATTTAATAAATATAAAAATATGCTCTTAACCTGGAAGTAATTATTTCTCCCATCTCTCTATCATAAAGCATTAAGCCGTAGTATTGATAAGTATTTCATTTATCTCGAGATCTTTTCAATATTCTAAAGCAAAAATAAATAAATAAATATTCAATAATTCTGTCTATTTTCTTTAAATACGTTATAATTATATATGTATATTTTTAATTGCTGCCAGTTCAAAACATCGCCTTAGGGGAATTTTTTTTTTTTTTATCAAAAATAACTGTTAAGAATGCTAAATTGAAGGTTAATATTAAACAGATAGAAATAGAAGTCTATTTGAAAAAAAAATCGAAATAAGAAAAATATTAGAATTTGGACAATCTCGTAAGATTTAGTTGAAAGTGGTTCTTAAACATAATATAAACCTCTGATTGTCTAATAATTTACTAAAAAAAAAAGATACATTATAAGGAAGTACAAAAAATCCAGGAAATTTTATTTCTATAAATGAAGTGAGTATTTAATTTCCTCATTATTCTATGGAAAATATTATTTACTCATATTTCTGTTTTGTACTAGTTGATATTTTTCTTATTTTTATTCAATTTTGGCAACAAATTAAAAATAAATTTTTTTTTATTGATTTTATTGAACTTTTTCAAACGTTGAAATGATAAAGGCACTGAGAAAGACAAACAAGTATTTTTATTTAAATGAGATTAATTAATCAATTTATTTATTTTAAAGCCAATAATGGTTTATTAAAATTTATATATTATTTCATAGTTAATTAACAATAGATTTCTATTACTTTAATATATTTAAATCTATATATTGCTAAATCAGATCTAACCAAAAAAAAACACACTAAATATTTAAAGTTATGGGTATTCCTATTTCTTGACCCGACCAAAATGGCGGCTGCTGACGTCAGCTGGAGACAATTTCTCAAGCTAGTTTTCCCTCCATTCCTCCCTTTTTTGAAACGCTTAATTTCTCACAAAAATTGAACTGTGTAACACTATTTGGGGTTGCACTTGGTTTTTAACATTTAAAAAAGAACTTGCTCGAGTTAAAAGTCTCAATTCGAAATTTTAAACAAATATGAGCCGTAATTTTTTTTTAATTAATTTTTTTACAGACTTTATTGTAATTAATCATTTTCTATCGTGTAAAACAGTATTTTTATATCATAAAGGGAATCATACAGGTTGTCCTCTGCTTGTAACAAATAATCAAAACAAAATATTCTCAATTAGTATTTTTATAATATTCCAAAAAAATTATACTTACTTAGACTACTAGTATATTACAATTTTGAAAAGATTTTTTTTTTTATTTTTGAAAAGAAAATTTTGAGTAGTATATTTTATAGATAGATTAAATTAATATCATTTAGTTAAAAATATCTAGAAAAAAATTATTTTGCCATTAATTAATGAAATACAACTGCAACGGATCGTTGCTAAAACTTTATCCAAATTCATTTGAAATATTAATATGTTTGTTCCTTTATTATTAATCAGATATCACTTGCAATTTGTAGTTCATATTGACATTAATTCAAAAATAATTCTCATTTAAGAGTCGAGGAATAACCATTCTACATTGGATTTTTGACGTTTCGGTTTTTATTGGTAACCATTGCTGAGGACATAGAGGAATCGACTTAAAATCAAAAATAGCGATTGATTCTCATCTAATACTTGAGGAATAACAATTCTACATTAGGTTTTTGACGTTTCGATTATTATTGGTAACCATTGCTGAAGACATGGAGGAAACGACTTAAAATCAAAAATAACGATCGATTCTTATCTAATACTAGAGGAATAACCTTATTGAATTCCATTTTTGATGTTTTGACTATTAATGGAAACCTCTACTGAAAATGTAGAAGAATCGACTTAAAATCAAAAAGACTAAATTCTTTTATGGGAAACAACTCAAGCTTGGATTTTATTAATCATTTTCTGATGAACATTGGCACCTACGCTGTCTTACAGAGGATGCATGCAAGGACATTATGTGGAAGCCACTAAGTGATTAAACCAACACCACTAAAAGAGAAAAATAAAAATTATTTTAAGAAAGAAATAAAACCGACTTCAAAAATTAAATGCAACAAATGAACTAATAATAACAGAATCGAATAATTAAAGCGTATAAAATAATTAATATCTATTGAGTTCCATACTCAACGACAGGTGCTAGCATGAAATTACTCTTGAAGTCGGTGCCAAACATATACCTTTTATGAATCGCACTCGAGGGATCTTACTTGAGTACGTTTGGCGGAAGTACGCTCGCTTATAGGTATAGTTCGTTTGGCACCGACTTTAAAAAGTAGATTTCATATTAATATTTCGTCAGTTTAGTTGTAACTAAATTTAGATCCAGTTATCTTATACCTCTTAGTGTGTTTCATTCTGCCCTGGAGCTATCATTACTTTATCTGTTGAAGATTTGATTTCACTACGAAGATCGGTTTGTATCCACTTGCTACAATGTTTATCGCCTTTGTCATGTCAACGTCCAGAGAAAAGTTCTAATCAAAGCGAGTTGAAGAAACTCAGTTTCCAACAAAGCACTTTTACAACACATTTTGAAGAATGAGATCAATTGCTGCATGCCCCCCGCTGGGACCGAATAAAAATTCCCATAGTAACCTAGCCCTAGGACTCCCGGTCTACCTTAACTACTATATGTTTCATGTCATGTGTTTTAAAACACTGTTATATTAGTGCATGTCTAGCTTGTGAGAAGAATCTCTTCAAATTCAATCTCAGTGAATCAAAATCTGCTCATCGGCAACATGGTGATTTCAATCGAATGCTGCAAATCAGAATTGAATCATTTCAATTGTTCATGTGTCACGCCTCCGTGGTTGTAATGGTCAGAGTAACTGACTGGCAACCCGGAGGTCTCGGGTTCGATTCCCTGCTATACCCAGACATTTTTTCTGCTAAGTATAGGGTCTGGTAATAAAAATTAAGCGGGAGATAAATTTACCGAATTTATCGCGCGGAGAATTTACCACTGCTCGAAGCCCCTACAAGACCTTAGTAAATTGGATATTGAATTGTATCTAAGTTTCTGAGATTGGCTCGTGATCCCGGCTTCTTTTCCTTCCTTACTCTGTTCTTTTCACGATGGAGGGGCCAGCCTCATTGACAGGTCCTTTAGGGGATCCACCTTCTGGTGTATCTCCTTCTCACATCAATATCATTAAAAAAAAAAAAAAAAAAAAAAATTACATATTTTATTAATAAATAGCCAACTTGAAACAGATTTTCTTTATCTGGCGACAATTATTGTACTAGAGATAAAACCAGCCAGCCCATCCACTGACATACTATTTGATTTGACTAATTTATTGGTTGAAAAGAAATCATTCTACTGCAGCTCTCCAGAACAAGCTATTCACAGCATTTTGAAACCTTTACTCTTGCGGGCGAGTTTTTTATCTTGAGACAGTCTTACAACTCAATAACAGTGCATTATATGAAAAAAAGTTTCAAATAAAAGTTTATTTATATCGAAGAGGAAACTAAAGTATGCTATTGTTTGTCGACCTAGAAACAAGTTTTCAAGGGTATTTCAAGGTCAAGTTCTGTTTTTTAAATGGGAACCTTTATGTTTTCTGTACATATTCTTAATCTAGAAGAAAAACTAAACAACTTTCATATAGAACTATTTATTTATAGACATCAAATAAAAAAAATACACATTCAATCAATTAGATCTCAAAAAAATTCTAATAATTATTTTTAACAATCATTGAACTTAATTGTCAAATATTAGACAATCGAACTATTTTTAATTTATTAAATGAACAATTTAATAGGTGGGTTTGAATACATAATAATCATTAATAGTTTAATAATTCGTCCCCTCAGGAGTTTCGTTTTATACGTGTTGTAAATCTATTTGCAAAGAAAAAACAGTAATAGTGAAGGCTACTGAAGAAACTTAAAAGGCCCTAAAATAACATGTGGAACTGGAACATCTTCCAGAAGACTTACTTTATCTTACACTCTTACACTCTGGAATGTCTCAGAACAGTGTCAGAAAAATTGACTAATTATTAATTACATTACTTGTTTAATAGTCAATTTTTCATTAAATTGAGATGAGGTTTGAGTTCCTGGAAGAGGGTCAATTCAATCGTCAAAACATTTGGTCATTATTGTTTTGATCCATTAAGTTGAATAATTGTTAAAAAATAATTTATTAGAATTTTTTTGAGGATCTAATTGATTGGTGTATTTTTTTGACTCAAGATCAGAGACGCCCCGCTGCTATACTGTGCACCATCTTTCACATATATTTACAGCTTGAATCTCACTCGTCTAGAAATTTATTAGGCAGAGACACAAAATTTAATAAAATTTCAATTTAAAATGTTCTGCTAGACTCTACGGAAGTGTGAAAATAATCCAGGAAATTTTAATTTTATAAATTTATTTAATTTCCTCAATATTCTATCTGAATAGAGTAGGTAAATATTTACTTAATAGGTTTCACCATTAAATTGGTTTCTAATTTTATTTATTTTATCATGAAGGAGATTTGATAGAGAGGCCGTCCAAGGATAATGAAAATATTATGTCGGACAAATGCAAGCCGGATTCGAATATTGAAGGTTTCCTATCTTATAACGTTAAAAGATAATATTTTTTATATATATATATAATTTAAGTAATGATACTTGAATGTCTAGTGATACAAAAATTGACTAAAAATGACACTTTGGGGCTCTCCCAAATCAACACTTTAATAGGAAATATTTCTATCTATCTATCTACTCTTGTTAAACGAGCAAAAATTGTTTGTAGATATGTATTTTTTTTTATTTTGAAAACGGCTCTAACGATTTTGATGAAACCAACTCTATTAACAAGTTTTGAGAATGAGAAAGCGATCTGGCTAGGTCTGGACCTCATCAAAATTCATCTTAATTGACTTTTCATTAATTAAAGTAATTATTGACAGATGAAAAGGTCAATAAAAAAGTTTGTTTACATTTTGTACAATTATCTTTTATTTATTAATTGTTCTTTTAATTTTAAAACCCACTAAGTAATACTTTATAAGAAATATTATTATATATTAAAATTAAACAATTTTAATATTTTTTTTATATTTAATTCGCTTCAGGAAAATTCCCATTTAGCCAGCCAATCATAATTATTATTTATTATATATTGAAATTTTTAGTGTTCTATAATTATGAAACCATATAAAAATCGACCTTTTTACAAGAATTTTAAATTGAAAATAAAATATAGGTATCGCTTTTAACTGAAGCAAAAAGGTGCTCCAGGTATACTATTAAAATGAGCAATTCTCGTATACATTATTATAGAGTATGTTTCTCGAAAATGGCTCTAACGATTTCGTTGAAAATCACGAATTAGGGGGTTTTTGGGGTGAAAAATCGATCTCTCAATTTTATCTTCGAGTAACTTTAATTTTATTGTTGTTTTTTTTAATTTAACTAACTACACTGCCCAACAATGAAAATGTTTCGTTAACTTTTAAGTCCTGGTTCATTGTGAAACATTTTTATTATTAGAAAAGTTTTCAGGCTCAAAAATAGCTGAGCCCAATTAGATATTAAACAGAAATATTTGAAATCAAAATATTTCGTTGACGTAATCGAAAACAGCTTCCTCTTTGATTTTCATATTATCACTTATTTTTGGCTCAATTAAAACTAAAACTACGTGTTTATAAAGGATAATAAACATAGATAAAAACATAAGGCTCTAGTTTTTTAGTTATAACTCGAGTTCTAATTGAGATACAAACAAGTGGTAACTTGAAAATCAAAGAGGAAGCTGTTTTCTATTATGTCTATAAAATATTTTGATTTCAAATATTGCTGTTTCATATCTAATGGGACTCTAAAATAGGTCGAAATGGCATTTTTCGTCGTTTTGACAGATAATATCTTAAAACTCTGAACTGTTGTAAAAAATCGGGAAATTCCATAATAAATAAATCAGCGTACAACTACTACTACTACTGGAATCTATTGTTAGGTTTACGGATACAAATTTTTAGTTTTTAAGGAATTTGGTGTTCGTACTTGATGAAACATTTTTTAAAATTATTGGATAAAAAAATACAAATTTTTGTTTAATTTTTGTTCTGCAGTGTTATTTAAAGGTGGGTGTGTCAAAAAAATTTATAATTACAATTTTTAAAAAAAATTTTTAATTAATTAATTAGTTTAATAATTTTAAAAACCACTAATAGTTCATTATCAATATTATTATATATTCTGCCAGAGTGTAAATGTACCACTATACTTTATACTTTATATGTTATATTTTTCTCGCGAAATTTCTGAATTATTATTAAAATTTTTAAGATTATTTTGATAAAAAAAAACAACAATATTCATTTAATAAAATAAAAAAATAATAATAAATAATTTATTTCAAAATATGGTATATCCAGATAACAATTTTGAAAAAAAAAAAAATATATTGAAAAGTGGTTGAATAAAAACAAATAATGTGTTTGAATCAAAACAAAACAAGTGCTTGGTGGAAAAAATAAACAATTATAATTAATAACTCGGTCTTTCAGGTTCTGTTTTATGTTATTTGTTAAAATTGGCCTTAACCTTGTAATCTAATATACTTAAAACACTACTCAGTCAATTATATTCATACATTTTATATAATCAAATGTATTTTATTAGATTATATCATAGAATTAAAAACAAATTAATAAATAAACTGATCTTCATCTATCAATTTATTATAATTATTATTCATAAAACAGAAGATCTCCATTAATACGAGAAACTGGTTTAAAAAAAAAAGGCAGAATTCTCGTAATAAAGTTGATTTCCTTGTCAATTCACTGAAACGATTCATTGTTTTGATAATTAGCATCGTTAGAAATTAAAAAATACTACAAGAGACTAATAATATATTCGACCTTAAGCATATTATTTATTATTTCAATTATTTATTATTATTATTATTAAGGTATTAATCTTATATTAAAATGAAAAAGTATTAATTTATACAACCTAATTATAATGATTAGTGTGGTTTTTATAAAATATTTTTTGAAATTGTTCGTGTAAAATAGTAAATTTCCCATTACCTTGTCATCAATCGTGTTTTCACTAGTTATGTGACAATGAGATTGGGATCTTTTTTAAGTAGATGAGAAGATTAAGAGATATTTCATCAGAACAACTACTTAATTATAAAATTTGATTAAAAAATAAATACAATTATTTGTCAATAAAGAGAAATCAATGAGGATGTCCTCTCCTTGATGCAAATATACATTTACATATACACCAGAGTCTCCCAATATGATGTAGTATAATAAATTTAATTTTGGTGTATGAGTATGAATTTTTTACTTTACCATACAGGGTATGGTAAAGTATTGTAATCGTGCATGAAAAAAGTGGTTTTTTCCTTCTTTTTTTCGAAATATCTCAAAAACGGCTGAAAACTATTTTGATTAAAAAAAATTGAGCGAAACCATGGCATTTCGCTCTACAAAAAAGCTCTAATAAGTGAACATCGAAAAAATTATATTTTTTGAGATAATAATTGTTTTGTCAAAATGTCTGTTATAGTTAGTCTGTGCGCTAACTAACTAACTAATATCGAAACCAAATTTCACACGTAGTTTTGGTCCATTGAGATAAAGAGCTGATTAGATTTTGGTGCACATCGACCCAAAATTAAGGGGGGGGTGGGGGGTGGGGGGGGCAAATTCTTAAAATCTAGGTCGTTTGAGCAAACTCAACCAAATTTTGTATACATAATCAGTGGACCCCCAGAAGTATAAAAATGCAAAAACTAATCACCCAAAATAGGGGGGAGGGTAGGAGTCAAAAATGAAAATCTTTGCCATTTGACCAAACTCAACCAAATTTTGTATACATAATCAGTGGGACTCTAGAAGTCTAAAAATCCAAAAACTAACCGCCCAAAATGGGGGGAGGGGGGGTCAAAAAATGAAAATCTTGGACATTTACCAAACTCAACCAAATTTTGTATACATAATCAGTGGACCCCCAGAAGTATAAAAATGCAAAAACTAATCACCCAAAATAGGGGTTTTAGGGATAAAGAAATAAAAATCTTTGCCATTTGCTCGCTCAGCCAAATTTTGTACTCGCACAATCAGTGGGACTCTAGAAGTCTAAAAATCCAAAACTAACCGCCCAAAATGGGGGGGGGGTCAAAAATGAAAAATCTTGGACATTTCACCAAACTCAACCAAATTTTGTATACACAATCAGTGGACCCCCAGAAGTATAAAAATGCAAAAACTAATCACCCAAAATAGGGGGGGGGTTAGAGTCAAAAAAATAAAATCTTTGCCATTTACCAAACTCAACCAAATTTTGTATACGTAATCAGTGGGACTCTAGAAGTCTAAAAATCCAAAAACTAACCGCCCAAAATGGGGGGGGGGGGGAAGTCAAAAATGAAAATCTTGGACATTTACCAAACTCAACCAAATTTTGTATACATAATCAGTGGGACCCCAGAAGTATAAAAATGCAAAAACTAACCTCAACCCCCTTACATGATTATAAATAATTTTATGGGCCAGGTTGTATGGTAAAGTCAAGTGGACGGCCACATCAGAACACGTCAGCTTATTTCATAAGCATTATATGTTTAAAACGAAGAAATATTTCGGTCTCAGTTTCGTTTTAAGCGATTTTCACTGTATTTAGAAAATTACATCTTTGCCAAAATACTTTAAATTATAAAAAAAAAAAATTATCGATTGTTAAAATAAGTACAAATTTTTAGCGTATAAAAGAATCTTTAAAAATCAAACCCAAAAATTTCTAGAGAATTTCTTCCTTTCTCAATGTATAAAGTGCTTATGCTGTCCGTCGCGAGCCACTCATTTAAAACCCACGAATGTTCAGGGTCAAAAAATCAAGAAGCCTCTTGGACAGCAAGATGCCCGCCGAGGGCGGGCTTCGCAGCTGGTGTATATATAATCACGAAACGTTTTCCGATAAAAAGCTAAAATTTGGCGCATTACATAAATACATAGTTTTTTCAGCCCAATAACTAAAACCTTACAAGATTGGCATTTTGTACTCTCAGGAACCGTTTCCAGGTAAAAAGCTAAAATTTGATGCATTGTAAGATATTTGGGTACCAATTTTCATCTTATAAACTAAAACCTTACAAGGCATTTTGAACTATCAGGAAAGATTTTCTGGCAAAAGCAAATGAAAATAAATATATATCTTATTATAAAATTTAGGAACGCGGTGTTGGTTTATAGTGAAACATTGTTAAAATTAAATTAGGTTGGAGTTGGTGGTGTTTCACAAGGAGAAAAATTAAAATACAAAGATTTTTTTAGTTTACTCTATATATTTCGAGCTCTTAACTCATCGTCAGGAGAACATTGACTAAAGATAACATGATATTTTGAACAGAATTTATTTTAATTTTAATATGATGGACAGTTATTTATGACATAGTGTAAATATGAAAGAATTATCAGAAGGATGGATGGAATGGCTTTAGAAAGCCGACTGACCAGATGTAGGGACAAAGGGCTGGGACAAAGAAAAGATATTTATATTTGAAAGTTGCCGAAAATTATGTATGTAATAAAGAAAGGCAATAAACTATAGAATGCAATGAGGGTGCATAGCGAAAATTTAATCTCTCATTTTCTACTTTAAAAAAATAAATAAAAATTAAAAATAAACCCACCACACACCCTCATCGCACTCCAATTCAAATTAAATATCATTGATTAAGATGTCAATTATTGGTGAAGTTTTGATGTCTTGTCGGATTGTTTCAAGGTCACTATATTAAAAGCACTCAGGCCCCATAGCTGCCTAAAAGTATCTGCAACTTACCTCCCACGAACATTTTTTTCCGTATAGTCCAGGTGCTTAATCATGCCAATTCATTCTGATATACTATAATCAACAAAGGGTAAATATCTATTTAAATTTATGATTATGGTGTGCTATGTACAGGCTGTATGAAAATTAATAAAAGGATGTTCTTTCTTCTGATAGCTAAAATTCATATCATTTTCCATTTAAACACATATCTTTAATTATTTTTCTTCTTTTTCCCCTCTGAAGCACAATTCTCAGTTGTGAGATAAAGGTTGGTCCTCTTGATTGGTAAAGCAACAAAACAGATAATACCTTGCCTAATCCATATGCAAGTAATACCACTGAAAGGTCTATTAATAAACGTGTCACTCTTGTTTAAAGGTATGCTTCTTGAGCGGTCTGATCTGCTTGGAAGAACAACATATATATACCCTTGCCTAACCAAGGGAAAGTAAAACCTTCTTTCTTCTGAACAGCAGAAAGTAACATTTTGTGCCAGACTGCACAGCACTCCCAGCCTGCATTACCTGGCATCTTCAATTTTGCTGCAAGGAAACGGGGACGGGAACCCATTCAAATGTCCTGTATCTTCCCAAACACTTCAATACATCCACCTAACCTCTTTATCATAACTCTTCCTCTATTAATTAATGAATACTATAGACAAAGCAATGTTTTTACATTCATTTATTTCATACGCTTATGAATTACTCTGTCTCCTAATAATGTTTTTTCAGCGTATAATAAGGTAAGCAATATTAATTAACTGGGATAATCGAACCCAGCAGCCTTATTTCCGAAAACATTCTATTTTTTTATAGCACGAATAGCTTCTGGAGGTCTTTCATGCTAAACTCTTCATAACCAAAAGGTAAAGATGATATTTTCACAAACAATAAGTGTCATTTATAAGTGTAAATTTTTTTCATAGTCTTGCGTACTAAATTGTAAATATTTATACTGAAATGCATATTTAACACGCAAACTCTATCTAAATGATGTTAAAGCGATCGTTTCATTAAATAATAATCGTAATTTTGAAATTATTTTTGAAACTAAGAACTCTATTAACAACAAAAAGTGGTATGCGTCAGTTAAGTCAATAAAATTTTCTAGATAATCAGATAGAAATTAATTTATTTTGAGTGCGCTTATTTATGATGAAAATCGTGTGATGTTTTGTGTAAAAAATTGTATTTTTTTAACCATTGCAGGGCATCGGCTACCATTATCCAATTAATATGGAATTTCGTTTTAGATTTGTATCAAATTTCAATTCTAGTTTTTAAATGGTGAGGTTTTTTGTTTAAATGTTCTTCTTCTTGTATCAAATGAGAAATGCCTAATTGAAAAATTCTGCAGTTTAGGAGATGGTATGGATCTCAGCTGTTTTTTTACCCCATTCAAAATCGAAACTGATTGAATTAATTTGCATTCTCTTTTTTTTAAATCGATTTTTAAAATGTATCCTCTTTAATTTACTAGTATGTACGTATATACAAAATATAACTGTTTTCGAGTTATATGAAAAAGTCCGAAAATTTGAGTGTTCTTTGTCGCAAAAATGTCCCCAGATTCTCGAGAGGTCGCAAACTAGATTTCATTACCACACCATATCAAACGATCTCAATAGTAATATTTTCCTACTAATGTATTCTTACTAATGGGTTATATGGAAGATAATTTTTTAATTTTTATAATCTGAAAGCTTTTGATTTTTAAGCATAAAATAAATACTCTGTATAAATAGTTATTGACATTGACTCCCCCCCCTCCTCGATTTTCTAGGGGGTTTTAGTCAAGAATCTCACACCCCCCCCCCTGTGAATACAGACACTTAAAAAAGAAAAGTCACATAAAATTTCCAAGTTTTATCTCAATAAAGTTCCTTTAAAAGGAAAAGATATCATAAAACAAACCTGATTAATTGTGTTGTTCAACAAAAATTTTTCCTTAAACCCAACAATGGATTTCAGAGTTTTATTGATTACATGCAATTGATTGAAATAAACTGCAACGGATCGTTACAAACTTTATCCAAATTCATTTGAAATATTAATATGTTCTTGAGTAAAGTACTTTAAAATATAATTTTACTAAAAACTTTATTTAACCTTTTTGTGGTCCCCAAGGTACTTAATTAGGATATTAAATTTCATCAAAATTGGTTAAGTCATTTTCAAGATATTTAGAAAAAACTAAAAGTACTGAAATAAAGTACTAATGTTTGTGGACCGATATGTACCAAAACTAATCAGCGCTTCATTTTGTTAAAATACTAATGTTAATAAATATTCTAATATTCAAAAAAATATATCATACTTTCTGATATTCCCTGGATAATTTCTTAATTTCGTTATCAATTTCTTGTTCATCTTCTTCCGTATATTGAGCTAATTGATCTTCGTCTTCAGGAAGTAACAAACTATCTGGTATCGATGCATTTGCAAGAAGAAGTTTCTATAATAATATTAAAATTAATCAAAATATAATCTCTGACAAATAAGAAATATGATGCTATGAATAATCGTAAATCTATTGAAGAAAAATATGATAATTTTTTCTGATTGAATAATAATATGAGGCATGTTTCTAAAGTAGGTACCGTTTTGAATAAAAAAATGTGTGTGTCAGCTCCGACGCACGACTGGAGTTTATTCATTCAGATCGACTGCGTCTAAATAGGCACAAAAAAAGGCTTACTAGTCTAAGAAAAAGATTAATACCATATCAAATGATAAATAAACGAATCAGTGAAAATACCTAAATAAAATTTCAAATATTAATTAGATCAATAGCGCCGTCGTTATTAATTACTGTGACTAGAGGCTTATGGTAACTGAAATAAGACACATGAACGTTGGTAGATATGTGGTTCACAAATCTTACCCACAAATTATAAATAAAATCTATAATATAAATGTTATATAAATTTTAAATAAATAATATAATTAAATTTAAAATAAGAATTATATATAATATAATATAATATGTATGATTTATCTAAAATAATAACAATAGTAAAGTATAAATATAACATAAGTATATAATATAAAAAATGAATAGTTATAGTGATTGTCTAATTATCTAAGTTTAACCATAATACGTTAGAGAAAGACGTATCAAATTATAGGGTTGAATTGTATATGCCGTGCCTGGGTATATGGCCGCCTGCGTGCCAGTCTGTATGGCCGCCCCAGGATAACATTAAAAAAACTACTTTAATTTTTAATGTTTATTATTATACACAGGGCATCAAACCGGGAAAAAAATCAGTTTTTGGTTAACCGAAATCGAGAACGAAAAAAAATATTGGTTTTGTTCCCAAAACCGGTTTCTGAAAAGAAAAACCGGCTAAAAACCGGTTTTATGAGATTTATATGTTTGGATGAAATTTAAGAAAAAAAATGCACAAAATAAACATTTTTTTATTTAAAATTTAAACAAAAATAATAACATGAAAAAAATTATGGTATTGGTTTTATAATCACAGACAAAATTATCAAACATAAAGAACAAGGAATAACCCTTAAATCTATACTAACATATTAGGATAACAAAGCTCAGTGGCCAATGGCAGATCTGGGCTGACTTGCAACTTGGGAGGTATACAAAATAGAATTAATTTACTTACTTTAATAATAACATGAAAAAAGTAATTATGGTATTGGTATTATAATCACAGACAAAATTATCAAACATAAAGAACATAGGAATACGATAATTTAAAATCCTAGGTGTCGCTCAGTGACAATTTAAAATTATTTGATTTTAAAAAATCAAATCTTACGTATTATTTATTGATATTGAAAATAGTAAAGGTTTTTGGTTAATTAACCGGTTTCATAAAATTATTTCGGTTAGGTTACCGGTTAATTAGGGAAATCTTTCAATCTTTCAATTATCGCGATTGAAAGTGAAATTGCTGAATCTTCACGAAGCAATTATTAAATAAAGTACATATTAAAAGTTAATCCTACGGGATTTTTTACTGACAAAATCGTCAATTGCTTCGTGAATATTTAAAGATTCAGCAATTTCACTTTCAATCGCGATAATTGAAAGATTGCTCATACGTTCTTGCGTCATGGAAGTACGTAGGTAATTTTTTATGATTTTCAATTTAGAAAAACTACGTTCTCCAGACGCAACTGATACAGGCATGGTCAATAATAGTTTTAAGCTTGTAGATACATTTGGAAATGAATTTTGTAAATTGTGTTTGTACAAATACTTTAGGAGTTCTTCGGGTTGTTTCCTATCTTTTATAATTATTTTCAATGAAATTAACTCTTCGTATAATTCTGCTCCGTTTATGTCGCACGATTCGCCATCCTTGAATTTATTATGAAAGTCGAAGCAACTTTTTTATGTCGTCCTCTCCTATTTCAACAAATTTATATAAAAATCCGAAAGACTGTTCGAAATTGGATAATGTTTCAAATCAGGTAGTAACAGATGAAATGGCTGTATCCAATATTACATAGAAAAAAATTAATTTTGAAATTTTCTTTAGCAGTTAACTGAATATCCTCATCTCCTTCATAGTCAAATTGTTTTCGCTTATGGCGTCGACGTAGATTAATTTCAACAGGAAATTCCGGTTGTATTTCTCTCGGCTCTTCGCTCGTGCAATGTTCGAAAAAATTCGGATTCGCTGCATGACTAGGTATATAAATACTACAACGACATAATCAGTTTTTATACATTTCTTATTTCTGAGAAACTCTTTTTAGATAGATTAGATTAGAGAAACTGTTTTTACTTCGTATCTTAATGAAAACAAACCGATTGTATTTTTGCCCAGTAAACAACTTGTAACGATTTGGCCGCCTCTTAATTTCGGCCGCCTGCGTGCAGTGCACGCAATGAACGCCAAATCAGGCACGGCCCTGGTCACTGAGCAGTTAGATTCGTTGATTTGGAAAACATTTTTCTCTTTCAAAAGCTCATATCTTCAGATTTTTATTTTAACATGCAGAGTATCGACAAGTATTGTAATCGTGGATGAAAAAAGTGTTGTTTTTTTTTATTCGTTTTTTCGAAATATCTCAAAAACGGCTGAAATAATTTTGTAAAAAAAAAATGAGCAAAACTATGGGGTTTTGGTCTACAAAAATGCTCTAATAAGTGAACATTGAAAAAAATATATTTTAGCTGATATGAATTATTTTGTCAAAATGTCTGTCAATAAGTTACCAAATATTGTGTATGCTCTGGTTCAAAAACTAGTGTGAATATCAAAAAGAAATTTCATATGTATAGATCAGAGGTGGGGAACCCGTGGTCTTAAGGCCACATGTGGCCTTTTTGAATTTCTTATGTGGCCTCGAAATGAATTTGAAATAAAGAAAAGTTTAATTTAAAATTAAAAAAAAAATGAATTTAAGGTAGTTGTTCCGCCAAATGAGTTTTCTTAGGATTTTTTTTGAAATTTATACAGATTATTATTTAAATACTTGTGCATCGATTGATGGCAAAGCGAAATTTATGAACAATACAGTTCCGGAGATATTAAATTTCAAAAATCGAGTTTTTCAGGCTCTTTAACATTGCACTATACGGGATATCGGAAAATTTACATACATATTTAATTATAATTAAGAAACCCTTCTTACCATTTTTATAAAAAATTAAACCAACATTAAACAATAACCAATACATATTTTAAGACAATTTTGATTCATAGTTACAACAACAGTTTCTGAGATAATAACGAATAAATAATAAAAAATGTATAAAAATTTTTTTTGACTAAAAACAATTTGGCAACAGCGCATTTATTTAACCAGCGAAAGATGCATGCGCTAGATTTTTTCAAAATTATAATTATCATAAGGTGTACCGTAAAAAAAATAACAAAAGGATTTTTATAGAAATTTAAAATGTATTTTATCTGTCATTTTAATATAAAAATATTCAATATCTTACAATGGTGCCAGATTTGTCAAACGAGCACGGGATTGGCTAGAATCTTATATATAAAAGCCCTTGTCAGACAGTACCTGTGGCGCCTTAGCGTACGATGTGGGAGAAAAAGCAACTAATATTCAATGACAGTTGTTATATTGTCAAATTTTTCAAATAAAACATATCTATTCTCTATATTATATATCTATAATATCTCTATATATTAATATATTCCTCTATATAGCTTAGAATATTAGATTTACGGCGTGTCTCATTTGAAATTTTAGTAGACAAATTTATTAATTTTAAATATATTATATATTAATATGTATTTAATTTTTTGGAAATAATTCATACCGCGAAAATTAATTTTTTTTTTTTTGAATTTAAGAAAAATATAAATTCTTAAAATTTTAGTTGACAAATAAATTTTAATATACCTATATATACCTATATATATATATATATATAATATATATTTAATTTATAATATAAGTTTTAATGAGATATGATTTAATGGGATAATGAGATTAATTCTTAATTTATTACTGCGCGGGTCATTTGAAATTTTAGTAGATAAATTAATTTTAAAATTATTATATATAATTAATTTAGAGACACTTTTCAGATAAATTTAAATATTGAAATGTATTATTAAAAAATAAATAGGTTTCCAACCGATCGGGAATTTCGAGAGAAATGGTTGCATGCTCTAATAAAGTATTTATAGAGCATTTAATGATATTTTTTAATCTTTCTTTGATCAATATTCATTATTCAAAAAAATATTTTTTTCAAAACATATAATTACGGACAGCTAATAATCACATC
>JALMQS010000162.1:3427211-3721636 GCA_024734495.1 Forficula auricularia
CACCTCAAAGAATACATATTAAAAAAATATATTCATTGATCTATTTGAAAACTCGTTTAGGAGAAATTGTTTAAAAATCAATATGAAAAGAAACGATGAATCGTGAAATGAAACTCGATTCTACTTCTGCTTACTGATTTCTTTTATTTCACCTACTCTTGAGACAAAATTTTTGATCACAAAAAGTCAATGAAAATTGATTTAGCGGGAAGAAATTACACTCCTGTTGGCTCCTGGTATCCGGATACAAAATCTAAAAATTTTATAAAAATCAATTAACGCTTGATTTCAAGGCTCCAATTGGCTCACTGTAAGGCTGGCTTCATTACCACCTCAAAGAATACATATTAAAAAAATATATTCATTGATCTATTCGAAAACTCGTGTAGGAGAAATTGTTTAAAAATCAATATGAAAAGAAACGATGAATCGTGAAATGAAACTCGATTCTACTTCTGCTTACTGATTTCTTTTATTTCACCTACTCTTGAGACAAAATTTTTGATCACAAAAAGTCAATGAAAATTGATTTAGCGGGAAGAAATTACACTCCTGTTGGCTCCTGGTATCCGGATACAAAATCTAAAAATTTTATAAAAATCAATTAACGCTTGATTTCAAGGTTCCAATTGGCTCACTGTAAGGCTGGCTTCATTACCAGCTCAAAGAATATGAATCGTGAAATGAAACTCGATTCTACTTCTGCTTACTGATTTCTTTTATTTCACCTACTCTTGAGACAAAATTTTTGATCACAAAAAGTCAATGAAAATTGATTTAGCGGGAAGAAATTACACTCCTGTTGGCTCCTGGTATCCGGATACAAAATCTAAAATTTTTATAAAAATCAATTAACGCTTGATTTCAAGGTTCCAATTGGCTCACTGTAAGGCTGGCTTCATTACCAGCTCAAAGAATACATATTAAAAAATATATTCATTGATCTATTCGAAAACTCGTGTAGGAGAAATTGTTTAAAAATCAATATGAAAAGAAACGATGAATCGTGAAATGAAACTCGATTCTACTTCTGCTTACTGATTTCTTTTATTTCACCTACTCTTGAGACAAAATTTTTGATCACAAAAAGTCAATGAAAATTGATTTAGCGGGAAGAAATTACACTCCTGTTGGCTCCTGGTATCCGGATACAAAATCTAAAAATTTTATAAAAATCAATTAACGCTTGATTTCAAGGTTCCAATTGGCTCACTGTAAGGCTGGCTTCATTACCAGCTCAAAGAATACATATTAAAAAATATATTCATTGATCTATTCGAAAACTCGTGTAGGAGAAATTGTTTAAAAATCAATATGAAAAGAAACGATGAATCGTGAAATGAAACTCGATTCTACTTCTGCTTACTGATTTCTTTTATTTCACCTACTCTTGAGACAAAATTTTTGATCACAAAAAGTCAATGAAAATTGATTTAGCGGGAAGAAATTACACTCCCTGTTGGCTCCTGGTATCCGGATACAAAATCTAAAAATTTTATAAAAATCAATTAACGCTTGATTTCAAGGCTCCAAAAAGGTCCAATACCAATGTCAAATAATTTTTAAGAAAAAAATAAAACCGACTTCAAAAAAATTAAATGCAACAAATAAAATACACTAAAAGGTATAGAATAATTATTAAAAACAAGAAAGGAAGACTCTGGACAAGATGGGTCGAAGGAATGATGGGGAAAAGAAGGGAATTTCATAAAATGGAATACGAAGACTGATATAGGACAGAATGCAATGGAAGCAAAAATATAAGACGCAACTCGACCAGCCTTACACCTTACGGTAGAAAAGGATTAGGACTAAGTAAGTTCAGTATGTCCCGTGGCAGATTTAGGATTTGTTTATGAAAGAAATTGATATTATAAATGAAAATTAATTATATATTTAGTTCCAAATAAAACATTAAAAATCCGGGTCTTAGTTTTTATTTTTATTTTATTTTGCCCCATTGCCCGTAGACCATTTTGTACACGATTCGATATTCTTCGTTTGAGTGACGCACGAATATGAAAATTTAATTTGAAGGTGGGTGCAGAAGTTTAAACATGTAAACGACCAACGGCCATGCCCCAGCCGAAGATTTAAGAACCGATGAAAACATTCAACGTATTTAAGCCAGCCTACGTGAAAATTCGCGTCAATCCGTACTTAAGAGAGCATCGGCTTTGGCGCTGCCAAAAACGACTTTGCACCGAATTTTAACCATGGATATGAATCTTAAAAATAAAACTAAAAATAAAACTCGAATTTTTAATGTTTTATTTGGTACTAAATTCATAATTAATTTTAATTTATAATATCAATTTATTTCATATACAAATCCTAAAACTTCCACAGGACACCCTAAGAGAGAGGCCAGGTCTATGGTAAAGTCATGTCGATGTCCTCATCAGGTTTTTTTTATATGTATTATAATGATGCAAGAAGATGTAATAATAATTGTAATCAAGCTGCTATTTATATTCAGATAAAAAAAGAGAAGATATAGATAGACCTTCAGGCATATCTAAGGATTGGGCTAGAGTTGTCGATAGTAAAAAAAAAGTTATAATACATTGGTTTTCTTTTGAACAGCTTATCTATTGACTAAATAGTTTCAAAAAAGTGGAACACTTGAAAAATTCGGATTTTTTCAAAGAAATATCAAAATTTATATTTTTTATTTAAACTTTTAATACATTGTATACATCTTCGATGCACAAAAAATGTGACACTTTTCAACAATTCTCCTTTTTGAGTTAAATAATATAAAATATTCAAAAAAATATTTAGTTTTATCAGAAAAAATTGACATAAAGATAGTTCATAAAATACTCTTTAGGGAGACCATGTGTCACTTTGCCGCTATTCTGGAATTGAAGTCTCCCGATCAGGAAAATCGTCACTATTTTAGTTGTGCTTGTAGGGTGTATATCATAGTTTTAAAGAAAAACGACACATTTTGAATTACACCTACCTAAATAAAGTTTTTTTTCCAAGATTTCTTTTCAGAAAAAAGACATAGTTTGTGTTGTGTCATTTTTATTGATAAGGTAAGCCCATTTTAAATTGTATACCTATCTGGCCTTTGTATTATTTTAAGTTGTGACATTTTTATTGATATATTCACTTCATTTAAGAATACATTATACAAGAAAAGTGTCACAAATTGCAAAAAAAAGGGTTGTTAAGGGTGGTTTTTTAACTTAGTTAAGTTAATGATAATTTTTTTGCATCCCTTAGTATTAGGAAGCAGCACAATCAAGAAAAATTATAACATTCTAATAAATGAATTGTCTTATAACTACAAAATGCAAAATAATATTTTAAAATCGTTTTCTTGAAAAATATTGATTTTTGAAATATGTCATTTTTTGTGCACCGACGACATGTAGAATTATTTTTAAAATATAATGAATAAAATAATTTTTAGAAAAAAAACTGACTTCAAAAAATTAAATACAACAAATAAAATAATAAGAACTCGAAATTAAAATAAAATTCACTAAAAGGTATAAAATAATTAGCTTATTTAGTTACAACTAAACGATGAAATTGTTACATGAAATCACTTTTTGAAGTCAGTGCCAAATATATACATTTTATGAATCGCACTCAATGGATTTTACTTAGTACGTTTGGTGGGTAATGAAGACAACATCTCCCTTATATAGTTTGTTTGGCACCGACTTCAAAAACTGATTTCAGGTAACAATTTCATCGTTTAATTGTAACTAAATAAGATAATTATTTTATACCTTTTAGTGAATTTTATTTGATTTTTGAGTTCTTATTATTTTATTTGTTGCATTTAATTTTTTTGAAGTCGGTTTTTTTCTAAAAATTATTTTTATTTTCCCCTTTTTAGTGATGTTAAGAATAGTGACAAATGATAATAATACCTTGCATGCATCTCGTAAGAGAAAGATTCGGGCGAAGGGATCAGAAATTGATAATAAAATTCAATTAATAAATAAAGAAATTATCTCGAAACGTTAGCGGGTTATAAATGAACGTTTAAAGATTGTTTTTTTTTATAAAAGATTATATTTATTATAATTTCCATTATTTGCACATAAGAATTGGAGATTCCCGTTATTTTGTCATTGATCATATTATCAGAACTTGAGTAAGTTAATATGATACCACCCCTAAGGTACCCCCTTTCCAATAAAAAAAGAATCATCGAAATCGGTCCATAAACAAAGAGGATGTCATAGTAAGACATACAAACAAAAGGTCCAATACCCATTTTCAAACTAATTTTAGAAAAAAATAAAACCGACTTCAAAAAAATTAAATGCAACAAATAAAATACACTAAAAGGTATAGAATAATTATTAAAAACAAGAAAGGAAGACTCTGGACAAGATGGGTCGAAGGAGCGGATCTGGGAAAAGAAGGGAATTTCATAAAATGGGAGATACGAAGACTGATATAGGACAGAATGCAATGGAAGCAAAAATATAAGACGCAACTCGACCAGCCTTACACCTTACGGTAGAAGGTTTAGGTTCCCAGGACTAAGTAAGTTCAGTATGTCCAGTAGCAGATTTAGGATTTGTTTATGAAAGAAATTGATATTATAAATGAAAATTAATTATATATTTAGTTCAAAATAAAACATGGTAGAAATCCGGGTCTTAGTTTTTATTTTATTTTATTTTGCCCCATTGCCCGTAGACCATTTTGTACACGATTCGATATTCTTCGTTTGAGTGACGCACGAATATTGAAAATTTAATTTGAAGGTGGGTGCAGAAGTTTAAGCATGTAAATAATGCAACGGCCATGCCCCAGCCGAAGATTTAAGAACCGATGAAAACATTCAACGTGTTTAAGCCAGCCTACGTGAAAATTCGCGTCAATCCGTATGAGAGCATCGGCTTTGGCGCTGCCAAAAACGACTTTGCACCGAATTTTAACCATGGATATGAATCTTAAAATAAAACTAAAAATAAAATATTTTAATGTTTGTTAATGTAAATCCACGAAATTAATTTTGGTCATCAATTTATTTCATATACAAATCCTAAAACTTCCACAGGACACCCACAGAGAATAGGTCTATGGTAAAGTCATGTCGATGTCCTCATCAGGTTTTTATGTATTATAATGATGCAAGAAGATGTAATAATAATTGTAATCAAGCTGCTATTTATATTCAGATAAAAAAAGAAGATATAGATAGACCTTCAGGCATATCTAAGGATTGAGCTAAGAGTTGTCGATAGTAAAAAAAAGTTATAATACATTGGTTTTCTTTTGAACAGCTTATCTATTGACTAAATAGTTTCAAAAAGTGGAACACTTGAAAAATTCGGATTTTTTCAAAGAAATATCAAAATTTATATTTTTATTTAAACTTTTAATACATTGTATAACTACATCTTCGATGCACAAAAAATGTGACACTTTTCAACAATTCTCCTTTTGAGTTAAATAATATAAAATATTCAAAAAAATATTTAGTTTTATCAGAAAAAATTGACATAAAGATAGTTCGTAAAATACTCTTAGGGAGACCATGTGTCACTTTGCCGCTATTCTGGAATTGAAGTCTCCCGATCAGGAAAATCATTAACTCATTTTTGGTTATTGCTTGTAGGGTGTATATCATAGTTTTAAAGAAAAACGACACATTTTGAATTACACCTACCTAAATAAAGTTTTTTTCAAGATTTCTTTTCAGAAAAAAAGACATGGTTTGTGTTGTGTCATTTTTATTGATAAGGTAAGCCCATTTTAAATTGTATACCTATCTGGCCTTTGTATTATTTTAGATTTAACATTTTTATTGATATTCACTTCATTTAAGGAGCCATTATACAAGAAAAGTGTCACAAATTGCAAAAAAGGGTTGTTAAGGGTGGTTTTTTAGTTAAGTTAATGATAAATTTTTGCATCCCTTAGTATTAGGAAGCAGCACAATCAAGAAAAATTATAACATTCTAATAAATGAATTGTCTTATCAACTACAAAATGCAAAATAATATTTTAAAAATCGTTTTCTTGAAAAATATTGATTTTTGAAATATGTCATTTTTTTATTGCACCGACGACATGCTAGAATTATTTTTAAAATATAATGAATAAAATAATTTTAGAAAAAAAACTGACTTCAAAAATTAAAATACAACAAATAAAATAATAAGAACTCGAAATTAAAATAAAATTCACTAAAAGGTATAAAATAATTAGCTTATTTAGTTACAACTAAACGATGAAATTGTTACATGAAATCACTTTTGAAGTCAGTGCCAAATATATACATTTTATGAATCGCACTCAATGGATTTACTTAGTACGTTTGGTGGGTAATGAAGACAACATCTCCCTTATATAGTTTGTTTGGCACCGACTTCAAAAACTGATTTCAAGTAACAATTTCATCGTTTAATTGTAACTAAATAAGATAATTATTTTATACCTTTTAGTGAATTTTATTTGTACACGAGTTCTTATTATTTTATTTGTTGCATTTAATTTTTTGAAGTCGGTTTTTCTAAAAATTATTTTTATTTTCCCCTTTTAGTGATGTTAAGAATAGTGACAAATGATAATAATACCTTGCATGCATCTCGTAAGAGAAAGATTCGGGCGAAGGGATCGAAATTGATAATAAAATTCAATTAATAAATAAAGAAATTATCTCGAAACGTTAGCGGGTTATAAATGAACGTTTAAAGATTGTTTTTTATAAAGAATTATATTTATTATAATTTCCATTATTTGCACATAAATTAGAATTCAATTATTTGTCATTGATCATATTATCAGAACTTGAGTAAGTTAATATGATACCACCCCTAAGGTACCCCCTTTCCAATAAAAAGAATCATCGAAATCGGTCCATAAACAAAGAGGATATACGTGAACATACAAAACAAAAAAGGTCCAATACCAATGCAAATAATTTTTAAGAAAAAAATAAAACCGACTTCAAAAAAATTAAATGCAACAAATAAAATACACTAAAAGGTATAAAATAATTATTAACTTATTTAGTTACAACTAAACTACGAAATATTAACATGAAATTACTTTTTGTACTCGGTGCCAATGCGATTCATAAAAGGTATATGTTTGGCACCGACTTAAAAAAGTAATTTCATGTTAATATTTCGTAGTTTAGTTGTAACTAAATAAGTTAATAATTATTTTATACCTTTTAGTGTATTTTATTTGTTGCATTTAATTTTTTGAAGTCGGTTTTATTTTTTCTTAAAAATTATTTTTATTTTTCTCTTTTTAGTGATGTTATTAATAGTGATCATATCATCAGAACTTGACCAAATTAATATGGCACCATCCCTAAGATACCCCCTTTCCAATAAAAAAAGAATCATCGAAATCGGTTTATAAACAAAGAAGTTAGGCATGAGCAAACCTAACAAAAAAGGTCTAATACCTATGAAAAAAAATGGGACCAATCGGAAGGTAGACCGAACCCAATGCAAAAAAAAATTTCAAAATCGGTTCACAATTGGTGGAGATATGAGGTAACATAGACACAAAAAAAAATCAGTCGAATAGAGAACCTCCTCCTTTTTTTGAAGTCGGTTAAAAATGGGACCAATCGGGTACGAGACTGAACCTAGGGCAAAAAAAATCATCCAAATCGATCCACATGGCAAACAAGAGAAATAAATGAACAAACACAAAAAAAAACAGACAATCCGTTGAATTGATAACCTCCTTTTTTTCAAAGTCGTTTAAAAATGTTTTAAAGTTATTTTTTTGTTTTTTAGATTATTTAAAGTTAGTTGAAAAAATCCGAATTTTTCAAATGTTCCACTTTTTTTGAAAGGCAGTATATATACTTGAAGATATTTATATAGATAATGGCTTGGATTTTAGTAGAACAATCGAAATTCCCCTCTTTCGTGTCCAAATATGATATGATGTCATTTTCTTGTAAATGGAAATGCCATTTGCTACTTTCCTTCAAGTGGGCGTCTCTGTTTTGTGTTATTTCTCTTTTGCTAGACAGTTGCTGTCCAGTTTGTTTGCTTGTCGTACACAACCCTCGCCCGTTCTCTATACAATTGTAACGTAGCCAGTCTATCTATATGGAAAGTATTATTTACACGTCATGAGACTTTATTTGCGTAATGCCTTCAATTCATATTTATATCTTCTTTTCATATTCATATACATACAAATATGTTGTATACAAATTTGATTTGGCACAGATTCAAAAGCCTTTCTCCCCTACTTTGGAATACATATTATGCATAAATGGAATAAAAAGGATTATAATGATACAGCGATAAGCCAAAATTTAGTTTATGCTCATTTTCTCTCTTTAATTGCAGAAATAAATAAATAAAATGAAAACAATGTTGAAAATTCTTTACGTATCCAATATCTAAAAAGTTATATTTATTCGATTTCTACTGTCTTTATAAATTTATCAAATATTTTCATTTTTAATTTTATTTATTTTCTTGGAAAGACCGACTGGTAAGCGAAATAAGTAGGTTATAATGAAAGTCAGTCCAAATGATTTAAATTTTTTATTCAAATACCGACGTTTCGGAGACCTTTTCTCTCCTTCTTTAGGGTAATGAATAGTTATTGATGGGTGAGTATAAATAACTCGACCCCCATTTGTCTCTCTTTTCAGTGATAACAACAATATTACAATACTTTTCAGCATTATATCATAAGTGTACTTAGTCAAGTGAAGAAGGAGAAAATAGGTCTCCGAAACGTCTGAATTTGAATAAAAAATTTAAATAATTTGGACTGCCTTTCATTATAACCTACTTATTTTCATTTTTTTTCTAAATGTACGTTTTCCTCGGTGCGACTATCACAATGACCGGTTCAATCATTATCGATTCACGATCATTGTTGAGCACTATTTCTTTGTATTTCTTATGGAGCTGTTTTCCTGTCGAGCGACTTCCAGTAAGGTACGTTTTCCAACTTGCACCAGTATTGGTGAACGATCGTCTTCATAGTGGCACCGAGGAAAACGTACCTTTAATGTGTTAGAAGTGTCGAAATGTGAACAAAAAAATTTTTGAAATATGATTTTTTTTCTATCTATAATATAGGTGTCTCAAGGAATTTTAAAGAAAGTTTGATCTGGTTTGGGATTATTCAGAACTCAGAATGAAAAATTGATCATTAAATAGAGAGCTCTTTAAAGGTTCTAGCTAATATAGTGTGCCAAGTTTTAGTTTTTTTTTCTAAAATTCTTTCATCAAAATTACATTTTTTAATACAGTCATTTAAAAAGATGTCGTGGTAAATTAATGATTTTTAAAAATTCTTTATTTAAATATAAAAAGATATAGAAAAATGTAAAGTGACATCGTGAAAAAGCATACATCTATGGAATTGTATCAGAATAGTTAGTAAATTTGATAAAATATCATTGTTAGTTGTAACTCTGAGATCCAACTTCTGGATATGTAATTATAGCAATGATAACTTAGAATTATTTATTAGGAATCCCTTGTAGTTAAGCAACTAAGCCAACATTCTCTTTGAAGATAGATTAGGCGACTCATGAACCGACATTTGACTCACTATAGTAGGTTGTTCTACTACTTGAACAGCCTTGGCATATTTAAAACACCGGCTCCCAAATGATCACCGAAGTTAAGGAACATGTGTCGGGTTTTGTTTTTAAATGAGCGGCCCTCAGGCACTATTTGCTATTTGCAATTTTACAGTTTTACCGATCCTAGACGTTTTGGGTGCGCAAGCATACCATTTAAATTGATTGGGAAAGCATAAAAAGAGCTAGTGGAAGTTGGAATCCTTAGTCTTAGCTAGAACTGCAAGGCCTATATTTTTTATGACAATGCCAGTAATAGATAAGGATACTAAATTTATATAAACATAAATAATAAGTAAATTGTTCATTTTTATTTCTATTTAAGCCAAATGTTCCAATAGAAATAATTTATATTTTTTGACCCCCCCACCCCATTTTGGGTGGTTAGTCTTTGCATTTCTAGCTCTCTAGAGGCCCGCACAGATTATGTATACAAAATTTGTTTGAGTTTGCTCCAAGGGCAAGAAGTTACATTTTTTCACTCTCTCGCCATTTTTGAGTGGTTTTTGGGTGGAATTTTTTTAAACAAAAGTTGCCAGAAATCACATCCCCTGCAGCTTTGCTCACAAGAAAATTTGCCGTAGAGTTAATACTTTAGGAGTTATTTGATAATTTCCATTCGTGAGTTCCTCCCCCCCCCCCCAACCCCCGCCAAACCCCCTTTTAGGATCAAAATATCACATAAAATAAAATAAAACTAAAGTCTGTTTAGATTTCGATATATTTCGGGTTGTTAACCCATGGTCAGGAGTCAGAAAACTGACGATGGGCTAACAACCCGAAATATATCGAAATCTAAACTCACTTTTGTTTTATTTTATTTTATGTGAAACTCACCTTGTAGTTTTACCTAATTTTTTTATTATCAGATAATTCCTATTGATCAGATGAAAATAAAGCATTCTTTGTAAGTTATATTAAGATATTGAATAAAAAAATTGACATTTTTATTGATTTTAAATTGTTGTTGTCATTCATTGTATTATGTAATATTCTTTAAATATTTAATCGAAAAGTCAACAAAAGAAAATTTTAATTTCTAATTTCCTGGCTGCCTCTCCCCGTATTAAAACAGTATTGTCTTCATTTTATTAAAGATATATTATTATTATTATTTTTTATAATGATATTGATCCAAGAAGTTGTGTAGTCCGAGGTGGATATTTGCATCGAAAAGAAGAAAAAGAAGATATTTCAGGCATAGGGTTAGAGTTGAGGTACCTACCTGTGGATGCAGGTCTTGAAAGACTGAAAGTTCTATGTGTTCGGTAATTTGAGAGAGTTTCTCCCTGACCCGCCTTCCGCGGGATCCACCTTTATCGATATCTTTTCTTCTATTTATTTAATTCCTTTAGCGAGTTCTCTAATGTTATTGGACTTGCGACCTTCTTACATTCATGTTGTTCATGGTTGTTTGTTTATTTGTCAATCGGTTGGACCCTAAACATATATACTCTTTAATTTCTGTCTCTGGTTTATTTAAGGAGGTTCTTTCGTGACAATCCACACAAAAAGTTTTAGCCTCCTAACCACTCTATAAATATGAACGAAATTAAAATTTTAGGTTATGTTTTTTTAACGTGACTGTCCACTCTCACTACGAAATCTCTATATGGATACACACATTCAACCGGATCGTTTCCAAGCCATTGTGCTTATATCCCCTCCACTAAAAAATAATCGAACAAATAGTTTTTTTTTGTTTTTTATCAAAACTAAGTGGTAAATAATTTCATTATTTTTTAAGTTACTCCGAATATATTATTCTAACAAATATTACTTTTTCATCAAGATGGTGAAAGTCCTTCACTGGAAAAAATAAAATAATGATCATATCCCTACCATTTCGCTATCTACCCTATGTAAAAAATGTCATTTTTAATTGCAATTATTTCATGTTTGATGTGGTCGTCTTCAAATTTTAACAGTATCTGTATCATGTTTTTAATGACTTATATTCCAAGTTTCGAAGACTTCTTGAATTTTTGCATTTGTGAAAGAACTACCTACCTGAAGGCAGCTCTGAGAAATCTTTTTCTTCACAAACCACTAAATTTTATTGATTAAATTAAACTTGCAGTAGTAAAATTTCAGGACTACTTTCTTTTTAAGCTATACCTATACCTATATCCATTTCGGCATTTGGTACATATATTATTACAGTGACTAAGTTTTAAATACCTAATTGCCTTCAATTCTTCTCTTCTAGTTGTTATTTTTTCTATTTCAATAAAAAATAAAATTCTTCTTTTACCCTGACATAAATTAATTTATATTTATTTAACATATTTGTATTTTATATTTTATATTTTTAAAAAAATAAAATTCATTAGATAGATTCAAAAAAGAGCGACGCGGAAACATCGGATTTACCAATTGATCTAATTTAAATTAATATAGAGAAGTAGAAAGCGGGAGAAGCGAAACAATTAATTGGAGTGTACAGACACGACGTGGTGTGTGTGCGCATTCAACAGCATCCTAATTATTTAAAATGGAAAAGCTAAACAATATATATATATATATATATATATATATATATATATATATATATATATATATATATATATATATATATATATATAATAAAGCTCAAAGCTAGATAAAGTTAGCATCATCCGGATAAACCTGAAATCAGCCAGCTGTTCTGGATAATGCTCAAAATAGTCAAAACCCTAGACAAATAAGTTTAATAAATGAGGGGAGAAAAACTAACCGTACTTACCATTGTACTTTTGTAAAAATGAAAAAATTGATTATTAAAAAGATGTCTAACGGCTTTGTTTCGCTATTTCAGCAACTGAAGAAGTTGCGAACCTGCAACGAAACGTTTGGCCTATTTAAATAAAAATCTATTTATTTAATTTAAAGTCAAGTCCAACTCCATACGATTCCTTTAATTATTAATCATGGACCGGAATAATGGAAAAAAAAAATGAAATAAAAACTGAACAACTTTCATAAGAACTATTTTTTATACGACATCAAATAAAAAAATATTAAATCAATTAAATCTCGAAAAATAAAATATTTAAATATTAAATAAATAATAATTAAATTGAAAAAGTCACAACAATAAAAATAAGTGATTATAACGATCTTAAAACATCATTATAAACAAATTTGGGGGGTCAGATAGGCTAGGCAGTAGCATGACAGCGAGCTAACCAGGGGACCCGGGTTCGAATCCGACTCGAGGCATCCAGCTAAAATCTGACCCCGGGGGTAGAGACAAATTTAAAAAAAATATAACTAGTATCGTAATTAGGCTTATGGCTAGAAAGGCCGAAAAGCCAAAAAAAAAAAAATAAATAAACAAATTTAAGAGATTATTATCTACTTAGCGTAATAGATCTATTTAAAATTCTTGAAATTAAAAAGTTTATTTCTCGTATCAATTCAGTAGATAGTTATATTGTATTACCATAATAATAATGGAGCATTTTTTTTGTTGAAGAAAGATGTTTCATCCAGAAGACTTGCGATACACTCTGGAATGGCACAGAACATTGTCGGAAAATTATTAAATTATTAATTATTATTCAATTATTTATTTAATAATTAAATATTAGATCTTTACTTACTTACTTGAGTTACTTAGACGACCCGTTCCTCATTGCGTCTATTTGGTGCACGCGAGTCCCAATTTCTACGCCATCCCCTTCTGTTTCTTGCTAGTGTCGTCCAGTGCCGGATTACTTTACGCCAATCGGGGTCTCGTACCATTGTTTTGTAGTTTAGAAAGTCACTCCATCGAATTGGCCAGGCAGTCTCACTTTGTCTTTGGGGATCCACAGCTGGGAAGCGGAACTCCACCGATTATCTTCTCCCCTTACAAGATAACCCCTCCCCCCCCAGTTGTGTTTGGTTTCGTCAGCGTGAGTCGAAATGTCCTTCACCGAGGACATATTTTTGATGTCGCTATTGTGAAAATTAAGAAACCTTTGTCTTTGGAGAGTGATGCCAACATCTCAATTTTGGATTTTTTAAGAAAATAAAATTTTACTTTTAAAGAAATTTTAATTTATTCTAATATTATATATTATATAGAGAGCTCGAATATAATATTTATTTTTCTATCTCTCCTAAAATTAAATTTATGAACAACTCCAAAAATGGTGAAGTGATACAAAAGGGTTCCCCCTTACCTCTCATTTTCGGATTTTTAAAAAAAAATAAAATTTTACTTTTCAAGAAATTTTAATTTATTCTAAAATTATATTATACTAGCTGCAAGGCACGCCTTCGGCGGCCTCTTTGCTAGCCAGAGGACACGCCCCCTAGACCCCCAAATCACGAACCCCCCCCGAACCCCACCCAGCACCTACCACCCCCCGCATCCCAGCCCCAGCGCCACCCCACTACTCCTCTGGACCTTTACCTGAACCCCGCCCTCCACCCCCGTACCACCACTCCGAACCACAGCCACCCCAGCCCACTAAGCCTCTGGATCCTCACCTGGACCCTCACTCCTCACTGCACCACCCCACTACGCCTCTGGACCCTCACCTGAGCCCCCCCCCATATCATATTTTGACCCTCCCCTCTTTTTGGGTGGATTTTGGGGGAAATTTTTTTAAACCTAAGTTGTCAGAAATCACATCCACTACAACTTTGTTCATTATAAAATTTGTCGTAGAGCTAATAGTTTAGGAATTATTTGGTAATTTTCATTCGTGCGCCCCCCCAACCCCCTTTCTGGGGTCAAAATATCAAAACCTTATATAGCTAAAAACGTAAGTTAGAAGACAGTTGATGTAAATATGAAATTTCATAATAATCCCTTCAGCTGTTTTTACGTGAATCGGGAGCAACTTTTCGGAAACGACGGAAACATACAGACATACAGACAGACAGGAATTTTGTTGAGGGTGTTTTCGTTCATAACTTTGCTTGAAACGCGTGCAACCAAAATTTGGCCTGATTTGGAGCAATGTATTGACAAAACCTTAATTTTATATATATATAGATACAGAGTTCGAATATAATATTTATTTTTATATCTCTCCTAAAAATAAAATTTATGAACAACTCCAAAAATGGGAAGTGATACAAAAGGTCCCCCTTACCTTTCATTTTCGGATTTTTTTAAGAAAATGAAATTTTACTTTTAAAGAAATTTTAATTTATTCTAATATTATATAGAGAGATCGAATATAATATTTATTTTTATATCTCTTCTAAAAATAAAATTTATGAGCCACTCCAAAAATGGTGGGAAAAACTTCCCTGCATATAAATTATAAATATAATTATTAAGAAACTTTTAATTAATTATTTAATTAATTTTCTAAGCTCCAAACTTGAAATTAGTCTCCCAGGAAATATAATAGAAGTTTATTTAAATCCGTTCCACGAAGTAAGGATCAGTTTTATATGCATATACTTATTAAATGATCATTTGTAGCAGAATTCCGATAGTATTATATTCCAATTCTATCCTTATGGATTGAATTATCATATGGACCCAGTAATTTGAAAATATAAACTGAAACAGAATCTTTATTCTAAATTGATGCTATGTTTAATTAACTTTGTTCACTTGTATTAATCTATTTATTAAAATTCACTTTTTTAATTGAATTTTTACGATTATTTTTAATTTATTCATGTTATAAAAAATGGGTCAAATTAAATACATGTGGAATGTAGATTTTTTAATTTAGATTAAAAAACAAAAATAAAAACAAATCAAATGAGTTATACGCCACTCATAACTTCTTTTAAAAATTAGCGTTTTCAATTTTTCACGTGAGAAAACTTAAATTAAATATTATGTATAGAGTAGAAAATAAGATTTCAATGTTACATATAGCTGTTAGGAAAAGAAAAATTACTTTGATTAGGTACGTTGAGTCAATGAGATAGTAATGTAACCCTTTCAAATTTCTGAAAATTTTTCAAAACAAACTTAACTTCGCTGACAGGATTCCAATTGAGATCAAATATAATCAGATTAAAGTATTAATATTTGATAAAAATAGGCAAGTTAATTTTGAAAAAGGTCAAATAAATAAAAAAATCATTTGAAGAAATCAAATATTCTGTCTGGTTTGAGCCGAAATTCTTCTAAAAACTTCTTCTAGCTTGATGTAAATAAACATATATTCAGGGTTCATCTGCAAAATTTCTGTCTTCCATTAAAGGCTCTCAAGACTTATTTTGATAGATTCTAATTTTTTGAACTCCCTCATATTTGGTCCCAGAAAAAATAAAACTCTTTTTTTTATTATAGGATCATTTTATGGTATATTTCATTTTTACCGTTTTTTTTAGTTTGAAATCTTATAATTTTTAATTTTATCCCCTCCCCTCCCCACCCCTTAATTTTTGTGTCCAATTTCAACCAAAATTTAATCAGCTCTTAATTCACACTCACTAGTTTTTGAGCTAAATGCGTCCACAAAAATTTGGTAACGCAAGTACTAACATCAGACTAACTAACGTACATTTTGACAAAACAGTTACTATATCAAAAAATATAATTTTTTCGATGTTCACTTATAGGGAGTTTTTTGTAGACCGACAATGTCATGGTTTCGCTCAATTTTTTAAATCAAAATAGTTTCAACCGTTTTTTAGATATTTCGAAAAACCGAAGCAAAAAAATACTTTTTTCAATATCAATTACAATACTTGACTACATACTCTGTAAGGCAAAGTAAAAATATAGTTCAGCTTGATATAATTATTCTTAGTTGATTGAAGGTGAAACTAGATTGCTTTTGTTAGTTACGCTATCAAAACTAGACGACTATTGAACTGGATTGAAAATAAAGCCAAGCGAGAAAGCGGGTTTCCCAATCCCACCCTTAAGAGCGTATTTGTTCTCGCTTTGAAAGGCGTTTGTGCGTTTTCAGGGCCCACCGCCTCTGGCTCCATTAACTTTGGGAACAATGCTAAGTATCCCTCTATTCACCCACAGGTGAGCATGAACTAATGAGGCTTTCTTTGAATTTTTTTAATACTTTAATATTCAAGAGAAAGAAAGTCAGCTACTATTTCGAATAGTAACCGCTTACAGAAACTCGGACTTATTCGATAATCCATAACTGGACATCAAAATCTTCAGGTAACCGATTTATCTATAGCGATGTACAAAACTCCTTTGTCTGAGGGCTTATTCAACCCAAATAAATTCTTAATTACCACCAATAACAAAATAGAAAGTGTGCAGTAAAATGTAAATACCTATTAATTATTGTTTTTAAAAAGTATTAAAATCTAAAAAGATTATAACGAAATTCGGAATTAAATGGGGTACCATCAGAATTCAGTTTGGATTATTTCTCTTCCGTTTGACTTTTCGAATTGAACATAAAATAAATTGATGTGGCCATCCACATCATTTTACCAAACATCAGAGTCCCTCTCTTATATTTAATATTTAATAAATTAATTTGCTACTAATTATCTTATGAAAGAATCCCTATAATCAATTCATCAAAAAATTACAAATGAAATTTCGTTTTGATATTCATACTGGTTTTTGAGCTATAGAGCATACACAATATTTGATAACGTACTACTAACTATATACCTATGTACTAACAAACTAACTAATTTTGACAAAATAGTTAATTTCTCGTAAAATACAATTTGTTCGGTCTTCTGTCATTAGAGCTTTTTTGTAGACGCCTTTTTTCATCAAAATAATTTCATCCGTTTTTGAAATATTTCAAAAAAAACAATCTTTTCATGCACCATTACAATACCCTTTTATGGTTAAGTAAAAAGGAATAGACATGAGGTTGTTGGTTTATTTTCCAAAGGCAAAACACTTGATTTATTTAGTTTTTAAAGAAGTGAATTCCCATAGTAGTAAAAAAATACGTTTAATTTAATTCATTTTTTGTTCATTTGAAAATTCACTTTGTACATTTTCAGATGGGAGATGAATTCAAGTTTCTTTGACGTCACATCACTGATAATAATGGTTTCGAGATATAATTTTTTATATTCAATATTTTTCAATAAAAGTAAAAATGTATGTATATATACATTCATTACATTAGAAGTTTTTCTTTGGGAACTTTTTAAGGAGTTAGGTGTTGGTTCTAGGTGAAACATTTTAATATAATAATAAAACTTGAACAAGATGCGAGGTAGGTTTCACGAAAAAAGAAATCAAACAAAATTTAGTTTTTAATTCGATATATTTCGGGGTCGGAGAAAACCGTTTTCTTTGACTCCTGATGGCTCACACCACGAAACATATCTGAATTAAAAACTCAATTTTGTTTTATTTCTTTTTTTTTTTTTGAGACTCTGCCTCTCGTGTTGCTCAAGTTTTATTATTTTTCTTTGAAGATGGACTAATAGATTTTTAAGTTCAGGTTTGGATGCTATTTATTGGAAATGTTTTCCCTTTATAATATTTTGAAACGGACGTTTTTTAGCTCTTTTTCAGGGTACCAAAGGGCCAAGTGAGAGGAAGCATATATGGTATTCTTCCTTTCTGCATCCTCCTTCAGTGTTGGTATATAGAGAGAATATTTTTAAACATTCCTTTAAACTGAAGAATATTACTTCACAGACATTAAAATTCAATTTTTCTCATCTAAATTTTGAAAATTATATCAAAACACGTAAATATTTTTCGTCGATACTCTAATCATGTCAGTGGATAGTGGACAACTGACATTAGTCTCTAAACAACATTATCTGTTTAGATAATGACTCTGCGTACTCTTGTACACCGCGCACTCTTGCACCACCTTACTAAACATTCAATAGGAGTCGGTAGCGCAATCGGTTAAATCACCAACTTTTCTAATCCGATTAGGAGAACATCAACCTAGACTTCATCAGTTCGATCCCAGCAAGAAGCAAAGTGAATTTATTTGAAAATAATAAAAAACCGGCCCCTCGGCTCCAGAAACTGACAATCTCTGGTTCTACAAAACCTCGCGCATGCGCAGGACAAAAATTTCGTAACAAGCAACCATGAATCGTGAGAGGCAAAAACAAGATTACCCCAGGTGGTAACCAATCCACCCACCCTCGAGTGGCAACCGGGCATTCAGATTCTGGGGGACCCGGACCATCACGAAGTCAAGGAAGAAACAATGGAAGAATAACGCCAAAAATCCATACATACCTGGGCACCTTTAACATCAACACACTCATCCGGCCAGGAAAAATTACATAGCCTGACCATGGAACTCGATAACACGTTCCGGAAAAAGATAGAGGCGTGGAAGGTCCAACCAGAAAGAAACATCAAGTTTTGCGTGATCCTAAGGGTCCAAACGCAACAAATAAACAATAATAATATTAAACTCTTTAAATTTAAATTCGTATGTAGAACCTACATACTCTATCCAAAGAATTGAAATAAAAGTGCTGTTGTTAAATTCTTATTATCTACTCTAGCTTGATAAAGTAATTTAACACACTCACTTACTAACTTAGAGTGGTAAGTGAGAATATTGAATAAACAATTTGTAAATTCTATGAATGAAAAATCACGATCGAGTAAAAAATAATTTTTCCAGACTTTTGTGAGCTAATAAATTTATTCTTTGTATTTTTAATTGAAGCAGCTTTAGTTGCCCTATGGGAAATGAATTAAAACCTTAATTAATTTAATATGCAAGTGAATTTTACGCCGTAAAATAGGTTTGACTTAAAATCACAAAACATGTTATATTCCTCTTTGGGCCTCGAGGTTCCATAATCTCCCTTTCTCTCCCCTGGTTGTAAGCCTGTTTTGATATGAAGCAACTAACGCTTTGAATTCGCTTCTGTGATTACCACATCTCCTGAATGAATGGAATAATCACTCTTATATCTGTAATATAATACTTTCTTTTTCAAGAACAAAATATCAAAATCCATCTTTGACTTTCTCCTTAACTTCCCAAAGGATTTTTATTTATATGTTTCATGATCCTAAATATTTTTTATTTTCTATTTTATTTCTATTGACATAAGCATTTCATCGAAGGTTTAGTTATAAATAGGCTTACCATACGTCCCTATTTGACCGAAATTGTCCCAGTTGGAAGGTATGGTCCCGTCGGCGTCGTCCCGGCCACTTTGTCAATTTGCCCCGGTTATTGGGAAAAAATTAAAAAGTGCCCAATATACTCACGAAGTCAAAAAGTGAAGCCTCGAAAAATGGCAATTGCCTACTCAACACGAAAACCTTGGTGAATTAAATGTATAAAAAGATTCTTCCACACTTATAAATAACAAAGAATTTTTAAAGAAAGTTCACCATAGGGATAAATTAATAACCTTTTAATAATAAGCTATGTTCAGTTAAAAATTAATAGATAATTCTTACTTTTTGTTAACAACTCTATTAATTAGAAATTAATTAAATTAATTGAACCTCGTAAATTTGAATAATTTCCATGATTCAGCCTGCGAATTTTTTTTGCAGTTCATAAATCATTTCATTATTTTTGTTTTGAAAAGGAAAAATGAAATTTAGCATCTGGCAGGATTCGAACCTGCGTCTTCCTCTATAGCCGAGGCTGCGCTAACCAACTGCGCTACAGATGAATCCTACCAGAGAAGCCATATTAGATCGATGTCATTTTTCCTTTTGGCGGTTATCTTCTAGACTAGTCTAGTGACTTTTGATTTTGTATAAACATTTTATTTTTAACGAACTCAGTTCCATTTTTATTTTGAAATTAATTAAATTAATTGAACCGCGTAAATTTGAATAATTTCCATGATTCAGCCTGCGAATTTTTTTGCAGTTCATAAATCATTTCATTATTTTTGTTTTGAAAAGGAAAAATGAAATTTAGCATCTGGCAGGATTCGAACCTGCGTCTTCCTCTATAGCCGAGGCTGCGCTAACCAACTGCGCTACAGATGAATCCTACCAGAGAAGCCATATTAGATCGATGTCATTTTTCCTTTTGGCGGTTATCTTCTAGACTAGCCTAGTGACTTTTGATTTTGTATAAACATTTTATTTTTAACGAACTCAGTTCCATTTTTATTTTGAAATTAATTAAATTAATTGAACCGCGTAAATTTGAATAATTTCCATGATTCAGCCTGCGAATTTTTTTGCAGTTCATAAATCATTTCATTATTTTTGTTTTGAAAAGGAAAAATGAAATTTAGCATCTGGCAGGATTCGAACCTGCGTCTTCCTCTATAGCCGAGGCTGCGCTAACCAACTGCGCTACAGATGAATCCTACCAGAGAAGCCATATTAGATCGATGTCATTTTTCCTTTTGGCGGTTATCTTCTAGACTAGTCTAGTGACTTTTGATTTTGTATAAACATTTTATTTTTAACGAACTCAGTTCCATTTTTATTTTGAAATTAATTAAATTAATTGAACCGCGTAAATTTGAATAATTTCCATGATTCAGCCTGCGAATTTTTTGCAGTTCATAAATCATTTCATTATTTTTTGTTTTGAAAAGGAAAAATGAAATTTAGCATCTGGCAGGATTCGAACCTGCGTCTTCCTCTATAGCCGAGGCTGCGCTAACCAACTGCGCTACAGATGAATCCTACCAGAGAAGCCATATTAGATCGATGTCATTTTTCCTTTTGGCGGTTATCTTCTAGACTAGTCTAGTGACTTTTGATTTTGTATAAACATTTTATTTTTAACGAACTCAGTTCCATTTTATTTTGAAATTAATTAAATTAATTGAACCGCGTAAATTTGAATAATTTCCATGATTCAGCCTGCGAATTTTTTGCAGTTCATAAATCATTTCATTATTTTTGTTTTGAAAAGGAAAAATGAAATTTAGCATCTGGCAGGATTCGAACCTGCGTCTTCCTCTATAGCCGAGGCTGCGCTAACCAACTGCGCTACAGATGAATCCTACCAGAGAAGCCATATTAGATCGATGTCATTTTTCCTTTTGGCGGTTATCTTCTAGACTAGTCTAGTGACTTTTGATTTTGTATAAACATTTTATTTTTAACGAACTCAGTTCCATTTTTATTTGAAATTAATTAAATTAATTGAACCGCGTAAATTTGAATAATTTCCTATCCCTCTATTAATTAGCTGAATATACTCTACACTTTTTAAAATACCCTAGAAGGCGGTGGTCACTTTCTGTTTCGAGCGAAATCTCAAAATTGGTCCGGTTTAAAAAAATACCAATTATGGTAAGTCTAGTTATACCTAAATAAGCATTTGTTTTTATTTCTTGAGAAAAAATTAAAAAGAAGACAATGAAAGTATTTTTTCAGTCATCGTGATAATGTAGTAAAGAAGAAACTTACAGTTACCTTAGGACAAGCTGCTTATTGTAAAGGATAATTTAATACGAATAAAAGTATTTAAAAATGGGAGAGAAAAATAATTAATACGAAGAGAGATGAGATGGCAAATTATTAATGAAAAATCAAATTTATTTGTCTAAAGTGTATTTGTATCGTTAAAGAATATAGAACAACAATAAGAAAACATGAGAGAATATTAGGGATGAGGTGAAAATTAAATTATATGCTTAGTATCCAATTTACAATCAATCTGCATGCTCAAAGTCCAGTTCCTAAAGATAACCTAAGTTAAGAAGTTGGTTGCGCGGTTTGTTCTGAAGTTGGTAGCCTTCTTCAGACACTGATTACTGTTTAATTTTACACTCTTCTAAATAAAAAATTCGATGAGTCCAACGTTCCTCATCCTAAAGACATGTTCATACTCTCTGAGACTCATCAACCTGATAGGGTTTGACAGAGATGCTTTAAGTTAGCAGATATCCTTAAATTCTAGGTGTCCTCTGGGCTCGAACATTCCAAGTTGGGATCCTTGAGTCATTATTCATGCGTGGTCTAATTCGTAAATCTATGCGTTTTCTAGACGATGTATTGTATATTTATTGCTTATGAGCAGTACCTGGCGTGCCTAAGGCCCTGGCGGGCTGAGCGTCTCGAGATGTGATTATTAGCTGTCCGTAATTATATGTTTTGAAAAAAATATTTTTTTGAATAATGAATATTGATCAAAGAAAGATGAAACATATCTTTAAATGCTTTATTAGAGAATACCATTTCTCTCGAAATTCCCGATCGGTTGGAAACCTATTTCTTTTTTAATAATACATTTCAATATTTAAATTTATCTAAAAAGTGTCTCTAAATTAATTATATATAATAATTTTAAAATTAATTTATCTACTAAAATTTCAAATGACCCGCGCAGTAATAAATTAAGAATTAATTTCATTATCCCATTAAATCATATCTCATTAAAACTTATATTATAAATTAAATATATATATATATATATATATTATAATATTTAAATTAATTCTCTACCAAAATTTTAAGAATTTATATTTTTCTTAAATTCAAAAAAAAAAAAAAATAATAATTTTCGCGGTATGAATTATTTCCAAAAAATTAAATATATATTAATATATAATATATTTAAAATTAATAAATTTGTCTACTAAAATTTCAAATGAGACACGCCGTAAATCTAATATTCTAAGCTATATAGAGGAATATATTAATATATGGGAATGTTATAGATATATAATATAGAGAATAGATATGTTTTATTTGTAAATTTGACAACATAACAACTGTCATTGAATATTAGTTGCTTTTTCTCCCACATGTTTCTTGCTGCGCCACGGGTACTGTCTGACAATAGCTTTTATATATATAGATGTATCTGGGAAGTTTTTTTACCAAGAGGGTTTAGCATCATGTAGGTTCTCAGAGAGGCTTCGAGGTAGAATCTTATTAAATATTTGTTAACTACTTTTTCCGATTTTATATACTGAGCCTCTTCAGAGGCCAGACCAGCTACACAGCCCTTCTGTCTCATTCTTTTGGTTACTCTGTCCTTACGCCAACCCCTTTTAGTCGCCTTCTACTACAAGCAGGGAATACTGTGAACTTATTCTTCCCCCGGTTCAGAGCAGGAATATTTAAAGCAATTTTTTCTCGCTAACAATGCTAGAACAACAACTTTTTGCAATCATGAATTTTAACAAATACCTAGATAATTTTTATTTTACATTTTAAACGATAGAAATGGTTAAAATAATTTTTTAACTGATAATTATATAAATAAAAGAGGAGGGAAATCTAGGTATAGGTCTCAAAAAATGTATAATACTATAATATATGCATTAAGTAGAGGACAAATGTATACATAAAGTCAAAACCTAAAAGTCTAAATTTTCATCAATTATTATTTATAGCTTTTTCTTCGTAAAATTCTTGAAACTATGTGAAATTGCATTTGGCACCCGAATAGTTTTTGGTTTTAATAGTAATCTCTTTAGTTCTCCAATGATTTGTATAAAATGGTCTATTATAATTTTGTCTTGCCGCTTTGTATCATGGGATTCTGAAATATTTGTGAAAATATAAAAATTTAATTCTAAGTATTAAAAAAATATAATTTTACAGAGAAAAGGGTTGAAACTGTTGATCGATTGGTCCATATTTATTATAGAAGTAAAAATCACGTTTATGAAAATTAAAATAGCTATCAATTTCTATGATGAGCTCCCATTCATTTTTTTTAATTATCATATTTAATTAAAGATTAACTAAACTCAAATCTTTTCAATTTTAATCAACTAGAAAAAAATGACAAATTATTTAAAAAAATTTAATTTCATACAATTTTACTTTAAAAGGATTAATATAAATTAAATTTATATATTATTTAGAGAATTAAACGAGTTTGGTTAGTCTATCAATGTCAATTATATTGATCACTCCGGATTTTCATGGCTTATCCCTTCGGAACGAATTTCGATAGTATTGCTCTAAATTGTATTGTAGAGAATTAAAATAAAACTATAAACAGCGAAATGAAGAGAAAAGAAGTGAGTGACGCAGCACCTCAAAAGCATTTTCTTGCCATTCTGGATGCAATTCATAAAATCAGTCTAAAAGACGATCCGAAATTTAGTGACTCCCTTGAATAACTGGCCCATCAAAAAATGTTTTAACGCTTTCCCTATTTTAGTGATATTATCATGGCATGTGCTTTGAGAAGATAAATTTAATCATTTACCCCCAAAGTTCTCACTGCTCCTTCAAGGTCAAACTAGAGGAATGGTAAATCACTTTATTCGCCAATACGTTTCTCCCTATATCTCAAGTGTTCTAAGAACAATAATTCTCCTTCTAGTCCAAGAGCTGGTGACACATTTTTTACTACGGATTTGACCCAACTAGAAATAATGCGTAATAGTACCGTCTATGATAGTTGTACAAGGAATGACCAGTCTGGCTGGCCTAAGCAGGTGGACCAGGTACTGCGCATGGTGTGAGTGCGGTAAAATACATATGCGTTAAAAAATATTTTTGACCCACAATGAAATTATAAAAATTATCATTTATAGTCAATTATAAGCATAATATATTCACCCCAGACCATTTGAGTGGTGAGACGTGGAACCAGACCACCACTCAAATGGTCTGGGGTGAATATATTATGTTTATAATTGACTATAAATTATAATTTTTATAATTTCATTGTGGGTCAAAAATATTTTTTACCACATATGTATTTTTTACCGCACTCACACCATGCGAAGTACCTGGTCCACCTGCTTAGGCCAGCCAGACTGGCCATTCCTTGTACAACTATCATAGACTGTACTATTACGCATTATTTCTAGTTGGGTCAAATCCGTAGTCAAAAATGTGTCACCAGCTCTTAGACTATTCTGCTTCCATCTTTCCAGAGTCTCACAATCATTCCTATAAGTCCTTCTACTGTTGTATTTGCCTCTTCCCTTGATCTCCTTTTATTTTTGATAATGCGGATAATGACGATATGGCAAGATATGAGTAGGTGCTTAATTCTATCAATCGGTCCTTTTGCCTTTGATTGCAGAAAACAACAACAAAACAAGCAAACAAATATCTGAAACGTGAAGAAAAATCATTTTGTTCTGTCTGTGTGTTTGTCTGGATTCTGATACCCACGATAACTCAATAAATAAAGTCGTAAAAAGCTCGTTCTGGTGCCTATTTGTTTATATTCCCAAGCGATTAGATTTTGGGCTCTCTAGCATTAGAACGTACGCTTCAAAAATGCGAAAAATATTTTTTTCATAAAATATATTAAATAAAATATAAATGTCTAAAAGTTTATTATATTTAAGTTTTTTATTATAGGTCGGCTCTAACTAGAGAGCCTATAGAGTCTTGTAAAAGTATTTACTTATTCCTCTACTATTTTATTTGATAATTAATATGAAAGAGATTAGATAACAGCAGAAAGAGATTCGGTGGTGGAGATAGGAAACGTGTTTGCTATTGAAATTCTACTCGGGTACAGAAGGTCGAGAAGACAGGAATGGGAAATGTCCTATGGGAATCCCATTGGACTCGATTTGCTCCCGCAGGCAATCTCTCTCAACTGGACATTCAGATTGCTTCACCTGCGACTTGAGACAAGTCTGCTTTAGATTACAGTCAGAGAGAGAGAAAAAGAGTATCCACTAAACATTGAAGAGGAAGGGAAAGACTGGATTTCCTTTCTTTCAAATCAGTTCTTATTTATATTTTAAGCTTAATATTGGAAGTTTGTTAACTAGATCAATTAATTATCACTTAAATAAACAATCTTACATTATCTAAAATGTTTTATAAATATAGTTTAAAATTTATTAATTCTAAATTTAAATAATAAAATAAATAAATAAACTAGCAAGAGGCCCACAAAGGCGGGCCTTGCAGCAAGTAAATAAATTAATTAATTGAATAATATTTATATTTAATCTATATAGTACTTAATAGATAGGGGCCGTCCATAAATTAAGTCACGCAGTAAGGGGTAGGGGGCATCTCAGATTTGTGACAAAATTTGACAGGGGGGCCCGGGGTTCTTGAAAATTGTACTGTCACAAAAGTCAAATTAAAATTTTTTAAAAATATTCAAATATATTTTTTAGATTTCAGGCTATTATTATTCCAACCTATTGGTAAAATAAATCTAAATAGATAAAAAATTGTAAGCAACGATTGGACTCGCCTAGCTCTTACGCAGCTTTCATTCTTCTGCGCGCAATATGTTGCCTTAATATAGGCGCACCATCAAGTTTAAATTTAGACTACACTTTGAGAATATAAATTCGTAAAGTTATTTATTCATATTTTATAATTCAATATTTTTCTTATAATTTGAAAGTTTATAATAGGAAAATAAGGATAATTTTTTATGTGTGACTTTTTTATTTATCAGACAACGTTTCGTAGACTTTGCCGACTTCTTCATGGCTTCAAATAGTCATGACACATATTCGTCTAAATTTTTCTTGATATCTTGTAAATTTAGACGAATGTGTGGCATGACTAGTTGAAGCCTGAAGAAATCGGCAAAGTCGACGAAACGTTGGCTGATAAATATAAAAGTCACACGTTAAAACTTGTCCTTATTTTCTTCATATAAACTTTCAAATTAAATCAAGTCGGAAATGAAAATAATAATTTTTCTTATACATGCCAAAAAAGTGATTTATTTTTACAAAAACATTTAATTTTGCAAATAATTTTAATAAGGATTCATTTCCTGAAGAATAATATTAATAGTGAATAATGTGTTAAATGATATGAATAAAAATGAAACTATTATATATTAAATCGCTTTAGTTGAGTTTAATTTATAAAAAAAAATTCTACAATTATTAAATTATAGTGTATAAAAGTGATAGTGTGACGTCGCAATACAGAGGGGCTTAATGAAAATTTGACAGAATGTCACAGGTGGAGGGAGGGGGGTCTACAAATCTTGAAATTCGTGTGATGTAATTTATGAACGGCCCCATAGATAGCCTACATAATATTTTTTTGGCTTTTCGGCCTTTCTAGCCATAAGCCAATTTAAGATACTATTTATTTTTCAAATTTGTCTCTACCCCGGGGTCAGATTTTAGCCGTATGCCTCGAGTCGGATTCGTACCCGGGTCCACTTGGTTAGCAGGCTGGCGCGCTAATCCCTAGCCTATCTGACTCCCTACATAATATTTAAATTTCTTAAAAATTTTATCATTACATACTTTTGATATCGTAAATGATGTCCATAGAATGACATGCTTGAAAATATCTCTTGTGTTGATGCCCTTAAGCAAGCCAAACAGATATACTTGCTAACTCTAGAGATCTAGAGATTGTTATTATTTAAAATTGAATAAATAATAAAAAAAAATAATCTTTAAAATTTTTTCTTTTTGATTTTTCTTTTTTCATTTATTTTTCAAAGGTAAACTATTTTAAACAAAAATCAATATATTTTATAGAATTTAGTGAATTTAATTTTTAATTTTTTTATTGATATCTTGCAAATAGATAATTAGGAAGCTCTAAAATTTAAAATGATACAACTACGTTGTATACTTACTTGTGAATGGTAAAGCAAAATTTTTTCAAAAATTAATTTTCATCATACTATAGACTCAAATTTTAGACATCAAATAAATAATAATTGTTCTCTGATTGAAATCACCTAATGTTCTAAAATATCAAAGTTTTAAGAAAATATTTTGCAGGCTCGGCAGACTGGCTTTGCAGTCATAATATTGGATTTCATTGATTTTTTTTGCTCATTGTCTTTCAAAATGTGGTGAACGTGGAGAAAAAGCATTTCCCTTCTTGATTTTACCCTAGTAGCACAATGTTTCAAACTAATTATATAGTAACTATATAGCGGCTATATAGATTTCGAGAATCTATATAGGTACTATAGTTACTATATAGTTTGAAACATTGAGCTACTAGGATAATTCCGATACCCGAGATAATTCAAGAACGGAGAGTCGCAGAAAGTTTTGGTCCCAAAATATTAGTAATTTTAACGCAGATAATTGATTAGATTTGGCGATCTCTCGGTTCAGAGCTTGTGGTACAAAAAAAAATTATAAAACAATAATAATAATGATAATAAATAAAAATAGAATTGTCATATAAGGTGGTATCAAAGGGTTGGAACTGAGGGGTGAACCGCGATTGGAATTAGGTGTAGACCGTCTTTGGAATTATTTGGAATTACTTTGGAATTCATTAGATAATCTATTGTCATCTATTGTCTGCTACTTTGAAATGAAGTGGAAGTGGAAGTGGAAGTAGGTGTACACGATTTTAGGTCGCGGTTCACCACTCGGTTGGAACTAATAAGGTGGAATTTGGCAACCTGTTTGTGTTATTAATCTACACTTCTGTATCAAGTTGAAATTTTCTCTACCATGTAGTTAAATGACAATCAATTTTTAAATTTAAATTTAATAAATTATGTTGATTAATGTCCATTATGATTAGTAGATTAAAAAATTCAGTTTATTGGACAAAGTTTTTTAATGAAGTTCTTCTTCAATTTTTGTACAACGTTTCGTCTCTCTCGAGACTTTTTCAAGTACTCAATTGGCTAGAACAACATTGGTTGAAATAAAGATAAAAATAACTGAGACATAGTAGAATTTTTTCTTTCTAGATTGATACCATAAAACAATATAATTAAATTTTATTTGAATTGAATTCTTCGATCCACGCTCTTTTTGCAAAAAAATTCCCTCCATTTGAGTATTACTACAATAATATGAATTAAAAATAGTTTTTAATGAAATAAAACTCGTGAAGACTTGTCTTGGACGCCGTTGCCATTGGAGATAGCAAGAGAGGATTCTTCGATCCACGCCCTTTTTACACAAATAATCCGCTGCATTTGAGTATTACTACAATAAGATGAATTAAAAATAATTTTTAATGAAATAAAACTCGTCAGGGCTTGTTTTGGGAATCTTTGAAGCATCGAGGTAGCAAGAGAGGATTCTTCGATCCACGCCCTTTTTGCAATAATAATCCCCTGAATTTGAGTATTACTACAATAAAATGAATTAAAAATAATTTTTAATGAAATAAAACTCGTCAGAGCTTGTTTTGGGAATCTTTGAAGCATAGAGGTAGCAAGAGAGATTCTTCGATCCACGCCCTTTTTGCAATAATTAATCCTCTGAATTTGAGTATTACTACAATCAAACGAATTAAAAATAATTTTTAATGAAATAAAACTCGTCAGGGCTTGTTTTGGGAATCTTTGAAGCATAGAGGTAGCAAGAGAGGATTCTTCGATCCACGCCCTTTTTGCAATAATAATCCCCTGAATTTGAGTATTACTACAATAAAATGAATTAAAAATAATTCTTTACTGAAATAAAACCTCGTCAGGGCTTGTTTTGGGAATCTTTGAAGCTTCAGAGGTAGCAAGAGAGGATTCTTCTGATCCACGCCCGTCTTTTGCAATAATAATCCCTGAATTTCGAGTATTACTACAATAAAATGAATTAAAAATAATTTTTAATGAAATAAAACTCGTCAGGGCTTGTCTTGGGAATCTTTGAAGCATAGAGATAGCTTGTTTCAAGCTATATAGTAACTATATAGCGACTATATAGATTCTCGAAATATATATAGGCACTATATAGTTTGAAACATTGTGCTACTAGGAAGAGGGGGATTCTTGCCATTTTTTTTTTACATATTTATCTAATAAATAATAATCTTGTGAATTTTTTTCGAACATTTTTCATGTTCAAGAGGAATTTACTAGGCAAATTTATTTTATTTTTATTTTTATTTTTAATCAGTATTAAAATGTATGAAAAGTATTATACTATCTGTATACCACGAAAAGTTAAGAAATTTTTTTGACAGGTTATAGTGGTGTTTCACACTCTTTGTGAAACACTACTATAACCCGTCGAAAAATTCCTGTGTTTAAAATGTTTCACTATAAACCAACACCGCTTTCCCTAAATGTTAACGATAACTTAAGAAAATAAGGTCGCAGAAAATTTGTTCTGGGGCCAAAAAATATGTATATTTTTCAAAAAGAAAAACTGAATAGAATTGGCCTCTTTATCTTCACAACATAAAAAATTATTATATAAATCATCATATAGGGAGATATCGAACGTGTGTAAATAATGAGTCGGAATTCGGCACTCATACTTATATTAATAAAATTTCCTTTTATGCCAATTTTCAACTCAACAGGAGTGTCCAACCTTTTGTCTTACGTTGGCCACATTTGAAGGAAAAAATTGTTCCACGCCGCAGATAAAATATAAAAATTCTACCGATATTGTTGATCAAAAAAGATAGATAATAATATTAAAAAAAAAAAATAAAAAAATTATTGATTTTTAAAATAAATACAAATCTTTTATAAAACAATATTGAAACGTTTAATCAAATGCAAAAATTTTGGAAGAATTTCTCCCTTTCTCAATGTAAAATTTTCAGCTAAGACCAGCTAATAAAAATGTGATAATTAATTGAAATTTTATTATTTCATAGGTCCATTTTATAATTATATATTTTTACTCTTGCAATCAAATATAAAAAAAATATTACGCTCATGCAAAAAATGTATACTATAATCAGGAAACGTTTTTAGGTTAAAAGCTAAAATTTGGTTGATTATGTGCTTACCAAGTTTCAGCTCATTAACTAAACCTTACAAGATTGGCATTTTGTACTCTCAAAAGCCATTTTTAGGTAAAAAGCTAAAAGTTTTCAATTTTCCCTCCAATTTCTTTTCAAAAACATTTCAATATTCAGCGCCTGACAATGCAACCCGATATGCAGAACTTTCTATTAGAATTAGACTTAGGCTTGCTGAATCTTCCCGATTTAATTCTGAACTAAATATGAAACAGAACAGTATCTTATGCCACAAGAAACAATTATGCATTACAATCGGCTGCTATAATCGATTGTCGAGATCGAATGACTCATATAAACACCAAAACCTATTATGCGTTTGTCAGCAGCAACCGGGTGAATATTCCTTTTTACTTTATCTATACCCTAGAGAAAAGAAGCTCTTGTTTTTCATTAAGTTTCGGGTGATAAATGTTGGGATTTTTTTTCAGCCAATCAAACACTGCACGAACTGTGTGAGAGTGTAATTCAACAGCAGAAACGTCAAACTTGTTCCAAGTTCTAGTTGCTGTTCATTAATTTAGAATGTAGACCTCGATTTTTTTCTTTTAGTATTATTTATATATTTATTTTAGGACCAGCAAACCAGCTTTCGGCGGACATCTTGCTGGCTCTGCCCTTTGGACTCCCCAGAGTGTTTTATAATAATAATTTAAATTTCAAAATTTTTATTTGTCATGAACCAGTGGGTTTTAAAATTAAAAAAAAATCAAGTCGGCGTCGTCGCGCAAGCCGGTTATAATAAGTATATAGATAGATAAATAGAATAAAATGGGTATTTTTTTTAATAAAGATATTAAAAATAAGAGTAAATAAAAATTATATGTAATATTCATTTACTATGAGTTAAGGATTCTTGGTCACTTGTTTCAAATTAAATGTGAAACAAGTGACCAAGAATTTTAACCCATAGTAAATGAATATTACATATAATATTTATTTACTCTTATCTTTATTAAAGATGTTTCACCTTGCACGAACACCACATTCTCTACTAATTATTAATAAAGATATTGTTCTTACACAATTTTGAGCTATGTATTTTCAAGTTAATTTATGTAATTTTTCTTAGATTTAAGATTTTCGAGAATTATATTTCAGTTAAATACTTTCGTTGATAGAAAAGATTTGACTCAGAGTAATTAATTGGGGAGTATTCAAAAGAATACATAGAATAATTTAATTGAAAAGTTTTTGTTTTGCCGAGAGTATTCAGAAAGAAACACAAAGAGGATGTCCTCTGCTTGAGCAAATAAAATAATAGAATAATAAATAAATAATATATATATACAGATATATATGTGTGTATGTTTATTTGCATCAAGCAGAGGACAACCACTTTGTTTCTCTTTATAGAATAATCTTATAATAAAACATTAATTGTTTTGTTTCTTTCTGTTTAATTTCAGTCCAAATGTAGGATATCTTTGACTCTCATTTAAATCAGCTAACCGTCTGATATGTGTGTAGCCACTTTGAGTTGAAAAATGTCTCCATCTGACAACTGATTCTAGGACTAAATTGATCTCTTGCTAAATTTAGCCACTCCAAGTAAACTTTACTCTTTTTAGGCGATGTCATTAAATAATGGATAAATAAAAAAATAAAAGAGAACAAGTTGGGGAGAAAAAAAGTCAATTCCAATTATTGAGCAATTTCTCTGGCTGCTCATTTCGATCAAGAGAGATAAGAATAGGGAACTCGAGTTCGACAAATGAAAAAATAAGGAGGAGCAAGTATTTAATTCGACTTTTATGAGAGTGCATTCTCCTTAGACTTTTTTTTATCTAAATCAATGTTTCTTAGATTATTAGAAAAAGCAACAATTGAAGAAAATATTGTCCAGAGGCGGCGATCCTTTATTTATTAATAAGTTTTTTATTTTTCTATTAAAATAAGGCTTGTTACTCTGCAGGAGACTTTTTGTGTTATATTTTATTGAGACATAAAGCATTTTAACAAAAATTCAATTTCACCTTTTCATTTTATTAACCGACTTCAAAAAATGAGGAGGTTCTCAATTCGACTGATTTTTTTGTGTCTATGTTAGCTGATATCTTCGCCAATTCTGAGCCGATTTTGATGATTTTTTTTGCATTGGGTTCAGTCTAGTTTCCGATTGGTCCCGTTTTTACTTTATTTTTTTCATTGGTATTGGACCTTTTTTGTTATGTTTGTTCAGGCATAACTTCTTTGTTTATGAACCGATTTTAATGATTCTTTCTGCGTTTGGATCAGTATACTTCCAAAATAGTCAAGATATCTATTTATTTATTTTATGAATGTGTTTTATGTATGTATTTTTGCCACGTGGACCGATTTCGAGGATTCTTTTTTATTGGAAAAGGGGACCTGAAGGGTGGTCCCATATTAATTTGGTCAAGTTCAGATGATATGCATTTTCTCATTTTCCTCTGATTCTTTACTTTCTTTTATAAATAACGGCAAAGAGGTTTTTTATTTCGTAAATTTTTCCTCTTACTACAAACACGGACTAAAAAAACATTATCGCAAGCCCGACAAGATCAAGAACAGTCGATGGTGGGGATGTAATCTCCGAAGTCGAAGCTCAAATAAAATGTATACGCTAATGCATGTAAAATAATTGGTTCAATAAAAATTTATTATTTATTTATTATCATTTTCTGATTACTTCGCCCGAATCTGTCTCTTACGAGATGCATACAAAGTATTATCTTAAATCACTATTAATAACATCACTAAAAAGAGAACAATAAAAATAATTTTTATAAAAAAATAAAACAGACTTCAAAAAAATTAAATGCAACAAATAAAATAATAAGATCTCAAAAATCAAATAAAATGCACTAAAAGGTATAAAATAATTATCTAATTTAGTTACAGCTAAACGATGAAATATTAAAATGAAATCACTTTTTGAAGTCGGTGCCAAACATATATTGATACATTTTATGAATCGAACTCGACGGATCTTTGGACGTTTGGCGGAGCACTTTCGCTTATATAGTTTGTTTAGCACCGACTTCATGTTAATATTTCGTCGTTTAGTTGTAACTAAATTAGATAATTATTTTATATCTTTTAGTGCTTTTTATTTGATTTTTGAGATCTTATTATTTTATTTGTTGCATTTAATTTTTTTGAAGTCGTTTTTATTTATTTTTTTTATAAAAATTATTCTCCTTGAAAAAGACTTTAATTGAATCAAAAAGATTAATTATTAAAATAATCACAAATACTACATTAAAAATGATATAATTTTATTAATGAAAAATTTAAATTTTGGAAAATTTTGTCCAGAATCACTTCTAGTTTTAATGACTTATATTTGACTAAAAATTTCAACATTTTATCTCAAAAAAATTGAAATTTTTTTGTATGAGAAGCTCTCGAACAGTTACTTCTATTTCATGATATAAATTGTAATAATAGTTTTAGGAATAAGGATCAGAAATATTTGTTTTTTGTTTTATCTTACTCCCAGTAAATATTAGTTCGATTATTTATTAATCTTGAAATTTTGTACGTTTCAGATATTTATAAACATGAACAATAGGATGAAACGAAAATGCCCTTTTTTTAATTTTTTTTCTTTTGGATTTGTAATAGTGGCCAAAATTTGCATTTTTGGTTCATAAAAGAAAGGGCAAAAATTTGGTTCTTAATGCATATTTTAAAATTGTTTTCTTCTGGATGTATTTGTACAAAATGTTGTTGTAAGACAAGAAAACGATATAAAAATTATTTATATTACAAAATAACAACTTATTGAATAATTATTCGAAATAATAGTAAATAAACTGAAACGGATCGTTGCTAAACTTATCCAAAGTCATTTAAAATATTAATATGTTTATTCCTTTATTATTAATCAGATCACTTGCTATTTTAAGTCCATGTAGACTTAAATTCAAAAATAGTGATCGATTCTCATCTAATACTCGAGGAATAACCATTCTACTTTGAATTTTTGACGTTTCGGTTATTATTGGTGACTCATTGATGAAGACATGGAGGAATCAACGTAAAATCAATAAAAAACAATGGATTCTTATCTAATACTAGAGGAATAACCTTATTGCATTCCATTTTTGATGTTTTGACTATTAATGGCAACCTCTAGTGAAAACGTGAAAGAATCGACTTAAAATAAAAAACTAAATTCTTTTATGGTAAACAACTCAAGGTATTGCAAATAAAAAAACAAAATTTGTATTTTTTGTTCAGCTCTAATGAACAAGCAAAAAAGTGAAAAATTTAAATTGAATTCTACACTACGGCGCATAGTGAGATGAGTTTCTCGAGCGTACTGAGTAATAAAGTATGCAAAATTGTGCATATAAATAGATAGGTATTATTTACTCATATATTGTATATATATATTATATGAAATGGTGAAAGACTGTAAAACCGGAAACATAAATAATTGAGCAGCGAAGCATTGCAGTGGAGGGTTTTGCGTCATCTCCTCATGTTTTATTCACCATTCTTAGACAAGAGAAGGAGAGGGATGGGCGAAGGGTTGACGGGATTGAGGGCCAAACGCAGGGTGAAGTAGTAAACGGGTGTTTTAGTTTAGTGATAGAGATAATACTAAGTTCGCACCCCTTCCATTTCGACAGCCCCAACTCCCATCAACCTCATCCTCCATCGAACATGTAATTCGTTTCATGGCCAAGTTTGTCTTCTTCAACTTAAGACAAACTTATAAAAATATATAGAAATATTATTGTGTATATATTTTGTTTTCTTAACTTTCTTTGTATATTTTTGTATAGTTAAGTGTTTTGTTTTCTTTATGATAGTCAACCTCTCGGAATGCTTTTTAATGAAATGATAAAGCGATTTTGTTGGAATTCTTTTGAGCTCCTCCAAAAGAGCAATTTTTGAGATATTTTATATTAAAGTAATAGGATACATTATTATGATTACGTGCCTAGAAATTCAGGAAATCTTTTAATTTTTGGACGTCGGTAGTTTTTATGCTTGAAAGCTGAAGAATTTATGTCAAAGTAACTTCTCAAACTACCCTAGATTCTTGAAATCTATATAGGCACTAAAAAGATTATTGAAATCTATATAGGCACTATAGAGTTACTATATAGTTTGAAACATTGTGCTACTAGGGTATGGATTGGGATAATATATTGTTGGTTGTCAGGCGGATCTAAGTATTTAAGTCAGTGAATATTCTTTTCTTTTGCTCATCGTGATTAGAAATGTCTGAAACGTGAAGAAAAAACAATTTCAAAAAAAATTGATCAACTGGTGTGGTCACCACACAACTTTCACATTCTCATTTATTTGAAATCATCCGCCACTCCAAATTTACACTACATTATTATCTCAAGATTTTAGAATTTAATTTGATCAAAGTTTGAATTTTTTCAGAAAGAAAATTTTCTTGTCTTCCATTAATTCGATAATTTTTGGTTATATCTATGTCTCAGGTTAATAAAAATATATAAATAATCGAATTTTATAATAGAAAGTTGTTCCTAAAAATAGTTGTTAAAACAAGTATGAAATTGCTTCATTAATATTTAACTGTTGTAATTTTTCACTTTGGCAAAAATATAATTGTTATTTTGAAAGTGATATATTGTTTTTAATAAATACAAATTTTATGAATATGCGTTAAAATAATAAAATGAAAGCTTAAAACATTTAAATAAAAAAAATAAAAATAAAAAATTATTATTTGGACCAAAAATTGATTTTTATTTTTTTCAACTATGGCGTACCTTTTTCAAAAAGTTTGAAAAGGTCATCGTATTATAGGGAAATAGATAAGGTTTGAAAAAAAATGGTTTCATAATTTTTCCAAAATTGTATCATGTTTAAAAATTGAAATTAAAAGAAAAACAATTTTTTTTCAAGGATCTTATTTACCGACATAGCTCATAATTTTTTTTCTATAATTATATCTATATATCTATTTCTTTCTTTTTTATCAGTTCCCAAAACACATTAAAAATTTAGAACAATAGGTTAAGACAATCCTGAGAATTTTTTTCTGATTTTTCTCAAAAACCAATTGAGTTAGAGATCTGACTTTCAGGATCTTATTATTTTATTAGTACCTACATATCCTCTAAGTATAATTAAATTATCTTCCGGGGTCTATTCAGTATACTTATACCCGTTTGATGCCGTTTGATAGCTCTCATATGACAATTTTTTCTGTTTTTTCTCCTTGTGCAAAAAGCTATGAAAACATAAATTCTTATAAGCTATTTGTTTTAAAAATATTATACTAACATTTTGACACATGAATGAACTTACTAAAATTTTCTATTCTTGCTTTACGTAAATATCTGAATTAAGACATACTTATCATCATCATGCTTGAAAATGATTTGTCTATACTTTTCAGAACTTTCTAAACACAAAAAAGATAAAAATCCAGTGAGTTCAATACTTCGGCACGTCCGATAGGCTGGCGAAGACTATCTTCCGAACAGATCGAGTATATTCTTCAATATTAAATATTAATTATGAGCACAAATATCTCTTTAATTTATATTACTTATAGTTAAGAACTTTTAGCCTTGGCTACAAAAACCTAGAGCTAAATAATTTTATCAAAATTAAAAGCAGAGAAAGATAAATGTTCTTAGGTATTTTCTTAACTGATTGTGTGAATAATGGATAAATATGTGAATGTGGGTGTGTACTTTTAAAATCAATCTTTTAAGAGTAAAATTAGATGGAATGGAAATAATCCAAATAAACTGTTTCAAATCAATCCCTTGTCAATGATCCCGACAGCTGTGTCCCTAGCTCGAGTTTGCTTTTTCTCTATTACTAATGCCATTTCAAGGGAGACACATATGTTCGATATTAAATAAGAAAAACGTTTGCTATTAACATATATATCACTAGCTGCAAAGGCCCGCCTTCGGCGGCCCTCTTGCTGACCTCGCCCCCTGACCCCCCACCACTGCACCCCACCTCATGCATTTTCATATTTTGACCCTCTCCCGTTGTGGGGGGGGGATTTTTTTAAACAAAAGTTGCCAGAAATATAATCCCCTACAACTTTGCTCATAATAAAATTTGCCGTAGAGTTAATAGTTTAGAAGTTATTTGATAATTTCCAATAGTGCGTCTCCCCCTCCCCAAACCCCTTTTGGAGTCAAAATATCAAAACGTTATATACCAATAAATTTAAGTTACAAGACATCTGATCCAAATATGAAATTTCATAATAATCCTTTCAGCCGTTTTTACGTGAATCGTGAGCAGAATTTGCGCGGAAACCACGTAAACATACAGACATACAGATATACAGGAATTTTATTGAGGGTCTTTTCTTAATTAAGTAAAGGAGGAAAAAAATTGGTTTTCTATGCCTTTGTTAAAAAAGAAGAAAGTTTTGAACACTGCTCTGGAGAGAAGAAGGAAACATTTTATTTGTTTCATTCATTGACCCTTTGAAACCCTGAAAAAGGAGGGGAAAAATATTCCGAAACGTCTGTTTGAAAGGAAAGGAGGAAGGATTCTAATAAATTACACCTTATTTGATATGTGTTAATTTTGTCTTTCCTCACTACCCCTGGGCTGCCTTCCATCGCATTCAATTATAATTTTTTGGTTTAAAGTAATTTTTGTAAAAATTTGTGAATGACATTTTTTTAAATCATGGTAATATTAATCTGATCACACTCATACCTTATCTCTCTCTCTCTCTCTCTCTCTTTAACCAAATGACATCTGTTTTATCATGAATCATTTTTTTTTAGTCTAAAAAAGAGAATATATAAAAATAATGATTTTAGGTGAATTATTTCACCTCGAGCCCCGGACAAGATTTCACTTGTTTCGAGGGCAAGCGGACATGACAGCGAGGGAGAGTAAGCTTTTATGATAGATTATCTTGAAACACTTGCCTACTCACTCTGTCTATATTACACATACATATATCGATATCTCGGATGGTGAATTCGTGAACCGTCAGGAATATTGTATATTATATTGCGTTAAGTCAAAAATAATAATAAAACAATTTTTTTTTTCATTTAAAGATTTATGGTTGTAATTTTCTTCTTCAGAAATTAAGTTTTTATTTTTTATTGATATTGATACAAGAGGTTTTTTCTAAGACTTAACACCTCTGCACGCTTAAATTGGATAATAACCGAACAAACACATTCGCCAACCCGTCTTCCCAGCAATATATAACCTTCAATCTTTCAAGACGAGCATCCGCGAATATCTTCAACTCCGACCCAATCTCTAAATCTCTTCTTGATTCCAAGATACAAGGGTTCACTTCGAATTACAGAGGTTGAACCATTTTGGTGCAACTTCTTCTCGTACTAGCATCATTTTGAAAGAAAAAAAGGCAAAAAGGGAAAACCTCTGTAGTCCTTAGAGGAGCCCTTTGTATCGAGACATTTCAAGGGTTGGATCGGAATTGAAAGACTAAGGGTTGTATCTAGCCGGGAAGACAAATAGATGAAACGAGTTCCAGTCTCTAAAAGTCACAGTGATAAACGAATCGGCGATTACGTTTGTTCTCTTATAGTATCCAATTGAATTAAGGAAACATGGATTGAACTTAAACCCGAATTACCATTCAAATCAGAGATATTTTACTATTCTTTTAAATGTTTTAAGCAAAGACAATTCTGATTGTTATTTATGAAATCTATTATTGATCTAGCATCTAATTTTGAAATTTTCTCAGATAGCACACTCACTCCAGAAAGATGTCTTATTTAGCTCTTATAGACATTAATATGTCTAGAAGATATCCTAGTGTCTAGAAAACATGTTCTAGACCAAGTGTGCTAACAGGGTTTCAACTTGCTCAAATTATTCTAAATATATTTAAATCCATTTATACTAATCTTTTTGAATTAAATCGTTTCTTAAACGTGTGCTCAACTAGGCTCAAATGGGATCTTCTTCCAACACCTGTGCCCCATAATTCACAAACAAATCCTTTGCATAATAAAATAATAATTAAATCTCTAAATACATATAATAAAACATGTATCAAAATAAGAAATAATAGTTATAAAGGATTAGTCACTTTTTATCAAAATGAGTAAATTAAAAAACACCCTCTCGTAATCTAAGCCACTATTTGCTTGAAAGAGTTAAAATGTTTAAATATTTAATTTTGGAAGATTTCTAACAAAAAGCTGAATTAATAAAATGGAAAATGTGCGAGATTCCATCTATAAAAGTTATTAAAGAATTAAAATATCATATTTTAGGTTAAAAATAAAATAAAATGAGAGAGTCTTCTGTTTTTAAATAAAATAATTTTTAATTATTTCTAGAGACTATAGTTTCGAAGGCATTGCCTTCATCATCAGTCTATCACAAATATTTCAAATTAGTTACAAATTAAGATTTATACATAGAAAATTTTGAAAAATATATAATGTCTTTTTCTTCATGTTTCTTCTTGGGAGATTAGAATATAACTGGCTCAATATCTGGGTTGCTCTTTTGTTTAGGCATTTTCTAATGAGTTTTACCTGAATGAATGGAATGTTTTTAAAAAGGGTCATTGATAATTTCTAGTTTTTCATTTAAAGCTTTAAATGAAAAACTAGAAATTATCAATGACCCTTTTTAAAAACATTCCATTCATTCAGGTAAAACTCATTAGAAAATGCCTAAACAAAAGAGCAGCAGATATTGAGCCAGTTGTATTCCTAATCTCCCAAGAAGAAACATGAAGAAAAGACATTATATATTTTTCAAAATTTTCTATGTATAAATCTTAATTTGTAACTAATTTGAAATATTTGTGATAGACTGATGATGAAGGCAATGCCTTCGAAACTATAGTCTCTAGAAATAATTAAAAATTATTTTATTTAAAAAACAGAAGACTCTCTCATTTTATTTTATTTTTAACCTAAAATAAAAACAATTCTGTTACCATCGACAGTGAAATCTTTTATTCAACTAATTAAAATATCATATTTTTCAAAAGTGACAACAAATATTTAAATTAAAAAATTTAATATAAAATAAAAAGTATTTTAATTATAATAATAAATATTTGTTTACAAAAAAAAAATGAAAAATAAAAAAGTAATAGTTTACCCCTTAGCCCCTAGATATTATGTTCTTGGTACGACCGAACATACATTTTGACAAAATAATTTATTATTACTTAATATCAGACAAAAATCACCTGCATTCGATTCACGATTGAATCAAATATAGGAAACTTATGATTAATTGTTAGCAAACACCTTACACACGTGTTAACAGATCGAGCGCGCTGGACTGGGGGATTGAATATATAACATCTCAGATTACAAATCCATTTGGTGATCCATATCAGTGATTGGTATAAAAGCGTCATACGGGCTAATCGCGAAATAATGCTGGATCATAGCTAGATGGATCACATCTTTTTCATTCTTTCTTGGTCCAGACTTAAGATTCAGCAGACTCCAATAGCCTGAACCAGCAGTAGTCTCCCGATATATATAGGTACCTATCTTGTTTAAAAATGCGATCAAAATCAATTCTCTTTAATGTGTTAATTATTCTTTATATATATTAATTAGAAAATTATTTAAAATAATTTATTTCTCCTGAAGCATTATACTTTTTATGTTAATGCCATGATTTTGCTACTTCTTTGAAATCAAAAAATTTTTAACCGTTTTTGAGATATTTCAAAAAACTATAAAAACATTACTTTTTCCTTCATGATTATATTATTTTCTCGTAATTGGCCAAATAGTTGAGGCCAGAAGCGAAAAAAAACAATTATTTCCGAATATTATATTATATGGGTAAAGTAAAATAATTAAATATTTCACAACTTTTTTCCTCAATAATATTAATTTGCTTAGAGACGCGGAAAAATCATTTTTCGAAACTGAAATAAATAATATAACAAGGCAAACATCAACTCGAGTCTCGATAGTTTTCATGCTAAATTCAATGTTTTTTATTGTTTTTGTTGTACTTCTTCTGTCATACTCGATTCCGAGAGTTGGTGATTATTAGAATCTGCTCAATTAAATTTTCAAACTATTAATTTCAATATATTTTTATCGATACAAATACAAGAATATATAGAGAGGCCAAATAAGGTATTTGTTTTTATATAAATCGAAATTAACTTTGACATCCTCGAAAAAATCTGAAATAAATACCAAGGGTCCCCCTGTGGCCTGAATTTTGGATTTTCATTGAACAATAAATTATCAATTCCCAAGATATTTTTATTGATATCAATACAAGGGTATTTAGAAAGACCAAATACTGTATTTGTTTTGATATAAAGTAAAAAAATTAAACTTTGACACCTTTGAAAAAATCTGAAATTAATACAAAATGGGAGATAAATTTAAAAACCTAATTTATCGATCGGAGAATTTACCACTGCTCGAAGTCTCTAAAAACTTGGATATTGGGTTGTATTTAACTTTCTGAGATTTGGCTCGTGATCCCGGCTTCTTTCCTTCTACTCTGTTCTTTTCACGATGGAGGGGCCAGCCCATACATGCCTTTAGGGGATGGACCTTCTGGTGTATCTCCTTCTCACATCAATATCATTAAAAAAACCCTGTGGTCTGAATTTTTGATTTTCATAGAAAAATAAAATAATAATTCCCAAGTTATTTTTATGGATTCTAATACAACAGTATTTAGAAAGACCAAATATGGCATTTGTTTTGATATAAAGTGAAAAATTTAATTTTGACACTCTCGAAAAAATCTGAAATGAATACAAAGTGTCCCCCTGTGCTCTGAATTTTTTATTTTTATAGAAAAATAAATTATTAATTCCCAAGATATTTTTATCGATTCTAATACAAGAGTATTTAGAAAGACGAAATACGGTATTTGTATTGATATAAAGCAAAAAAAATTATCATTGATACCCACGAAAATATCTGAAACATTTTAAACATTTAAATTTATTCCCTTGTATAAATACAAAAAAATTTGGATGCTCTAGGATAGAAAAAATATTTAAACCCAACAATAATTCCAGTTACGTATATATGGTATTTCCTATGAGTTTTTTTTAAATTATTATTAATCCTAATCATAACCAACTACATTAAATTGTAATTAATTATTTTTCTTATTTTGGGCAAAATGTATCTTGGAAAACAAAAATGATAAGTGCCGTTTCTAAATGTATTATTAATATTGTTTTCAACTGTTCAAGAAACTTTGCTTCTCCATACCTATATGTATTTAACAAGTATACTCGTCAATACTTCCCGTTACGCTAAACACTCTTCACACAAACACCTAATTGAAGTGAAAATGGCGGCCCGAGGTAGTACTGGTGGATGTAGATAGAGTGCTAGAGGGTAAAGTGATCCAAGCCTCAAGGGAAACCATTCGGATTCGAAGGATCATTTAATGTTGACGAAAATGATTTGGCCTTCGTTTTACAAATGGTAAATAAACCCTTGTCACTATTATGATCGGACAGTGTGATAATTGTTTATTCAACAACGCTGTTTGCGTTAATTTAGGTGGAGAATAGCGAGCGAGAAAGCAAGCAATACAATCCACAATTTCAATATGTTTTAGTAAATAGATTCCAAGAGTATTCAACCAAATTGACAATCAAATCATTCGATTATAAATCAAACCGATTAACCAATCATTTGCTGTAAGATCTATCAAATTATTCCACAATCGGATTGAAATCAATAGATAGATATATTTTATACATTTTTATAAGTGTAATTTAAACGAGTTGTACATAATATTGATAACAGAAGATTTGAAAAACAGGGTAATATTTTTTTAAAAATACAGTACGGTCTTTATAAATTTTGGTTAGTTATTTTTACTTTATCCAATGCGAAGAATCGATAAAGTATTGGAATTGGTCTCGAAGGAAGCGCGACTTCGAAGGGTCCTCAGGTAAAGACTACAGAATCCATGATCTACATCATAGTTACATATTGTAGTATTCATTTTGGTTGAATTTTAGCACGTTACGGATTTTGCCAAAAATTACAAGAGGTCTCATCCAGAGGCTGAAAAGTGCGGTTTTTATGCATAGTGTGTGCGGATGGATGGATATATGGGTGTGGTCTTTTTTTCGTCGACGATTTTTTCCACACCGTTGAACTGATTGAAATGAAATTCAAAGCCTACGATTACATTAATAAAATGAAGCGCGAATTAGTTTTTGGCACATATCGGGCCACAAACATCAGTACTTTATTCCGGTAATTTTTTAGTTTTTTTAAATATCTTGAAAATGACTTAACCAATTTTGATGAAATTTAATATTCTAATTAAGTGCCTTGAGTACGACAAAAAAAGTTATATAAAGTTTCTAGTAAAATTATATTTTAAATTACTTTGCCCTTGTATTTTTTTAAATTGTTTAAAATTTATTCATACGATTGGTTTAATATAGCTCATTTAAACTTGCCTAAGTAAGAATGGATAGCTTCTCTCTGTGAAATGCTAAAAATTTGGGAAGAAATTTTATAGGTAACCATAGCAACTGGGTTGTTTTCTTATCCGTTGCCTATGCTGAAAACAGAGGAATCGACTTAAAATCAAAAATAACCATCGATTCTCATCTAAAACTTGAAGACTAACCGTGCTACAGGAATCGATTTAAAAGTTTTGAATTTAAATCAACGTGGACTGCAAATAGCAAGTGATATCTTATTATAATAATAAAGGAATAAACATATTAATATTTCAAATGACTGGGATAAAGCTTAGAAACGATCCGTTTCAGTTTATTTGATCAGGGTACAGGTTTAGCTAAAAAACTGAAACTTAAAGTGTAACTTTTAATTCAAACTAATAGTTTGCCTTAACACAAGGGTGCTCACAGGGGGGGGGGGTTAAGACGCAGCTTGCATCTTCGAAATTTATGGGCGGGGGTTCAAAATTGTTGCATTATAGCATTAAATGTTAAAAATAAAAGCGTTCAAATCTTATAACTTCAACAAAAGGTAAAAAAATACCTTCGAATTCTTTAGAAGTGAATAAAATGGGAAGGGGGTACTTTTCATGAAACTGGGGGGGGGGTGAATGGGTGAGTCGTGAAGGGGGTGGGTCCCCTGCTTAACATCAACAGAAAATCTGGTTTCTAAGAGAATACAAATGACTTTCAAATAAATAATTTTATTCTGAATTTTTTTTTATTGGGGTGCCTTTCCATCATTTCTTCATGGAGTAAATTTTTTAACAGAATAATTGAATGTTAGTGTACGTGTTTCAAAATTTAACTTGTGCCAACCAAACACCCAAAAAGAAATTTAAATAAAACAAAAATAAAATTGTTTTTTTATTCTTTTATTCAAATAGATAGTCGAACAAATGGTAAAATGTAAAGTTAACTGTGCTCGGACTCCTTGTTGGTGCATTCAAGAAGGTGATGTTCATTTCTCGACCTGAATATTTTCATAAATAAAATAAACTGCAACGGATCGTTGCTATTTGCAGTCCATTTTGACTTAAAATCGAAAATAACGATCGATTACTATCTAATACTAGAGGAATAACCATTATTACATTACATTTTTTTGTTTTGACCTTGAGGTATATTAAGCCGACCAAATGAATTAATTTTAAAGAATTAATAAATAAAGAATTAAAAAAGTACTATCTTATTCTAGGGCAGGGCTGTCTAACCCGTGGCCCGCGGGCCACATGCAGCCCAGCACTGCAATGATTTGGTCCAAACATAAAATCATAAACCTACTTAAAACATTGAGATTTATATATAGAGATATCTTTATTCCCTTTTTCGAAATATAAATGTACATTTGTACAATACATGAATTTTTTTCAAGAATAAAATTCACTAAAAACAAAATTATAAGCTCAACTATCTAAAATAAAATAAAAAATCGAATATTTAAATATTCTTCTTCTTCTCATATTTTCATTTTCTAAAATATTTATTATTTCAGTAATTTATATGATAACCAAGACTATAGTTATATCATTCTAGTACAAGGAGTCAAGGAAGTGGGGTTTTATAGAACAAAACAATTAATTGATATTTTCTCTCCTGGCCTAAAACTTGTCAGGACTTGTCTTTTAGATCTTTGCACGTTCTTACATGTCAATAGATAATGGATAGTCATAGATTATTATATCAATGACCATTTTAAAAAATAAATTATCATTCCTCATATCCTTCTTTAATCCCATTCGATTTAAGCCAAGACTGTCCAACCCGTGTCCCAATATAAAGTCATAAAATTCCTTAAAACATTGAGATTTATAGGTAGATACTGGGAAACACACAATTATATTAAAATAAGAAATCTGAATATCTACTGTGAAGTCGATAAATAAAAGTGCTAATTGAATCTGGAATTAGATATCAAGATTTCCGAAAAAATAATCATCATTTTAGTCATTTTCGACTCCATTTTCATTAGAAATAAATTTTCTACTTACAAACTTTCTGTTTGACTGTTATAGAACATCAATTAGGTAAAGTACTTTAAAATATAATTTACTGGATAAATTAAAAAGCAAAATCACATAAAAATCAAATAGAACTGAAGAGATGGAGCTTTTGACTCGCCTAGCTCTTACGCAGCTTTCATTCTTGTCCGTGCAATCAGTTGCCTAAATACAGGCGCACCAACGTGAGAAATCAATTTCGAATTCAGACTACATTTTAAAGATTTTAATTAATGCAGTTATTTATTTATATTTCATAATTCAATATTTTTCTTATGTATTCAAAAAAATGAATTGATTAAAAAGCTGGAAAAGAAAAAATAATTCAAATTCAAGTTCGATTTCGGACAAGAGCTTCAATAATTTTCAATTATTAATTCACTCATGGTTGTAAAAGATAAAAGAATTGACTATTAGCTGATAAAATAAAATGGAAAATTATTATTCTTTACGCTAACCAATGGGTGAAGTTTTCCAGACGACAGGAATATTGAATTTATTCGAAAATTCACTTAAAAATATTAAAAAATTTCTTATTCGTATTATCTATTGTTTATACTGTCCAAGTTAAAAGAGGCCAAAATTAAGCTATTTCTTCATTATGAATGTACAACTCGGGATGTCTAGAGCCAAAAGAGAACTCAAACCACGGCCTATCGCATTTCCGTCTCAATGTTCTCTACTAATTGAGCTAACCCCAACTCGTTTCGGAAGGGTTAAATTCGATAAAGTATTGAACAAAATTACACTGTAAAGGTTTATTTTTTTCTATCAATTTCAATTTATATAATTCAGAATTTAATTAAAACATTGCTGGTTTTTAGTTAAACTGCTAAAAACCATTGCCCCTAAAACATCAATATAAATAAATAAATAAATAAACATAGCGAGTTTATTTAAAGCAGTGAAACAAAAAATTAGGGTAAGATCTAATTTACGACAAAATAATCTTGTTTTTAAGTATTAGAACTAGATTTGATAACTGCGAACATTTCTAGCAATGCAATTCAGTGTTTAAATCAATTACTTTAAAATATAATCTGTTTACTTTTGTATCATACATGCTTTTTTTAATGTTTGCAAGTTATTTTCCTGCTCCTCTTGCCTAGCCGCTACTGCTCTGAAAGATTTGTACCAATACCATACTTCCTTTGTGAAAAGAAGGAGAATAGAAAGAAATTTGAGAGATTGGTTCGGAGTTGAAGGTACCTATGAATGCAGGACTTGAAAGACAGGAGTTTATATGTCGCCGAAAGACAGATGCGGGAAGATAGTTCCATTCTCTGGTAAGTAGTCATAGGGATAAACGAGTTGAATGCATTTGTTCTAAAGTAGTACATGGGCTTATGAAGTTTTATTCTTATTTCTAGGTTTGTTTACTGCAATAAAATAAAATAAATAAATCAACTTTCATAAATATGTCTTAAACAAGGTTCTTACTGCCAATCCCATTTACTCTTATGGAGTAGGGATGGCAAATTATTTTAATATATCGATACATAAATATATCACAGCAAATATATCGGTATATTTTTATTAATTATTTTTTATATATTAACATATCAAAAGCTAACCAGTAATTGTAACTTATTGAAAAATAAAAACATCCTATGATAGTAAAAATAATTAAATCTTAAAAATACAATTTTTTTTTACATTCAAAGCTAGTTTGACCTAAGGTTATGTAACAAAACAGTAGTCAATAGTCATAGTCATGTGGAGTAAACTTTTTTTAAATTTAAAAATTAGCTTTAAAAAACACAAAAAACATGAAAAAACTACTTTCCACAAAATGATTCAAAAAACAAAAGTTTGGACAGTCTTTTGCCAGTGTCAGACGGCTGCGATTTTTTGTCGCTATTTTTCTAGTATTATGGTATTTTTTCGCCTCTCTATTACAATACATGAGATAAATTTTTATTTTATTTTTAGCTTAGAGTACCTAGTCAAAGTATTTTTTAATAGTTGTGATGTGGTGAAATAAAAATTTCGTATAAAATTGTTCAATTAAAAAATTGCAGCAGTTTTTTGATATTTGCAAGTGAAAAAAAAATCCGATATATTTTCGATATATATCGCACTTATATATCGATATATTTTGGAAATATTTCGAATTAAAAAAATAATCGATATATCGTTGCCATCCCTACATAAGGAGTATTACCGTTTCAATTATAGTTATAAGATCGTAAACAATCAGTATCACCCTTTATAATTATTATTCTTATTAAATCACCAGTTACTTACAGTAATACTCTCTACTTTTGTCTTATACGTTAAACTTCGATCTGAATAAAAATATATTCTTAAAATAAAACTTAAAAATTAAAGGAGTTAACATAAGAAATGTATTCCTTTAGTTCTAAACAACCACTTTAAAGTTTCAGACATTGATACAGACAGATAATTCGGATCTCTCTCCTTAAACTCAAATACAATGTAATTATCTAAAGTAATATTTAAATAGGAAACTAAATTCATTAGATTAACTAGACAAAGTTTTAAACAAAGAAGTCAATACCTACCTACTATTGCAAGTTAGAAAATGTATCTTCTAATTTGTTTGTCTTATTTAAATAAAGGGATAGGGGACAATTAGTCGAATTAGGAGAATAGAAACGAAACAGTCTAAAGACAAAGTACACGGATATAGTTAGAAAGGAGATAGAACGGGCAGGCTGCAAAACACTAAGAGCATTTTTTCTCGTGAGGCGTGTGTAAATTTGATTCTGATGAGAGACAAAGAATAGGGCGTAGACTTCAATGATGCAAAAGAAAGGGCATGTGTCTACGGTAATTAAATAATTTGAATAATAAAAGGCTATTCCTAATGTATAGAATAGAATAATCTAATAACAAATTGGAGGAAAAAGTTCAAACTTTTTAAAGAGTCGAGCCGCTAGGGGGTGAGAACTTTCCCCCTTGACAGTCAATTCACCTCACTGTGTAAAATCAGCATTCTGTGTGGTGAATCCATACCGATACAAATCTTTTGGAATAAACGCGATTTGTCAGGTCTTGTTTTAATTAAGGTTACCATCTGAACAGCTTGATCTAAAAGTTTTCTTAATTTTTCTCCCAATGCCAATAAGAATAGATGGCTATTTTTTATTTTAATTCTCTGGCTGAAGCCGAGTAGAATCGAACCCAAGCGTGACGGGTCAATCTCATTCACTCCCCAGGAAATAATACTCTCTTCCAATGAAGTTTTGTACATATCCATATCACATAGGCAGTGCCCGATCATAGCCAAACCGTGACATCTGAAACATGACATGTCCACTGCCCAGAAAATAAAACGTGTGCAAAGTCCGCCTAAAGAAGTTTTCACTTCAAAAATTAAAAGAAAGATTTTTGCATAGATTAAAAACTTGTGGAATTTTTACATTATCTTACGTATAATGAAGTTTTGTATTTTTTTTCTTATCAAATCAAATTGGAAAACTCAACAAAGAAAGCGCTAGAAAAGAAGTGAATTAAAGTGAAAGAGAAAGAGGTGGCCTATCGCTTTCTCTCTCGCTCTTTACTCCTCTTTGCCACCCTTAAAGTAGAAAAAACGAAAGCGTGGATGCTGTCGTTAGCTGCAGTGCAGCATCCCATTGCGGATCTCATTTGAAGATTAAACAGACAAATGGATTAACATTTTAGGAAGTGCTTTATTTCAACACATTCTAAATACAAATTACTAAAAAATAGATTTGAATTGTAATAAATTAATCTTAGTTAAATTCTTAAATGTTATCTCTTTATATATAACGAGTATGTATCCAAAAAGTTTCTTCTGCAAGTGGAAGCCTCAAACGGTATGTTTGAATCAAACATATGAAATTAAAAATATAAATAAATTGGAATATATAGTATGTTCTAGGATAAATGTAAGTAATTAGAAAATGAGTACATTCACCGAAAAAATAAGTAGACATAAACATAACCTGCGTTTATTTCCCTACTATACTCACATTTTACTAAAGATTTTGGTAAATATTCATAGATGCATAGACTCACGATTACATTACATATCATGAGAATATTAGAGTTAGGTTGTTACTAACTAGTATTAAATCTCTAATAACACTGTTTGACAAAAAATTTATCCCCGTAAACCTAATAATGGATTCCGGTAGTTTTTTATACTGATTATCATGCAATTTCCCAATTTTTTTACAATACGTCGAGTTTTGAGCCATTTTGACCTATTTTCGAGTCCCATTAAATATTAAACAGCAATATTTGAAATCAAAATATTTTGTTGACATAATAGAAAACAGCTTCCTCTTTGATTTTCAAATTACTACTTCTTTTTAGCTCAATTTGAACTCGAGTTATAACTAAAAAAACTAACACTACGTGATTTGAAGGAAAATAAACATAGATAAAAACACAAGTTTTTAGTATTTTAACTATAGCTCGAGTTCTAATTTAGGTAAAAACAAGTGGTAATTTGAAAATCAAAGAGGAGGCTGTTTTCTATTACGGCAACAAAATATTTTGATTTCAAATATTGCTGTTTAATATCTGATGGGAATCGAAAATAGGTCAAAATGGCCTTTTTCGTCATTTTGATCGATAATATCTCAAAACTCTGACGGGTTGGTAAAAGATCGAGGAAATTGCATGATAATCATCATACTACTAGAATCCATTGTTAGGATTTAAGTGGGAAATTTTTGTTTAATTTTTGTCGAGCAGTGTAATATGTATAATACATTTTTAATAAATATTGCAATTTCAAGTGATATTTCGACATTAAAATGCACGTATCGCGTAATTTCTAATCCAATTTTATTTTTATTAGCTTGTATTAAAGGTTAGTAATTATAATAAAAAAATAATTCGATAATAATTCTGTTCGTTTTATTTTGTCAAATTGATGCCCAATTTAGATCCACTCCTGTTTAATTCCATAATACAATTCAATTAATTTGTAAAATCTTCATCATCCCGGAAAAAGAGAAAAGAATGAAAAAGTTAGGGGGTGAGAGAATTATTAAATTATATTAAATTTAAGATCAAAAACAAGAGAATTAAAAAAAAGAAAAAAAAATACAGAAGATGGAATCTATTAATTTGTATTCAAATTAAGGTGAACAAAATGAGACTGTAAATCCAAAGTTCTGGTTGACTAACTAATTAGGAGGAGAAATGCGAACCAGTAAAATGAATGGAGGACAGAGGATACGGAGGACTTTGCGGAATGTTTGAGCAAAGATAAAGGGTTAAAGTTTCCAAGATATCACAAGAGTGAGAGCCAAAGAGGGGAGGGCTATTTCCTTATCATAATATCAAAAGGGTTTGGGGAAGATTAGAGAAAGGGGAGTGCAAAGAGAGGACAAAGTTTAAAGGAAGAACTAAATAAAGAGTATGAACTCTTTTTGCCTCTATATACATACATATTACATATACATATCTAATTAAGGATAAGTTGGAGTGTTCGGAGGGAATATAAAAAGTGATGAGAAGTGTATTTTATCATAATTTATTATTTAAACTTCACTATAGTTTATTCCGGCGGGATACAAAAACTCGTTGTTTCAATTACAAATTATTTTCTTCCGCCCCCGCACCCCCAACTCTCCAAAATTTTTCTAAAAGCAAATGCGCTGCTCTTGTTAACAAGAAATTTTAATCTGATAAAGTTTTAAAGAAGAAGAACAAGTAACTACAAGAACCTACTTAGTAAGTGTTATCCGAAGGCTTTCCGAGGATAAATTGAAAAGACTTACCAATACATATATTCGTAAAATTTATATTTACACACTTTGTAAAAAGAATGTCTTAGGTCCGGTATTTCGATATCTGTTTATTCTTGAGATTAGCCTTAATCTTTGGTTTAGTATTTCAATGTGTATTTCAATGCTAGTTTAACAGTTGATCCGAAGAATAATCTCTGAAATCTTAAACGCTGCTTTGGGTGGCAATCAGCTACTTAATCTTAAGATTAAGATTGGTTCGCATGGCACCCACCAGGCGTATAACTAACAAATATAAATTTTGTTAACTTCAAAATTTCAAATATATTTTATATGTATCAATACTTTATAATAAAGCAGTAAGGACTCACTTTGTCCGGTTTCGCCCACTTATGGCTCCACCCACTTAAGGCTCCGTCCCTGTGTACTCTATCTATCCGTAGATTTTCTGGAAGCTTTTAGAAACTTCGGGAACATTATGGAATGTTCCACAAGCACAGTCGTTCACAAGAATTGGACTCTCTCGCGGAGTGATGTTGAGCGACGTTTCGTGCACCGTGAGCCAGCAAGAAGCCCGCCGAATGCTGGCTTTGCAGCTGGTATTTACATAAGGGCCTATTGTGTTTGAGAACCTATTAGGTATATTTAAAATTCCCTTGAGGCAATTTTATTATTTAAATTTTTACAATAATTTAGATTACATTGTCCTTTTTTTATTTTATTTATTAATTACATTTTACCCCTGCTCTTGTATACCTGCCCTATTACTTTTTATCTACGGAACACAAAACTTAGTATCTGTTTAAATTATTAATTTATTCATCCCTATGGCGCTTAATTCGGCTTAATTTAAATGACTATATTGGTTGATTTTTTCGAAAAAATGGATGTCAAATTTCCATTTCATCCAATCTTCCGTTTATCTAAACGGAACTTAAAACATGATTGAAATACGGGAAGCTGAAAAAAGCTCCGCTTAAATTTAATCTCCGCCTTGCTAATCTCAAGAATAAACGGACATTGAAATACCGGGCCTTAGTGTGTGATCCTATGCACACCACTTGACTTTTTAAGAAATTTTTCAATTACTTTTATGCTATAAAATCGATAGATTGAAATAGATAGAAATCTAGTTCATTTTCCTTTAAAACTTAGAATAGAATTTATTCTTGAACTCCATTAGAAATTCTCGAAAATCCCTCCGTCTCTATTAATTTAGCCCCTAGTTTGGTTTGTTATCTAGGTCAAACAATAAAGATTTGAAAAAGGACAAAGATCGCAAAACGATAAATATTCAATTACTAAAGTTCAAACTAAAAACTTGGGAATCGAAATTGTACTTTAATCGGTTAGAGGATGGAGAATTAAATGTTCCATATTCAAACGTTAAGTTCTTTTTTTATTAATTTGTCTACACTTTATTAATGAATTGTCTTATGATATAAGATAGAGAAATAAATTCAAAATCGCGTTTACATAGGGAGAAGAATTTATATATTTATACAGTGTCCCAAAATGAACGAAAAGCCGTGAAAAAGGGATAGGTCAGCTTATGACAGTCCAGAGAGGCTAAAAAATTGTTAATAAAAGTCTTATAGATTTCGAGTTATAGACATTTATTGAAAATGGTGAAATTCCCTACACTGCACTAAATATTCAGATGCTGTGACTACAAATTTCCATATTTTAATATATGATTCTAATTTTTGTAATGTAATCCTGAATAACTCTGCTATTGAGTTAGAAGGGCCGAAAAAGCCAAAAAAAAAGAAGATAATTTGGCAAAATATACAAATATTAAGATTGAAGTAATTTTTGGAGACGGGTTGATAAGTGAAATTGAGTGGATATTGATGAGGCAGTCAAAAAAGAAGACAAATATTAGAGGTTAATTCTGTAAGTATTATATCTAGAATTATTACTGGAGAGTTAATTATTTTTTAATAAATATTTAATCATTTAAAAAAATATATTTGACTCGTTCACATGATAATTAATGATTGTTTATTTTGATTGTATAGCTATTTTTACTGAAATAAAACCTTTTTGATTAATTTTAATATTTTTTTGCGATCTTTACTTCAGTTTTGTTTTTTGAAATTTTTTTTCAGACACCAAAGAAGTATAACTTCTAACGCGTGTACATAAGTACACACACACTTTTTTCTCCAAAAGTATAGTACTCTCGGTTTAATTTTGAATTGTGATCAATAGCAGGCTTATTCAGGATCGCGTAACAAAAATTAGAATGATAAAATATGAAAATTTGTAGTCACAGAATTTAAATATTTAGTGCAGGGTAGCGAAGTTCACCATTTTCAAAAAAATGCCTATAACTCGAAAACTATGAATCTTTTATAAAGTTTTTTTTTTAGGTTTTGGACTGTCATAAACTGACCTATCCCCTGTTCACTGTTTATCGTCGTAGAAATCAACATAAAAAGATAAGTGGGAGGAAAAAATATTAAAATTTAAAAAATTAAATTTCAATTTTAAATGTTTTTATTTGTTAAAAAAAAGAATAAATAAATTAATTAAAGAATAATAAATAAATTCTCTTTTTAAGTAACAAAAGAGAATGTTTAACGAAACAATTGCGAAACTTTAATTTGAAATCTTTTCCTCTCTTTTTACTAGGTTATATGTAGTTCTCCTTTCTACCCTCGATACACAATGAAACAAGCTCTTAAATTTCCAATGAGAACGGAAATTTCTAATTAGAAATAGAGAGAAAAAAACATTCTAGGGGTGAGGTAGTAGAGAGTGAAGTGTGAGAGAATTGAAACTTTCTTTACTTCCTTCACTCTAGGAAATAATTCGATTACTCGATCTCTTTTATCCTTACGCGTTCTTTCTTATTAAAAATACGATACGATTGAAGCTACGGGAAACTTTCTACAAACTCAAATTTCTTTAAATCCTTGGTAAATTTTCCTAAATTGGTTTCGTGAATATATAAATTATAAGATGGGGCCATCCACATGAATTTAACATAAATCCTGTCCTCTTATATATATATTAAAATTTAATAAAAATAAAAATTTGTATTTATTTATAACTTTTATCATTTTATAAATTGTGGTGTTTTTTGAGGCTCTTGAAAACCTTGAAAACAGATGTAATGTCTTCGTTAGGAAAAAGGAAATAAAATTTCTTTATATTCTAACAAATTTATTTTCATGAAAAACTTATGAGACGTTTCGGCGGATATTCTCACACCATCATCGTCCAAGCTTTTCATAATATAGTACATATGTCTGTGTAGAATGTCATTTTCTTTTTACAATTAATAACATTTTAATCAAAAAGCTGGAGGTATTTTGTGTGTTAAATTGTTATTAATATAGTATGTCAATATCAGTGAATAATATATCATATATATAATGAAATGTTTTAAGAGGAATAACTATAGAAAACAACTTATAAAAAAGGCATTCTATAAGATTTAAAACATTTCATTATATATATGATATATAAATAGCATGATGCTATTTTTTATCATATTGTGAAAAATACACTTTGGGTGGTCTGGTTCCACGTCCCACCAAACGGTCTGGGATGGTCTGGGGTGAATATATTATGTTTATAATTGACTATAAATTATAATTTTTATAATTTCATTGTGGGTCAAAAATATTTTTTAACACATATGTATTTTTACCGCACTCACACCATGCGCAGTACCTGGTCCACCTGCTTACGGCCAGCCAGACTGGCCATTCCTTGTGACAACTATCATAGACGGTACTATTACGCATTATTTCTAGTTGGGTCAAATCCGTACTCAAAAATGTGTCACCAGCTCTTGGACTATATGCTGAATCGAACCGTGTGAATGTCCGTGGGGTCGAGATCCACCTAGGATTGTATGCTACAAGTGTGCCTGTTTCTGTTTCTCTGAGTTTCTCCATGAGTTTTCAAATTATGTGACGGTTCAAGGTGTAACATTTTTAAATAATCAGTAAGTAAAATTTCAAGATAGGTTTCACAAAATAAAACAAATATATGTTTTGAGTTTTTATCTATATATGTGTATATATATATATATATATATATATATATATATATATATATATATATATATTTCGGGTTTTGAGTCCATCATCAGGAGTTAACATAGAAAATATGTGTTTCTTTTATATTGATAATAGCTGCAAGGCCCGCCCGCCTTCGGCGGCCCTCTTGCAACGCCCCCTGGACCCCCAACCCACGAACCCCACCTTCACACTCCACTCCCACCCACCACACCCCCCAAAACCAACCCAGCACCCCTACCCCCGCACCCACTCCACCCCAAAACTCCATTCCGCACCCCATTTAGAAGACATCTGATACAAATATGAAATTTCATAATAATCCCTTCAGCCGTTTTGACGTGAATCGTTAGCAACTTTTCGCGGAAACCACTGAAACAGACAGACATACAGACTGACGTACAGACAGACAGGAATTTTGTTGAGGGTGTTTTCGTTCATAACTTTCCTTGAAACGTGTGCAACCAAAATTTGGCGTGATTTGGAACAATGTACAGACAAACCCTTAATTTTATATATATAGATTACGATCTTATTAGATTTTTGCTGAAATTGTTGTCTCCTACTACTTCTTTTAAGAAAATTTAAAAAAATCAAGAAAAAAATATTGAAAATTGTCTAAAATGTATTTATGGGGTAGAATTAATGATAAATGTTATTTTTTTACCCCTATTACCTTTTCTCTCTTTCTTTTTCTCAAATAATAGGTAAGGCTAATTAAAATCTCAGTAGAGAATAAAAGAAAAAGAACAAATACAATATATCGCATTTTCGTGTAATTAGTAGAACATTTGGTGAAACGAACCAAAGAATAATAAATAGGAAAGAGCGAGAGAGAGAATCGCAAAGGAGATAAAGAAACAACTTTTTTGTTTCGTTTCTTTTTCTAATTATCAAAATTAAAATAAATTGTTTCAGATTTATTTGATGGTGACTTTTATTTAACGAGAGTATTTTCAGGAAATATCTGAAAACATCTAACTTAAGATTAAGATAGAAATGATATTAAAATCTTTAGTAAAACCCTTATTAGAGTGAAAAAATTATCTTGTTTTAACTTTTTTTTAAATCTTAAATTCATGTATTCTTTATAAAGTTTAAATGAAACCACCACCAATATCTCACTGTAATATAATTTATTTAGTCTTCATGGTATCCTTCTTCAAGCCCAATATATATATTGTCTGTGCTAATATGTAAAGCTACGGTCAGAGAAAACATCTATAGGGTCTGAAGAACTATTGAGAATCCGAAACTTCGACAGAAACCTAAATAAATTATACATATTACACCTAGGTATAGGCCGCAGTATTATTTAACATCTATAAAAATATAAAATTAGTTGTGTCTCATCTTCCCATTGAATGTGCTATAGTGATTAATTGACTTGAAAAAATGTATTATTATTATTATTATTATTTTCTTATCTTGTATAGATATGTCTGAAGCGTGGAGAAAAAATATTTTTCAAGTACGATTAATTTTTTAGTCTGTCCATGTGTTCATCAATGAGTCTGCTGCCTGTCGCATCTCAAAAACGGAAAGTAGTAGAAAGTTTCAAAAACTTACGTATTTCCAAATCAAAGAAGAAAGTCCAAATTGGATTGTGGCTTTCTATTATAGTTTCAAAGTATCCTGTTTAAAATTGTTATATGGAGAATGAGCTGAAATTTGGCCCAAAAGACCGAATTAATTAATTTCATATCTGTGCTAAGTTCTAAATTTCTACCTCACACTATTGCTGACAACATTTTTTCCAAATCCCCAAACTTTGCGGAAAACATACCAAGTCTTAAAATTTGTTTCCTCATTGTTCCACATTATTGAAGAAACATTATAAAACTTTAGTTTAAAAAAAATCAAATTTAATTAATCTGTTTTTATCCATTTGATTATAAATATTTTCTAGTCAATTAACGTAAACATTTCAACGAAGATTTAGTTAGAAAAAATAGAAATCTAAAGATTACTATTGTACAGATGAAAGAGAGAAAAACCAATTAAACGAAGAAAAGAAACAATACAGGGTAAAGCCAATCAAGAAGAGAAGATAAAAAAAAGATGGGAAAAAGGGTGTGGAATTGAGAAAGAGAAAAAAGGCTTCTTCATTGACCCTTGTTTTGTGGAGTTGTCCAGATCCCAGGTGCCCCGGTGTTAACAGGGCACTAATAAAATAAAGGACTGATGATTTCTGCCTAGTCGTAAGATATAAATCATTAAAATCGAGTTTTATTTCAACAGGAAAGATAATTAAATTAAATTGAAAACAAATAAAAATTGACAAGGAGAAATCAATAAAATGTTGTTCACTCCATTATGCAAATAGTAATAGACCTGTATGTTGCAGTAAAAACCCGTTTTTAGTAAGAACGCCTTCTTACTAGTTAAAACGCGTTTCACTGAATACCTTTGTGGCAACTAGAACTTACTGATGTTGGTTGAGTTTGGTCCAAATGTCTAAAATCTTCATTTTTAACCTTCCGCCTCCTTTTGGGTGTTTATTTTCAAAATGTTTTAAACAGATATGTCAAAAATCTAGAAGCAAAGTTGTAGCGGATGTAATTTTTGGCATTTTCGTTTAAAATTTTTTGAAAATAAACACCCAAAATGAGGGAAGCTAAAAAATGAAGATTCTAGACCTTTGAACCAAACTCAACAAACATCAGTAAACCCGAGTTGCCACAAAGATATTCAGTGAAAGGCGTTTTAACTAATAAGAACGCGTTCTTACTAAAAAACGGGTTTTTACTCAAGCATATATATAGGTGAATATACATATATTTATGGCGTTTGTGAGAAACATGAAAACTTCAAAAATGGCTTTTTTAAGTTCAAGGATTTTAAAAAATACAGTAGAATAACCCGATATACTAGTATCTTATCTTCAAGGGGTCAAAGGATAAGTACAAATATCGACATGCTCGCTATATCGAGGGTAAAAATTAAAAACACGATATATCGAAAGTTTTAATTTATTTTTATTTTTTTATAAATACATATGTACATACCGGTGGGGGGATTGGTTTAATACGAATTAACGAGATTTCCCCAAAACATGACTCTAATTCAACGGAAAAATACGAATTATGAGGCGTTTTGTCGATGTCGATCTTGGAGAGGAAAAAATACATTATACCGAGGGGACTAAAATGCATTGTTTTATATGAATTAACGAGATTTTTCCAAGGGACCAGTACTTTCTAACGATTTATCGGGATATACGATATATCGGGATTCTACTGTATATTAATATAGTAATTAGTGAATAACAAATAAAAAGTTTAATGATATTTATTTTTATGGATACATAGTTTTAAATATGACCAAGGAAAATTTCAAATAATACAATATATTTCAAGTGGAACTTAGCATTTCTGTATCAAGCATATAATCGTAAATTTTGCGAGCCATCATGACTTGACCATCGGAAAAAGAATTTATTAAACAAAATAAATAAAGCTCTTTAAAAAACAATCATAAAAAGGCTTAATATATATTTAATAATATTTCGGGACAAATCTCCCTTTATCAAGATCCTTTCTTTGTCAAAGTTTATTTTTACGAAGTATATGTCTTTAAGAAATTGTACATCAAATTCAGAAGCGTAAATAAGATTGATAATGGTTACGGGGGTAAGGTTCGAGAGATATGGACAAATAGAGAGGAAAATTCAACCCATACGAGTTTTGATTTCGGTGAAAATGAATACAAGACTTTTTAATTATAAGGGATGCTGTCCAAAAAAGAACTGTACATTTTTTTTTTAATTTTATTTTATTCTTTGCTTTTTTTCGAATTTCATGGAATACGGCAACATAGAATTTTCCGTTATTTTTCAAATTTAACATTGGATTTTTTATGACACGGTATGAAAATACTCTAAATGTTTTGAAATTTTAGGGATGCGCTGCATCCACAGTATCCACTGGAATACATATAACTTGTTAATTTAAAGGTTTTATTTGATTTATTTTAATATCTACACTGCTCTGACTGATGGATAGACAGAAATACATTGTAACACACCAATAGGATCCCGATCTATTTTTAAACCTAAACCTAAACAGACGTGAAACAGTGATATAGGCCATATATGAGTATAAGGTGTAAAACTAGGGCCTCAATCTGCACAGAATGTTTTCCTGACCCCACTAATATGTACAATGTAATGTCTCTATGGACTATATTTTATTCCACAATGAGGGGACCCAAAATACCACCAAAATCTCTCCACCCTTAGTACATTTTCTTTCCAATCAATCATTATTTAATTCGATAATTAAATCCATACACGTAATTTTCCTTTTTTCACTGGGGAATTTAACATCGGGTGTTGAACCCTTTTATATGGTGTACCCCCACCCTAATGGAGTTAATTGTCGCTGATTGACTGCGGGTGGTGAATGTGAGAGAAAGAGAATGATACCCATCTCACTCCTTCTCTCTCATACTGTATGTTTGTAAAGTGTAACGAATTGGAAAATGTATTTAATGGATTTTATATTATATAGAGGCAACCGGAAATGGAGTATCCTCCATCCATCGTTTCCTTTATTTTCATAAACATGATTCAATATACATGCAAATGTTTTAATTAATAGTTTTTTTTTACATTCAATAAAAATAGGTGTATTGATCATTAAAATAATTTCATATATTATGTTTACACTGCAATGAGTGTGACCCATCATAAAATCATTAACTTCCTTAAAACAATGAGATTTATAAGTATTTATTCTCTTTTTCGAAATATGAATGTACATTTGTACAATACGTGAAGTTTTTTTCAAGAATAAAAATAAGTAAAAGCAAAATTATAAGCTGAACTTATAAGATAAAAAAATAATGGAGTTTCGAATATTTAAAAATTCTTCATCTTCTCATATTAATTAATAATTTATTAATTGATAATTTCTCTCCTTGACTAAAACTTCTCAGGACTTGTCTTTTAGATCTTTGCACGTTCTTACATGTCAATAGATAATGTAGTCAGGGATTATTATATTTGGGACCCTTTTATAAAATAAATTATCATTCCTTATTTCCTTCTTTAAGCCCATTCAATTTAAACCAGGGCTGTCCAACCTGTGGCCCAATATAAAGTCATAAAATTTCTCAAAACATTGAGTATGTCACATAAACAGATAAACACAACAATATGGCCTGATAATTTTTTTTGCTCTAAAATAAGAAATCTGAAAATCTACTATGAAGTTTTCGAAAAATAAAAGTATTCATTTTAAATTTTGAATCAGGAACTAGATTTCAAGATTTTCGAAAAAAATCATCATTTTCTACTTGCAAATTTTCTGATTGAATGTTCTAGATCTAGAACAACAATTAGATACCGATCTGAAAGAAATATTGAAAATTGTCTCGTTGAGGGTCGGGTTAGGCTAAGGGAACCTGCTAACCAAGTGGACCCTGGTTCGAATCCGACTCGAGGCATCCGGCTAAAATCTGACACCGGGGTAGAGACAAATTAAAAAAAAAATAATAAGTAGTATCGTAAATTAGTTTATGGCTAGAAAGGCAGAAAAGCCAAAAAAAAAATATTGTCTCTTTATTTTAACAATTCTAGATAGGATTTTTGATGTTTCGATCATTAATGGTAACCATTTTTGACTTTAAGTCGAATCCTCCATATTATCTTCAGCACTAATTACCATTCAGAAATGGAATGTAGAATGGCTATTCCTTAAATATTATATGGAAATCGATCCTAATTATTTTATTTTCAGTCGATTCCTTCAGATCTTCGGATCATTTGGTATGGCTACTTAAAAAATGTCCTCCCAAATTTATCATTTCAAAGAGAGGCCATCCATTCTTACTTAAGCAAGGTTAAATGAGCTATATTAAACCGACGAAATAAATAAATATATAAGGATTTATGAGAGTTTACTTGCCAAAGTTAAGCGGATGTTGGACTTTTATAATAAAGAAGATTAAATTCTATCTTTGAGCAGACCATGGTTGATTGGTCTCGGTCTGCAAAGAGAGACCATTGTCAAGGCCTGAAAGCAATAGCGATACAGTGTCAAATATTATAAAATTACATTGATTTAATTTCATATACAAGGTTAATTATTTAAAACATTATTACCTCAATTCCAATTTGATATTCTGCACAAAGATAGAATCTAATTATTATTATCATTTCCGTCCATAATTTGTATTAATTTGAAAGTTTATATTAGGATAATAAGGGCAAGTTTTTATGTGTGACTTTTTTATTTATCAACCAACGTTTTGTCGACTTTGTCGACTTCTTCATGGCTTCAAATAGTCATGTCACACATTCGTCTAAATTTTATAATTATCTTCGTTACCATTGAAGACCATCAGAACACAAATTTCATAAAATATTTGGCACATTCACAAAAACAATTTTTCTTTCTTTTCTTTTTATATTAAGAATTTCATTAGATATAAAACAGAAACAACCTAATATAGAATGAGGCAACAACAGGCAACATGACTATTTGAAGCCCTGAAGAAGTCGGCAAAGTCGACGAAATCTTGGTTGATAAATAAAAAAGTCACACATAAAAACTTGTCCTTATTTTCCTAATATAAACTTTCAAATTAATAGAATCTAATCTTCTTTATTATAAAAGCACAACATCCGCTTAACTTTGGCAAGTAAACTCTCATAAATTCTTATATATTTAAAAAAATCTTGTCTGGTTTCCTTTATAACAAATAAATAAATTTTAAAGAATTTTAAAAAACTACAATATTACTGTAGAGCAGGGATTCCCAAACTTTTTCCTACGAGGCCCCCCTTTTTGATATCATGAAATGCTCACGCCCCCCCCCCCCCAGATAAAAAATAGTGTAATTATATTTATTATTTAACAAGTAAACCAAAATAAAAAATAAAATAAAAAAAGATCAAAACACAAAAGGTCCCAATTAATTATTAATGAAGGGTGGTGCCGAATTTTCTCAATGAGATGAGAAATTCTCGGTCTTATGTTTGAAAGTGCGCAGCGTAGTTCGCTCTCAACATCCAGCTTGTTCCGTTGTTTGGTCTTAATTACCACCAAAACAGAAAAACCTTTCTCACACAAATAGGTCGTCGAGAATGGTACATAAAATTTTGTTAATATAAGGATTTTTTTCGAAATAAAAAGATATATATATAAAAATAAAGAAGGGGGCCGGGTTGGCTAGGGGCTAGCATGTCAGCTTGCTCGGGTTCGAATCCGACTCGAGGCACCCGGCTAAAACCTGACCCCGAGGGGGGTAGAGACAAATTTTAATAAAAAATAATTAGTATCATAAATTGGCTTATGGCTAGAAAGGCCGAAAAGCCAAAAAAAATAAAGAAAGAAAGAAAAATACAACAATCAACAACTACAAAGAGAAACAAAGAGGTTGTCCTCTGCTTGATGCAAATAAACATACACACATGTATATCGAGATTAGTTCTAGGCTGACCACCAGTAAGAAAGAACACCAAATTTTCAATATCCATACGATATTGACTCCATGAAAAACATTTATAAATAAAAAAAAAGACTGATGATGAAGACCAAGTCTTCGAAACTATAGTCTCAAACAAATAAATAATATATATTATATATACAGATATATCATCTCGATATACATGTGTGTATGTTTATTTGCATCAAGCAGAGGACAACCTCTTTGTTTCTCTTTGTGAATCAACAACTCTGCTACTCTCGGCAAAACAAAAACTTTTCAATTAACAACTACATTATTAATAAGCGCAGATGTACTACCACATAAGCACGTATCAGCGTTTAAGAACCTCTTTTTGTGTCTTCATTTATAAAAACAAAAAAATTATACCATTTCTTGATTTCTAAGATTTAAATATTTAAATAATAATTACTCTGAGATATCAGAGCAAGAGTAAAAACAATTGACTCACCGCGATCAATCTATCCATTAATACGTAAAGAAGAAAGCAGCCTACCCTCAGTAAGATAGAGAGAGGGTAAGTGCTTTTATGTTATTTCCCAGATGTATAGAACTGTCTGTCCAGAGGACTGACTCTCTTGGCCCTGGTGGTTTTGCGGTTCCCATTCGAAAGACCACAGACGCCATCAAATGAACGACATCGGCATCTGCTTGTGACATTGGTGGTGGAATGGAGAGGCAATTTTCCAATTTACAAATGGAATACATATTATAATTAAATGTTCTGGAATTTTAACATAAAATTAACAATCAATTAACCATAAATTATTTACTTAATTATATATCTGCTGAAAGTAATGGAAGGCAGCCCAGCGGTAGTTTAGAAAGAAAAAATTATCTAATTTACAAATAAAGAGTAATATTTATTTGATTATCATTCCTTTCTTTCTTTCCTCCTTTCCTTTTAAACCAACGTTTCGGAGGATTCTTCCCTTCTTCTTGAGGATTTCAAAGGGTCAATGAAAGAAACAAACAAATGTCGTCCTTCATCTCTCCTCAGCAGTGTTTGAAATTTTTTCCTTCCTTAGCAGAAGCATTAAAATTTTTTCTTTCCTTAGCAGAAGTATTAAAATAGAAAAGAAAAAAGTTTCACTTCAAATTTTTTTTTGCTTAATTATAAAAAAATCCATTTTAATGATTCTGCTAAGGAAGGAAAACATTTCAAACACTTCTGAGGGGAGAGGAAGGAAGCTACCTTATTTGTTTCCTTCATTAACACTTTGAACCCCTGAAGAAGGAGAAAAGAATCCTCCGAAACGTTGGTTTAAAAGGAAAGGAGGAAAGAAAGAAAAGAAAGGAATGATAATCAAATAAATATTACACCTTATTTGGAAATTAGATAATTTTTCTTTTAAACTACCCCTGGGCTGACTTCCATTACTTTCAGCTGAAATTTCTACAAGTTCGTCTCTCTCCAAAGAGAAAATTTCGTTCAAATTACTTAATTATTATTATTTTTTTTTACTATAACTACTATTAAGATCGTCTAGAAAAAATATGATGAATTTGATATGATTTGATTTTTTTCTTAAAAATAGCTAAAACTATTTTAATGAAAAAACTAAATCATTGGCATACATTCATAAATGTCATATATAGCGAACAATAAAAAATTAATATTTTTAGAGATATTATTTTTTTCAAATGTCTGTATGCTAATAGGCACGGATTGGGCTTAGCGAGATGTCAAATTTGAGTGCGTAAGGTCAGGTGGGGTAACTGGCCCAGCTTCTTTTGTTTTCCCAAGGATAGTACTCCATTTTTTGGCTATAACTAAGCTTCCTCACAATTTATAGATCTCGTGACTATATTAATTGAAAGATGAAATTTTCTTCAAATAATCATGATACTTTCAACTTTTGATTATTCAAAATTTTGGAATTATCTTAAGTTGAATGTAAAGTTTTGCGGTTGGCCCAGTTAAACGCGTTGTGGGGTAATTGGACCAGCCCAGCCTATTTGCTGTTTTTTTAATTTTTAACATCTTTTGAGCAGGTCAGACCCTAGAGTTACGCCTAGCATTGAAATTTTATGCCTGAATTCTAGTGAGTTTGAGTCGAATGATATGTTTGGGAGGTTTCTGTCGACGCGCCTAGAAATAAGGCAACACTGAGTTTTCCCTGCATTGAAGTTAACTAAGTTTTGGGATCCCCAGTTTTTAAGTTTGCATAAGTCTAAATTAATTGAAGAGGAAATGTCTGCACGGTTTTTATGCGATGCAAGGGCGTTATGTAGGGTGCTGTCATCTGCGTAACAATGTACCGGATTGGAGGGCAAGTTTAGAAGGTCGTTGATATAGATAAGAAAAAGCGTAGGGGAGATAACCGATCCCTGAGGAACTCCAGCGTTGGCGTGGAAGGGGGAAGATGATATTGTAGCGACACAGTTTTATTTTTTCAACAGAAACCTAAAAATGAACAATTTCATTCAAATTCAATAATCCGGCTGCTTCTCGAAACTAGCTTTTATTATTAAAATAAAATTGAAATAAAAATATTTCTCTATTTAAATAAATAAATAAATAGTCTTTATTTCAGCCAAGTGGGCAAATTTAATTTCTTTACTCTTAATAGATATAAAGTTTCGAAGTGCGAGCCTTACTAGTAAAACAAATTAACACAATTTTTATTTGACTAAAACTTGTCAGGACTTGTTTTTTCATTCTTGCAGTTTGTTTGATATCTCTAGAGGTGCCCGTTAAATAAATAAACAGTCTATTGTTGGCAAGAGGGGTTTTTTCGCACTAAGTCAATTTAAAATTATCTTTGCATTCTCTAATATCTCTTTTAATTTATTTAAATATTAAAGAGTGACAGTAAAAGTGAAAGATGAGAAAACTAATATATCAAAGTTGAAATTATCAAGCTGTCTTAAGATGATATACAATTTCACTATCTCTTGATTAATTATGTAATATGAGAATTAATTATACTCAAGTCAAGTACTTAGAACTTTATCGAGAATTTTACATTTTATATTGATGTCACATTGAAGATGTTATCCAGATGAGAAATTTTATATTCCATTAATAATTCACAAAGCTGGATATTCTGGTCCTGTAGTCTACCATACAAGGATCTCCCCTTTTTTCTTATTTATGGACTTTATCATCAATCTTTTAATTAGAAAAATTGTATCTATTATTTCTCATGGGACCAATTACCCGATTAGATATAAATAGATAAATTATTTTTGTTGTTATAGGTTTTTAACTTCAAATTCGGACTTTTCCATATCAAATTCAGGATTTAAAAATAAAAATCAGACTTTTTCAAATCATGTTCATAATTTATTAGTAAACAGTTGAAAAATAGAAAAAAGTTATATTTAAGAAAATGTTTTAATTTAACTCTTAGGAAACGTTTTCAGTTAAAAAGCTAAAATTTGGTGCATTCTAATATATTTCCGTACCAATTTTCAGCTCATCAACTAAAACCTTACAAGATTAGCATTTTGTAATCTCAAGAAACGTTTTCAGGTAAAAAGCTAAAATTTGAAGAATTCTAAGATATTTGAGTACCAATTTTCAGTTCATCAACTAAAACGTTTCAAGATTGGCGTTGTGTACACTCTATGGAAAAGTCACCATTTGATTTTAAAATCCTGAATTTGATATGGAAAATTCCGAATTTGAAGTTAAAAACCTTAACAAGCTTGACATACGATAAAATAATTCTAATTAAAAGAATGATGATGAAGATCAAATCTTAGAAACTAAAGTCTCAAACAAATAAATTATCTATATATATTCTGTATATATTCCATATGTTTATGTGTAGACTGATAATTGGAGTGAACCAAGTCCATTTTTAAAATTTTTTAACTATTGCTGTACAAGACTTTGTTTTTACAAAATGAACCAAGTCCACTTGGTCCCATAGTATTTTTAGTTGTGTATCTTCTAAATCTCAGTGTAATAAATGTACTATATGTCGATTTAAAAAGAATGGATATGAAGAATTTGAACTTTAATTTTTCAAAATAAGAATATGTGGACTTGGATCACTCCAATTCTCAGCTGACGGTATGTTTATTTGCATCAAGCAGAGGAAAACCTCATTGAATTCTCTTTATGAATAAACAACTCTCGTCAAAACAAAATCTTTTCAACAAAATACTTTGACAAACAGACAGACATAAGGTACAGCGACTATAACAAGGTCTCATTTTAGTTTTTAAACGAAACCCTAAAAATATGCCAGACTTGCAAGCCTTGGGTATTCTATTTTAGTTTTCTAATTTTTTAAAATGTTACTTTTTTATGAGCTTTTGAAAAAATATTCATATTTCACTTAATTGAAAAATCATGAATTTAACCATAAAATGATAAAATTTAAACTGCTATAGATTTTTAAATTTTATTAATCCTCCAAAACGAAGGTTTTAATATTCAGTGCCTTTATAGAGTTCTACTCAAATGAAATATCCTACGATTACACTGGCGACGCTCAATCTTTCTAATCAAATTGTGACGCAAATATTTATGAGTTTTAGAGTGAACTTGCTTAAACTTTAATTAATTTCGAAATATGCTTTAATAAAACAAATACATAGACGATTCTTAGAAAGGATTTAATTCAAAAAGTATCTGGGTCACAAGCAGCATAAATTGAGAAATTTAAGAGATTGGGAACATTTTCAAGTATAGATTTGGTATTAATTATAATTTAGGTTCTTAAATTGATTTTTAAATGAAACGGAAAATCTAAAAAATAAAAATCATAGGCTATAAGACATAACGATTAAAATGTTATGGATTAAATTTGACCATCACTATGTAAATGACATTTCAATTGATATCTATTATGAATATTGATGGTATATGAAATAAAAATATTACTATACAAAGGATTATTTTGAATATTTTATTGGGAAAAAATTTTCAATCAATATGTAAATAATTTATCCATACTATAGTACTCTATGTATAAATAAATTAATTTATTTTGTTATAAATTCTGTCGTCTCTGCTGCGTGGCTATTTAATTTAGTTTTAGAACTCACTTCCGGGTGAGTCAAAATGATACTTTGAGTTAAATTTACATATTGACTTACACCATGGACCCGATTTAATAAATATTGGCATTTTGATTCATACATTGGTGGGACTCTTGAATGTTGCATATATTTCATAAACCAGATTATAGAGGAAAACTATATAGAAGAGAATATGTTTTAATTTATTGAATATGAATTGTATATAGAATGTAATCGAATGAGTTAATTCTATTTGGCACGTATTCGCAGTCCAATTCACTGAATGAGTCGTATACACTCAACAAAGACGACAATTGGCAACGATTTTATTCGTGACTTCAACCCACCTCACGTTGCAACTTAAATGTTCTAACCACTTGATGGGATTAAACGAAGACCCTTTGTCCAAACAAAACCAATCGTAACTATTTATTTCGTTCCTGTTCACAAGCCAATGTAATTTAAGTCCACTTCTTACAATGTTTTTAATTTAAGTATTTTGTAAATTTTATTTGTTTTAGAAACAAGAGAATTTATTATATTTGCATCTGTTTTATCAATTTGCTATTTATTATAAACATATTACACTAATCCAGTAGGGGGCCCGCTTTTTCTTTTCGGTTGGAATACCCGACAGAAAAATTTTGAGGGTGAGCCCTGAAATGGACAGCAAAAATGTGCATTATTTCGGGTAATTCAGATTTTGTATAATTTAGATCAGCGGTCGCCAACCTTAATATGTGTGTGAGCTACTTTCGAAGATAAAAAAAAAACATTCTGTGAGCCCCCCCCCCCCCCCCCCCCCAAAGCATTGGAGATCAACATTTTTATGTTTATTTAATTTTTTTTTATAACATTAAATTTTAAAATTGAAAATAAAGTTCTATATGGGGGGGGGGGGGCGTCTCTGAACCCCCCCCCCGCTTGGATAATTCGATCGCGACACACTTTCGAGATAAAAAGCAGATCTTATATACATCGGCCACCCCTGAACTATATAGTTCAATTGAAGTAGTTCCATATAATAAACGAACTATAAAAGAACTATTCCCTAAAAAGAACGATTTTTCCCATCTCTATTAAAAATGTTGACAAAGAAAATGAATTTAAAAATATAATGCTCTTTTTATTTAGTTTGAGATAGGATCCATTTTTCATTAAGGGGGGGGGGTAAAACTCAGTGGCTGCCGCCCCCCCCAAATCAGAGCTCTGGATCCGCGCCTGCCTGTGAGCTACTTGTTATAAACAATTTACTTATTGCTTATACAACCTTCTTCTTCTCCTTCTTCTTCTTATTGGTAGACTAATAGCCTGTTTATTCCAAAGCGTCTTTCCATCGTTTTCTTGGACGGCCCCGTCTTCTTTTCCCGGTATGGTTGTTGTCATGTACAACCTTATTTATATAATATTATATATATGTACGGCGTTAAAAAGTAGGTCCCGTATATCTGTGTAAAACAACTAAACACACTCAGCACAGGTATATGTGGAGAGGCGCCGACACCCGTTTCGGGTATGGCACTCGAAGAAGAGATATATTTGAGACTATAGTTTTAAAGGCGCTCTTTTCATTTTCAGTCTTTTTAATAAACATTTTATTTGTTTTTTATTTTAAAAAAGAAGACTAAATTCAATATACTCAAATTAAAATTTAAAATATAATGCTCTTTATCTATCTCATAAGACGTTAGATTTCTTGTTAATGTTTTGTAAAGTTAAAATGAAAATTTTCTTTAATAATTCGTTATATAGGTAAATATTGTATAATCCAATACGAATCTTTGCGAAATTTCAATAAAATCGATAGATCCAGACTGAAATAAAAACAAGCTAAATAAAACAATAAAAAAATAATAATTAGTCCCTTGGAGACTATTTTCCCCTTAGCTTAATTAATAAATAATTTACAAAACTTTTGTTTTAATTTACATAATTTTAATTCATTTCTCGAATTTCCTCTGTTGAAAAAATGGAAAAACAAAAAAAAAAGGATTATTTTAATTTTATTGAGAGAGGAGGTGGATATAAAAGGGCTGGCGGTGAATGAAGCGAGAGGATAAAAGGGAGAAAATAGAAGGATATATGAGGGAGTTAACCTCACGTGTACTAAATAAAGTGGGTGTGGTAGTGATGAAGGTGGTGGCTACCAGCTAAGAATAATCTATTTAGGCCTTGGCCCTACACACGCAAAAACCTCTACCCTTAAGCCCGCCACCCTATTTGAATTACAAATCCATCTTGAAGCCATTGTTGCCAAGTCGAACTCCACGTTTCATTTATTAATCCGCTATACCTCAACTATTACCTCAAAAAGATGGCTTTTTGTTCGTAATTTAATTTTCGTATGTCTCTCTCGATTGTATTTATTCAATTCTTATTCGTTATATATAATATGTAAATAAAAAAAAAAAACCCACTAGATTGAGACAGATGATTAAATGGATAAGATAAGTTTTCTGAGGCGCTAATGGCCCTAGCAGTCGATGCGCCCTTAAAAAAAAAAAAAAAAAAAAAAAAAAAAAAAAAAGTAATAAAATGAATGGATGAAAATTTATTTAAGTTTTATTTCATTTATTCTTTTTGTTCTGTCATTTTTGGCTTTTTACTTTACCATACAGGGTATGGTCAAGTATTGTATTCGTGCAAAAAAGTGGTTTTTTTCCTTCTTTTTTTCGAAATATCTCAAAAACGGCTGAAACTATTTTGATTAAAAAAATTGAACGAAACCATGGCATTTCGCTCTACAAAAAAGCTCTAATATGTGAAATTATATTTTTCGAGATAATAATTGTTTTGTCAAAATGTCTGTTAGTTAGTCGGTCTGGTTGTCTGGTTGGGTGTCCGTTAGTCTGTGCGTTACCAAATTTTTGTGGACGAGCTAGCTCAAAAACTAGTATGAATATCAAAACCAAATTTCACACGTAGTATTGGTTCATTGAGATTAAGAGCTGATTAGATTTTGGTGCATATCGACCCAAAATTAAGGGGGTTGGAGGGGGTTTAAAAATTAAAAATCTAGCCTATTTGAGCAAACTCAACCAAATTTTGTATACATAATCAGTGCGACCCCAGAAGTCTAAAAATGCAAAAACTAACGGCCAAAAATTGGTGGGGGGAGGGGGGGTGTAAGGTCAAATGAAAATATAGGCTCTTGTACCAAACTCAACCAAAGAACAACCCAGAAGTCTAAAAATGGAAAAACTAACCGCCGAAAGGGGGGGGAGTCAAAAAACGAAAATATAGGCACTTGTTCCAAACTCAACCAAATTTTGTATACATAATCAGTGAGCACACAGTAATCTAAAAATGCAAAAACTAACCACCCCTACATGATTATAAATAATTTTATTAAATATTAAATATAAGTGAGAGGCTAGGTTGTATGGTAAAGTCAAGTAGATGGCCACATCAGAACACGTCAGCTTATTTTATTTCATTTGGCATCACAATTCTTTAGTTGTTGTAGTCCTCCAAGAAAAATACGTAAGAAAAAGATCAATTATTAATAATTAAATCTACAGAAAAGTCTTACGCGAAGATTTTATCTATACATATAAAAGAGCAAGTTTTTGAGTATTTCGCTTTACAGGCCTTTACAATTACCTAACATTTATGTCCCAGAGAAACTATTGATTCAAAAATCGACAACTTTCACTAAAAATGAATTGAAAGTAGTCTAGCCTAGCTATATATAATTAAATATATACAAGCTCATTATAAGCAATATGTTTTGCAGATTTTGCATGTTTTCTTATCGTTAGTTAACATAGTATAGTCATCACCTAATATCAACTTTCTTAAAATGTACTATCAAAACAAGCAATTTAGATAAAGAAAAGGGAAAAAGGAACCCCCTCCATTGTTCGGTAGTCCTTTGATAGAAAAGGGATAAATATATTTAAAAAGAATATGTCCCAAAAATAGTTTTTTAATTCTAACTATCTTTCCAGCTGAGTAAGGACAAACAAATTTTCAATATCCACGCGATACTGACTAGATGAAAAATTAATATTTATAATTAAAAAGGACTGATGATGAGGGGCAAGCCTTGGAAATATATGTATATGTATATATATATATATATATATATATATATATATATATATATATATATATATATATATATATATGTGTGTATGTTTATTTCCATCAAAAAGGAAGACAACCTCTTTGTTTCCCTTTATGATTCTCAATGACGTCCTTATAACAGATTTTCACTTCATTTTTCATTTTAGTAGGTATCTGAATTTAATCTCGTTTATTTTTAAAGCAATATTAACTAACAAAAGAAACACTCATTCTAATATAAATTTCCAATACTTGTCTAATATAAAAGCTCAAATTACCAAGCAGTGTTAAGATTTCTAAATAAGATCATGAGAGATTGTCAACCACTGAATCTGAAGTGTTATGAATATTTTTTTATTATATGTCAAAAAGGTTGTATTCATCCAAGTCCCAGAAATACGTTTTTGATATTCGGGTTCGATTCCCGAAGCTTTAAATACAACCCTTCTAGCATATAATAAAAATATTGAAAACACCTTTGATTCAGTAGTTGAAAGCATCTCGTGATTTTATTTACTTCTATAATAGCCAAGAATGACCTAATTTTTAAGATAAAATCACTAAAAGGTACATGGTGTTTGTGAATCGAGTATTAAGACCAAATGAGATTAAAAAGAAATGATTAATCTTATATAATTAGAGTACATGCCAAAGTATTTAATGTAATATTATCTATAAAAAAGTTAAAAGCTGGGAATACTTTCAAGAATAATATAGCTTAATGAGTATTAGCTTTATTTTTTTATTATTTTTTGTATAATAAGTTTAAATTATATATTACTTTCATTTCATAAGAAACAAAATGAAATAGAAATAACACACAAATAAATCATGTTGAGTGGTTTTGGGATGTAGCAATTCAATAATATTCGTGTATACCTCTATATATAAATAACCCTATATAAATATTTATTTAAATGTTAACTGCGAGCATCAAGTGATATAAAAAATAAATAAATAATAATATCATTGAACGGAATCTCAACTTTTGTCAGCAAATATTCAGTAGAATGATGAGTGACTAAGCTGAATACATTAAATATACTTTGATCACTAGATTACAATTTTTATTTTTAAAAATAAACGGTCACATACATCATCAATTTGGTTGTTTATTTTCAAACAAAACCAACAAATGTATCGCATATATATATATATATATATATATATATTATTGTTATCATCTAGATTTTTATGCAAAGCCAGAGGTCGAGATGGAGAGATTCGAAATTTTTGAAAAAAAAATAAATAAAAGATATATAGTTATTTATTTTAAAAAGAGAAGATATACCGAAAAACATCATTTATAATTCCTGATTAAGTAAAGAGTTATCGAATAAAGTGTCTATTATTTAATTTACGAGTGAAAAGATTACTATTCTTAAGGTGCCTTCCCACGGCCTGCTGTTTTGCGGGTCGCGCCGCGCCGATATATGCGTGTATGCCCGTGTCATGACTGGCCGTATACAAAACTATATTACATCCCTTTAGTTGAGTTTAATTTATAAAAAAAAGTGTACAATTATTAAATTATAGAGTATAATGACGTCACAATACAGGGGAGGGGGGCTCAATGAAAATATGACAGAATGTGACACAGGGGGTCTAAAAGTCTTGAAATTCTTAACTACACAATATTCAAATAGACTGAGTCACTTAGAAAGTAAGAAATGATGATACATTTCTTCTGTGGAACATTCCTCTTGATGATCCAAGAATAATTGGAGAGCATACTAGGATTCGATTTTCCTTGATACCTCTTTTCCATAGCTGAAATACCGTGATGAAAGTGTTCCCCGAGCTCATCGCTCACTGTCCCAAGATTTTTATAAGATGTAAAAGATGTTTGAAGACATTTTAAGATGTTATAATATGTTTTTAAGATGCTATAAGATGTTTTAAAATGTTATAAGATGTTATGAAATGTTATAAGATGTTATGAAATGTTTTAAGAGGTTTCTTGAGAAATTTTCTTCAGAAATTGGGAATGATGATTAAAAAAATCTTAAAAAAGCTTAAAAAAGTTTTAAAAAGTTTTAGAAAGTTTAAAAAAACTTCTGAAAAGTTTTTAGCTATTTTCTTGAGAAATTTTCTTCAAAAATGAGAATGAAAATTAAAAAAAAGTTTTAAAAAGTTTTTAGCTATTTTCTTCAGAAATTGAGAATGATGATTAAAAAAGTTTAAAAAACTCTTAAAAAGTTTTAGAAACTTTAAAAAATTTTCTTCACAAATTGAGAATGAACATGAAAGACTTTTCGTTTTTTTTTTATTTTCTCAAAAACTGCTCTAACGATTTTTTTAAAAATTAGTTTATTTATCAAGTGTCATGAGTTGTGTCAAATTTTTAATCAGATTGAAATAAAGGAAGGGGGTGTAAAGTAGGAGTGTCGCGGCGCGCCTAGCCTATATCAAGCTTAAGTTTCGAATTTCGTATCTCTGAGACATATGGTTTCAAAACGCAGGGGGGGGGGAATTCTTACTTACGTAAACATCAACTTCCGGTTTTTCTATTTTAGCCATCTTGTTATACTTCTTGTAGCCTCTAAATAGGTTAAGTTTCAAATTTCAAGGCTCTGCGACGTTCCGAAGACGAGATATGAACGGTTAAAATATTTATTTTACGACATCACTCCTAAATTACAACCTCTCCCTTTAATTCAATGGGATTAAAAACTTGACACAACTATTAACTCATGACACTTGATAAATACACTAATTTTTAAAAAAATCGTTTGTGCCGTTTTTGATAAAATAAAAAAACGAAATAAAGATAGGGGGGGGGTGTAAATTATTAGTCGCGATGACTTCAAATAAATGAAAATGTGAAAGTCGTTTGGTGAACACACCAGTTGATTATTATTTTCACGATGCTCTAGGGTCCACTCACGGACTACAGAGGTTGTTCCTTTTTGGTGCAACTTCTTCTTGTGTCAATATCATTATATATAAAAAAAAAAAATGAGTCAAGTGCAAGACAATGTAAAGTACCTTTAAAATTTTGATTTGTAATATTCTGTCTGTGTTTCATTATTTTTAGTATTGACCAGCAATATTATTTATATGAGAACTTATATAATGACAATTTATTGTTAAGAATTGTTAAAAATTGAACCTAGAAAATACTTATATCACTGATATCATATTAATGATGATTCATATAAATTGGCTCCAATTAAAAAAAAGTCTACTCTGAATTTCAAATCTAATTTTTTTGTATTCAGTAACGGCTATTAGCACCAATAATGTACCTACCCGAGTGGTGAACCGGGACCTAATTTGCTGTACACCTACTTCCACTTGTACTCCCAAATATTTCCAAGTACTTCAAAATATTTCCAAGTAATTCCAAATATTTTCAAGTACTTCCAAATATTTCCAAGCACTTCCAAACATTCCCAAGTTCTTCCAAATATTTCCAAGTATTTCCAAATGTTTCCAAGTACTTCCAAAAATTTCCAAGTAGTTCCAAATATTTCCAAGTACTTCCAAAATACTTCCAAATAGGTGTACACCTACTTCCAATAGCGGATCACTCCGTATACCTACCTATAGACGGAATAAAATTTAATATTATTTAACCTATTCAGTACTTGAGGAGATAACATAGCCTTCTTGATTAATTCAATTATCTAATGGAAATACATAGATAGACTGAAAGTACCATCTTTTAATGTTTTCTAGCATCTCCAAAATCAATTTAAATTATTAATAATAATAATGATAAATAGATTTTTTTTAATTATTGAACATTGATTAGTCAAATTATTATCAAACAAAAATATTGAAAATTAATTAAAATTTTAATATATGGACAAAGAGAAGAAATCAAGGTTGATTTAGATAATCAATCGATTTTTATGAATTTCAATAAAATTGAAACTGTTGATACAGAGCAGCAGCGTCAAACTCATTTATGTTTGCGGGCTATTTATGTGATAGGTTACATTTACATGGGGCATAGAAAGTTATTAAATTAACACACAAGGCGAACAGAATAATACAATCTATCTCTAGTTTGCAAAAAATGCGTAGCTTTTAATACAAGCATTCTTGTCTAATTTATGTTATTAGTTACAACCCTTCATGAGCTTAATTTATTTCCTTATTTTGCGCTTTTTTCATTCGTAATTTCTGAAGCTAGAACGCACTAAACTCCTTTTTAGAAATCTAAAACTTCCAACGAGCTTTCAACCGAAATGTTATGGTTAAGATAAGTAAAATCTTATTTTCTAAAGAAAGAAAATCTTCTCGACAGTGGGCTCAATGGCTTTATAGAAATAGAAAAACAAATTTGGATAAGACTTTCTTGACAATTTATTACCATCGTTATTTATTATAAGAAGAAATATATATATGAAGTTATATTAGTTTTAACAATGTACGTATGTTTGTGTGTGTTTTACAGGCGCAATGTGCGCCTGGACTCGGTTTTCGCTGGTGCTACTGGTCCTTGCGCAGAAGACACCCTGTCTACATTGTCAGGACTACAAGAAAGCACACGTCGACGACTCACCCTATCCACAGGTCAGAATCTTTCGAATTAAATTTATTTACAATATTTATAATCTTTTTTTTTAGTTGTATTTCAATCAATCCCATATTTTGATGTGGCCTTTATTTACACATTATTGAATAACCATATAGATAAGTAGTTTTCTATTATCCTAACTACACACAAATGTCCCATGTCACAATTTAAGATCACATAACATGTTTTAGATTGATTGCCTAAGATCAAACTATATGGTGGCCTCCCCACTAAACCAAATGATGAATGTACCCATAGTATACACAGATCGTCCACGAGATTTAGAGAAAATAAAACAACGGATTATGGACAATATTTCAAAGATTTCTCTCGAGCTTCTGAAAAATGTGACAAAGAATTGGGTGTCTAGACTGAAGTCATGTATAGCGGCAAACGGCCATCATTTATCTAATATTGTATTTCATTCATAAATTTTCATAAATTCTTTACATTTTAAAATTTGTTTCATTATTTTTGATTGATTACATAATGAGTTATTTAATTTTGAAATCAGCAAAAGATATCAGTGACTCGTTATATAATGTGATGTGCAGTGACATTGACATCGACAATTGTTATCTTGGTAATATTAAGAGACTGATGCTGAGTAAATAAAATAAAATCAAACAAAACAAAATATTATATTAAATATAAATTATAATATTTTCAAACTAAAATAAATTGACACGTTCTGATGGGACCATCCACTTGACTTTACCATAAACTTCTGTTTGAGTTCGATAGAATGGCCTAGATTTTCATTTTTTACCCCCCCCCCGCCCCTATTTTTGGTGGATAGTTTTTGCATTTTTATTCTTCTGGTAGTCCACTGATTATGTGCACAAAATTTGGTTGAGTTTGGTCCAAGGGCCTAGATTTTCATTTTTTGATCTCGCCCCCCCCCCCCCCCCGCCTACCCCAAAATGAAAATCTAGGCCCTTGTACCTAATTCAACCAGAAGTGTATGGTAAAGTAAAGTGAATGGCCACATCAGAAGGTGTCAATTTATTATATATAAAATAATTTACTATAGTATATAGGGAGGGTATGGTCAAGTATTTTAATCGTGCATGATAAAAGTCTTTTTTTCTTTGTTTTTCGAAATATCTCAAAAACAGTTAAAACTATTTTGATTAAAAAAAAATTGGACTAAACCATGGCGTTTTGCTCTACAAAAAAGGTCTAATTAGTGAATCTCGAAAAAATTGTATTTTGCGAGATAATTATTAATTGTTTTGTCAAAATGTCTGTACGTGCGTGCGTAACCAAATTTTTGTGAACGCTCTAACTCAAAAACTAGTGTGAATATCAAAACCAAATTTTACATCTAGTTTCGATGCATTAAGATTAAAAACTGATTAGATTTTCCTGAAAAATCGAACCAAAAATTAAGGTGGTGTGAGGGGGAGGAGGATTTAAAATTAAAAGATTTTCAAACTAATAAAACCGAGAAAAATTTAATATACCATAAAATGAACCTATAATAAAAAAGAGGGTTATTATTTTTTTTCGGTGGCCAAAATTGAGGGAGGGGGAGTTCAAAAAATTAGAACTATCAATATAAGTCTTAGGGCTTTTAATGGAAGACGAAATTTTGCACATGAACCCTATACGACGTTATGAAAATGACTCACTATGTAAAATTGAGGATGGTGGGTCAAAAATATTTTAAAACAAAAATCGAAGAAAGATAATATTTTTAATAAAATAGTCTCATAATAATAATAAGATATTATTAATTGCTAATGGGCCAATAATTAAGAGGGGGGGGGGTTCTTTCGTAAATAATTATAAATTATTTTTATATCAATATTAAATATAAGAGAAGACCCACAGGTGTATGGTAAAGTCAGCTTATTTTTATTTTTAATTATAATTACTATTAATGACTTTAATTACAAGTAAGAGTGTATAGTTCAGTTTAAATCTCCATATGATTTAGGTTGTTTTCCAGGCAGTAATAAATTTAGTGTTGGATGCACCCTTAAACATCAACTTTATACTAATAAACTCACATTCCAAAGAATTATACAGTTATTGAGGACTCTTGGCTAAGTTTATTTATCCATATGACTGGTATCGATTTAAAACCCTCAGAAAGCTACCGACGATTGAATTAATTTAGAAAAATTATTGAAAAGTTATTTTTAAGGTTTGGGAAATTTCTTGAGCACCCCCCTGCTACGGTGAGCGGATCCGAACTCTCCACGACCCTCCATATCTCTCCATCAAATTCAATAAAATAAGCGAAGAGTATATAAATAATTCAATTGAAAATGTGGAACATAAATTGACAGATAATTTGGTTTAATATAAAATAATTTATTTCTGCTCCTGGTTGATATAAATATATTTATATTTTGATTTTTAATAAGAAAAAACGATTCGATTTGATTTGATGATTTCCTTTTTCTTTTTAACAAATTTTTTCTTTCATTTTTCAAATTAATATTTCTTGTTGGGGAATGCAAATTATGTTATTTACATAAATGAGAGCAAGCGAGAGAGATAGATAGAAGGTCGTTAATGTGTTGGCGTTGGTGTGGGGTTAAGGATTGTCGCCAACCTAAGAAAATACCACAGAATAAAGGCCAGCCAGCCAGCCACTTGCATGCATGAAAACACAAACGCCAGTTATTTTGCCTTGAAATGTGTCCAAAATTTCTCTCTCTGTCTCTCCTCTATTCTTTCTCTTTCTCTGTCTCTTAAGGCTAAATACTAATACAATTGCAAGTTGTCTTGTCTTCCGGCCGGAAGGACAATATCCCTGGCCAGCAAGTGAGGCAAGCCTCCCTTTATTTGATCAACCCAAACTTCTCCATGATACTCGATCTTTTGGTATAAAAGCCTCGGTCAAGATATCATTTCCGTTTAGGAAAACCTCTTTCTCTGAATATACATTATATAAAAATAAAATAATAAGAATACATATTAGAGAGTAGGAAAAAATCTTGTGTCTTTGAATTATAATATATATTTTTTTTACATCTCTCGTTTTATCTTCTTAAGAAATGGGATTGTCAACGGTCACCTCTAAACAGTGGTGAAACATCACAATATTTTCGGTGCTTCCCTTGTGTGTAGTATTAGATGGAGAGTCAGGTTGGCCGAGAGGTTAAAGTGCATGTCTTCTAATCAAGCTAGCGCGGGTTCAAGCCCGACTCGATGCAAATATTTGACCGGTTTTAATCTGATTCCTTCAAGAGAAGGTAGTGGGAAACCACCCCTGGAAAAAATTTCCCCAGGAAAATTACATTGGAGAAGATACAGATACTCTCCATAGTAATCGCCGATGCTTATAATCGAGTATGACACTTGAAGAAGAAGTATTCGATGCTCTTAAAATATAGAATGTTAATCTAGAAAAATTAAACAGATTTTGTAGGCGTTAGAGGCAAAATTATTCTGACAATTCAATGGTCATAGTGTGTATGAATAGCTTTATTTCAGCATCAGAGAATCGAAATTTTGAAGTCAGGAATCAGCCCACGGTATGGTAAGGTCGAAATAGACACACCCCTTTAATTGAATGTTGTTGTGGTTTTTATATTTTTCTAAAATTCCGAAAATTTTGTTGAAAATGGCTCTGTTCAACAATTACGACTCGTTTTATGGTGTTGTATAATATTTTAAATGTGCTTTTCAAAAGCTCGAATCTCTTAATAATGTTGTTAATTAAGTTGTAATAAGAATGAATCCCTGAAACCCAGGGGCGGACCGTAAATTTATTGAACCCTGAGCTAACACTACTTGGGGGCCTACCTAAATAATCAAACTAATTGCCATTTTGTCAAAAAATTATTTTCTATAATGTTGTATACGATATAAGAAAAAAATTATGATAATAAGATATTTTATTTATTTAATATGACTTAGATACAAAAAACATTTCTTCAAAGAGGATGGACTCGGCTTTCAAAGCGTAATATTGACCAAATTACAGCGAAAATATTTTTTGATCCGACAAATCAAATGATGACCGTTAACCTAAAGAAGTTCTAAAATGCATAGGTATCTCTGCTGAAAAGAAATTGTCTTCAATGGGGGCTGGGGGCCCTTTATATCTCCTGGGCTGCATTCCAAAAAGCCCATTTATAGATCCGCCCCTGCTGAAACATTTCTGGGATAAATAGATGTAATTCTATATACTGCGATTCAAGAAGAATGAGATGGTCTAATTCTTTATAATTTGAGGCCTAGAACGAACAACTTGAAACCGATCATCAATATTTAATTTACCATAAATAAATGTAGATCTCCTTCAACATAATCTTTGATTGAAATCCAATGTTAGCTTAGGGCACCAACTGAACTGATTAAACAATCACTTAATAAAGTAAACATTTCTCTCTTTCTCTCTATGTATATAAAAATAGAGATCAGTTTCATTCAACCCCAGCAACTCTAATTATTTTTAAGCATTCTTTATAGTGTGAAAAATCGATTTCAATTAAAACGAAATGAAAGAATGCAATTAACTTTAACGAAAAAAGCCAATCCTTCCCCTTCTTTAATCCATCACCAGCGCGGCCTCTATTTTTTCTTTATGCCTTATTTATATTTAATGACAAATGGCATCTCTTAGAGGTAATCTAAAAAGAAAATAAACGTCTCGTTTTGTAATCCAATTTACGATCTCTCAATTAAACGCACCATGCATAACTAATAGTTATATACCTATATACCTATATAAGAGTATATACGAGGCCTTCTTAGGCCATGCGGGGGACCTTGGGGCTCCTTTAGAAAACCTAAAAAAACGTAAATGAAAAGATCAGAATGTATTTTTGTTTAGTGACTTTATTGAATATTATGGTTAGCTTTATTGACGGTAAGTTGACGTAAATTTACTGCCTTACGCAACCATGACTACCAAAATTTTACTTGCAAGTTATACGACGACGTCGGCATTTCGGGGCCCCCATCAGGCCGGGGCCAATGCCCCACGGTCCTTTATAAAAAAGATGGAACTGTATAAATCTATAAATAAATACATATATAATATAAGTATAGAAAATAAAAAAATTATTGATTGTTTTTATAATTATTAAAAAAAAACTAGGGTTGTTTTTTAAACATTGCAGAAAACAATTTTTTTTATTTTTTTCAATTTTTAACAAAATTTCATTGATAAAAAGGAGAATTTCTCCTGAAACTTCTGGGTTAAAAATATTTCAAGATTGTTTTATAAAAGATTTGTATTTTTTTAATATATATAAGTACTTATATATAAAATAAATAAACAGAACGTATGTTTCAATTTAATTATAAATGGATTAATCTTTATAACATTCTCTCTGATAAATAAATAAATATATAATTCTGTTTAATTGATTTTGATGTTGTTAGGTGGTAAATATTAACTAACATTAATTGGACATGAACTTGGTTTGATTAGAATGTCATACAACATGTTAAAGGGACAAGATAACCCTTTATTGCTTGTCATGGAGTAGAATAGGACAGTCGGATTGGGTTACCAGGGTTGATGTCGTTGGACAGTGTCCTACCCTGTTCGGGGTATTTTGGAAGGAGAAAACACAAAATTCTATAGTGGTATTACTATCTAGATCTAGATTATAATTTTTAAGGAGTTAGGTGTTGGTTCTAGGTGAAACATTTTAATATAATAATAAAACTTGAGTAAGATACGAGGTAGGTTTCACAAAAAAGAAATAAAAAACTCAATTTTGTTTTATTTCTTTTTTTGTGAAACCTACTCGTATCTTACTCAAGTTTTATTATTATAGATCTAGATTGTTCAGTGATAGTTCTTCAGATTGGGGTGAATATAATCCAGAGAAAGAAAACAAACTTAAGATTATATTAAGAACATCCGCGGTAGGTACCGTAATTTTGGAGAATTTATTCACCCGTCGAAATCTTGAAAAATCACAAATTAAATCATTAAATGCCAAAAGTAGTCCTTTAGAATAGTCTTACATAAAATCTTATTAGTTCTAGTATGAGACTGTGTCTTAAATACAAGCATTATTTTTTTTAAAACAACACTTTGTTTTTCGCTTTATTTTATTTTATTTTTTTCATGACGATATCAATCAATCAGCAGGTTGGATTTAGCTAATTTATCTTGTATAATTTCAATAATACAAATAACCAAGCTAAGTATGTGTTGGACAAGCATACCAAGGTTTTCGTACCATATTTCTTCCAAATTACTAAATATAACGACTCGTTTGTATTTGTCGTTGATAAGGAAAGGATCTGGAAATTCGGGAAATGTTTTCATAATTTTAAGTTAACTCACTTCAAAACGACGGCAGGTACAAAAATCATCTAAAAAATGGCCACTTTGAAACCTCTACTTCAAAAAATAAATTAAATTTTTACTTTATCCAATGCAAAGCATGGGTAAAGTATTGTAATCGCTCTCGGGGCAAGCGTGGCTTCAAAGGGTCCTCAGGTAAAAACTACGGAACCCATGGACTCAATTAAAGTCACAAATTGTAGTATTCAATTAGGTTGAATTTTAGCACGTGACGGTTTTGCCAAAAATTACAAGGGGTCTCGTCGAGAGGCCAAAAAGTGCGATTTTTTCATTTAGTGCGTGCGGATGGATGTATGTATGGATGGATGTATGTTATCGTTTTTTGGTCCACGATTTTTTCCACACCGTTGCACCGATTGAAATGAAATTAAAAACCTAGCATTCTTTTAACAAAATGAAGCGCTGATTAGTTTTTGGTACATATCGGTCAACAAACATTAGTACTTTATTTCAGTACTTTTTTAGTTTTTTCTAAATATCTTGAAAATGACTTAACCAATTTTGATGAAATTTAATATCCTAATTAAGTACCTTGGGGACCACAAAAAAGGTTAAATAAAGTTTTTAATAAAATTATATTTTAAAGTACTTTACTCTAGAACATATTAATATTTCAAATGAATTTGGATAAAGTTTAGCAACGATCAGTTGCAGTTTATTTAAAAATGTAGTTAAATTCTACTTAAGAAAATCTTTAGGTACAGGGATACGTCATAATTCTTGATAAAAATATTTTTTATCTTCGGCTCAAAAAAAATTCGAATTTGAATATCATTTTTAATTTTGGAGAACTGAATACATATCAATTTTAAATTTCAAGTTTGTAGCTTGTTTAGTTTATATATTACTGACAGATGGACAGACAAACAGCTCTTGTAAAGTTAATAATGGGCCCCGTTTTACTTTTGAACTGATCCCTAAATAGAATATACTCGAGAATCTAATTGCTCTAAGCAACGTTAAATAATAATACATTTATTCTGTTCAAAAGTAAAACAGATTCCAATTTTACTATCTCTCTGTCTACCCGTCTATCAGAGCATTTTGTAGCTCATAAACTAAATAATATTCAAACTTTCAATTTATAACTTATGTAAATTTTCTCTGAAATAAAAAATCATATTTAAATTTTAATAATGATTATTTAAGGAAGAATTGAAAAAAAACCACAATTTATCATTGAGTTTTTTTTTAGTTTAATTTATTTTAAAAAGAAGGTCTCAGAAGGGGTAATTTTTAAATGATTTTTGTCCTGTTTGAGTTCAGAAGTTAATATAAAAAGATCACGAATTCATTTTTCTTCTTATCAAAGACAAATAAGAACCGAATGTTTTCTACATTTGGTTCAATCACAAATCAACTGTAGGGAATTTTGTCAAATATTGATTGAAAATAATATTTGAACTTATATATTTCTAACTTGAAATAATGATCTTAAATAAATTTTTATAATTTTCTAACTGATATAACAAAGAATAATTGACCTATCAATGAGAAGTGTTTTGACCGTGCTTTATTTGAAAAAGATATTTTATCACAAGACTACTGCGGATTATGCTATTATAAAAATTTATTTAAGATCATTATTTCAAGTTAGAAATATATAAGTTCAAATATTATTTTCACTCAATATTTGACAAAAATTTCCTACAGTTGATTCGTGATTGAATCAAATTTAGAAAACATTCGGTTAATTTATGGCAAGCATCTAACATACATGCTAATAGACCGAGCGCTCTGTACTGGGAGATTGAATATATAACATCTGAGATCTCAAGTTCACTTGGTGATCCATCCGAATGTCTAGCAGGCTATACGCAAAATGACGTTGGATTGTAGCTAAGTGGATCACATCTCTTTTTCTCTCTTGGTCCAGACTTAAGACTCCACAGACTTTAATAGCAAAATCCGCAGTAGTCTTGTGATAAAATATCTTTTTCAAATAAAGCGCGGTCAAAACACTTCTCATTGATAGGTCAATTATTCTTTGTTATATCAGTTAGAAAAATTATAAAAATTTACATATAAGAACGAATTTGATATTTGAATTTTTTTTTAAGATATAAGGCGTAACAGAACCCTAGGTATGCGGTATTAAATTTAAATTTAATTAAGTAAGATTAGTTCAGGTGTGATTTCACATAATAAAATAAAATACTTAGTTTCAATATATTTTGGACTCTCATTCTATCTTCAGGAGTTTTAAATGGTAATTAGATGCAGTTATCAACGTTTTAATATTGAAGTAAATATAGACTATTGCTGCGGATAATTTTTACAACAATATTTCTACTAAAATATTATTTTGATTAGAACGACATTACATAGATATGGATATAAAAATAGCTAGCTTGTTGATAAAAAATTCCAACAGAAATATTACTAAAATCTATGTCTAAAAATTTTGAATTTGAATTTTTATCTTACCCTATCATCAAGCTTAAATTATAAAGACATGATTTTCTTGCGTAGCATGTTCATCTTCATTTAAGTGATGCTAATTTGAAAGGCTTAATCTCATCATTTAAGATGAGCAATGTAAAAGTTTCCATTTTAACAAGGATGGTGGGCAAAACTACAACTGAAGCATCCTGGACAGCGGTTCTTAAACTTTTTCATTCACGAGCCCATTTTGCCTGGAAAAATTTTCGCAAACCCAGATTATATAGATATATGAAATAAATAAACATTTTTACTAGTAATCATGAAGAAATAAATTTATTTCAAAGAAATTCTTTGTTAAACATAGCTATTGTTGGAACTTCTGGCCAAATCCCAAGTCCAAATTCATTCCATGACAGCTATATACCTCGAATTCACAAGGCTTTAATTTCAATTTTTATATTCGCTGCGCTTTAAAATTTTTTCATTTTCATTGTCGTTTTATGTTTTGTGACCCCAAAATTTAATTACGCTACCCCATATGGGGTCGCGACCCATAGTTTAAGAAGCATTGATCTAGGAGGTCAGAAAAGAAGCCTTTATAATGGAGGTCCAACAGACTGACACAGGCTAATCAAGTTGATTAAACACTAATAAATAAGGACATTGATTATTTATAAACCAGGGGTAGTTGCCCGATTCGATCTAAAATTAGGTACCTAAGAAATAGAAAAAGGGTTAATTAAAAACTCATTGGTTTATTGCTTATTCAATTAATTCACATGGTTATATAGGTTCTCAAAAATTTGAATTTCCAACCTTTAAGCCCAATTTTTTGATTTAATGCAATATCTCCAATTATGCTCGACAAAAATTAAACAAAAATTTGTAACCGTAAGGGGTAGTTGCCCGATTCGATCTAAAATTAGGTACCTAAGAAATAGAAAAAGGGTTAATTAAAAACTCATTGGTTTATTGCTTATTCAATTAATTCACATGGTTATATAGGTTCTCAAAAATTTGAATTTCCAACCTTTAAGCCCAATTTTTTGATTTAATGCAATATCTCCAATTATGCTCGACAAAAATTAAACAAAAATTTGTAACCGTAAATCTAACCATGGATTCCAGCAGTAAAGTTTTATACACTGATTATCATACAATTTCCAGATTTGTTATAATAGGTCAGAGCTTTGAGATATTATCGGTCGGAACGAAGAAAAAGGCCATTTTGACCTATTTTTGAGTCCCATTAGATATTAAACAGCAATAGGTATTTGAAATCAAATAATTTTTAGTTTTTTAGTTATAAATCGAGTTCTAATTGAGCTAAAAGCAAGTGATAATTTGAAAATCAAAGAGGAAGCTGTTTTCTATTACATCAACAAAATATTTTGATTTCAAATATTGCTGTTTAGTATATATCTAATGTTACTCGAAAATAGGTCAAAATGGCCTTTATCGTCGTTTTGACCGATAATATATCAAAACTCTGACCTGTTGTAAAAAATCGGGAAATTGCATTATAATCAGCGTATCTACTGAAATCCATTGTTAGGTTTAAGGTTACAAATTTTTGTCGACCAGTGTTACTAATTAGGAAAAATACAAAGGTAAAGAAGAAATAAAAATTTTGTACACTGCATTTGAGTTTCGGAAAGTTAACCCAATAAATGATAACATAATACTACAATTTTAGATTATATTGATCGTATATATATATATTGTGTAGATATAAATGGCACACAGACAAAGGCATTTGAAGAGTGAGAGAGAGATCAATCAAGAAACTTTTCCGACCCCCTCCGGCAAACAACAAGATAACAACATTAAACGTGGATGGAGTTGAAACGTTTAAAGAGTCAATACAAATGTAATAAACAAGATCTAGATAAAATTTAAGTCCAAGTCAAACGTAGGGAGGAGTCTTCCTCTGTGTATCTCATTCTCGATTTACAGTCATGTTTATTTATCTTACCCCTGCGCTCTCAATTTCCCTCAAGTGTCTCTTTCTCTTACCACTCGACGCCTACTTCATTCATCCTACATCCCACTTGTATTTGAAATTTGATCATTGATCGTCTACCATCATCTCTGCTCTTTCATAATTACTCTGCCAGTATATGTCAACGCGTCAATGACCATTAATGGTAATATGTAATAGTATTAATAGTAATAAGGCAAAGCAAATAGTCCAATTTTTAAAATATTTTGATTGTGGTAAATTGTATTTGAACAAATAAAATATTCTGTTTAGTAACTAAAGCATTTAGTCATTGCTTTGTTTTTTTCCATCAGTCTATCTTTTTGTGAAATATTATTAAAAAAATATGAAGTATTTTTGCAGGTATTTGGACAAGAAACTAGAAAATCAAAGAATTCACATTGATTTGACCAACGTTTCTCCAATTTTATTTAGGCTTCTTCAGGCGTTTCAATGATTATAATTTAAAATAATGTATGTATATGTTCAAGTAAAAACTCGTTTTTTACTAAGAAGTAGGAGTTCTTTCTAGTTAAAACGCGTTTCACTGAATACATTTGTAGCAACTAAAATTTACTGACGTTGGTTGAGTTTAGTTCAAAGATCTAGAATCTTCATTTTTGACATTCCTCCTCATTTTGGGTGTTTATTATCAAAATTTTTTAAACAAAAATGTCCAAAATTAGATCCTCTACAACGTTGGTTATAATTTTTGATATTTAGATTTAAATAATTTTGAAAATAAACACTCAAAATGAGGCGGAGAGTCAAAAATGAAGATTCTAGACCTTTGAACCAAACTTAACCATCATCAATAAACTATAGTTGGCACAAAGGTATTCACTGAAACGCGTTTTAAGTAGTAGAACCCGTTCTTACTAAAAACGGGTTTTTACTGATGTCACGGACAGGAAATGTTGTAAATTTTGTTTGAAATTTTAAAGGGATTTTTTTTTAATTACCCTCATCCTCACTGCAACCAGATGTATGAGGGGACCATGGATATCCGCCCCGACCAGCACCCCCAATAGCTATTAACACTTTCCGCCCTTTTCGCCTTCGGTCGGGTCTTCGTCAAAATTATATGGTGATAGGAAATAAGTCATATATCTGAGTTGAGAGTGAAAAAATGATCTTTCAAAAAGAAGGCTTCTAACGGAATTTTTCCAGAAAGTCACGTGATTTTCGAAGTCACGCCCTTCAGGAAATAGGAGGGCTCAATGATTTAAAGATACGCCTTCTCATTAAGGACTTAACCAATCAAGATGTCTTTTTCTTGGAAAATTCCGAGAGACATGAAAGTCGGGCAGTCAGACAGTCAGAGATGAGAGATTAGAGAGCTCAGTCGTTGAGTTCAGTGAGTTTGTAGACACCAGCATAGAGAGAGACTTCAGTCAGGGAGTTGAGTGAAAAGATGTGTAACCCCCCCTATACGAAATAAAAAAAACATGATGTAAAATAAAAATGTGTTCTAATTCAACCCTTGCCTAGAGATAGCGAACTTTATTTCATCTACAGCCACACACAACCTCTAGCAACGGCCGTACGAGACAGAGAATTTACGATCTACGAGCTTCACGTTACCCTTAGTAGGCATTCATAATCCTTCGGGACTATGATGCGGCCCACTATAAATAAATAATTAATTTTGTTTGCAGCCAACACCACAGGTCGCGACATAATTTGGTCGCACCGGAGGGTTAAACCTCCTGGGCGCAACACTCAAATATATATATAAGAGGAGTGACAATTTAAAAACTGGACTTATCTCATAACAATTTTTAGTCGTCGCCAATTACTCCAGAATCTTGATTGCCTTCAAAATTCTCTCCTTGGCGATCCCTACACAGCTCCATAAGAATTTTTGATTGTTCAAAGCAGTGCTGAAGTCCGCTTCTGTCAGCTGGTTGAGAACCTCCGTCGCTTTTGATTTCACAGCTTCCAAGGGCCGATTTGGACCTGGAAAATCAAACAAGGTCACGGGGGGCTAGGTGGGGCAAGGACGATGGATGGCACAACACGGCGTTGCCATATTTTGCAAAGAACACCTTCACAGGCTGAGCGGAATAGGCTGGCGCTGTCTTGGTTAAGCATCCTTGGACTCGCAAACTTTACGCATGTTGAATGGTTCATGCAAAATCTGACTAACACTTTGTTTGTCGATTTCTGTCATTTTAGGAAGACCTCGGATACTCAGACGAGGGTTTTCGCGAATTTTTTCAATGTTTTCGTCCGTTTTTAACATTGAGGGTCGTCCAGGGCTCGGATCGTCTTCGGTTGTTTTATGCCCCTCTTTAAACCTTTTAATTCACTCAAAAACTTGTGTGCGCGATAAACATTCATTTTCGTATATTTCTTTTAACATAGCGTACACTTCTGTAGCAGTTTTCCTCAGTTTTACAAGAAACTTGAGGTTAATTGGCATTTTTCCGACGCGTTGCTGTTGAGAAGACTTCTTCGGACGATTGCTACAGACAAACTGAGCGACCAGCAGACTTGCCTAGCTAGCTGAGGGTGGAGGAAGGACCACCAGACCCCATAATGTTCAAAACTGCCGTGGTCTCTGGTTCCAGTAGTAGCATCAGTTCGGTTTTTAAATTGCCTTGCCTCGTATTTATATTGTATACAGTATCAGTGGCAGACAGTGACTTTTCAACCAGTGGATGCTGTCCAAAAAAAACCTTCGTTTTTTTAAATTTTATTTTATGTTTGGCTCCTTTTTCAAAATTTATTGATAACTGAATCATAGAATATTTCATTTAACATTAGATTTTTTATTAATTGATATTTAAACAGAGCGGATAATCTATATTCACTTCAGCTTCTTCTGGTGGTATTTCTATGCTTTCCATACTTTAAAACTGACTGATGCGCTCGAGAAGGCATAATGCAAATTAAATTAATTAAATCACCCATAAAAATAAATATTTGCTCCGAGGGGTCAACCGAGATTGGAATTATGTGTACACATCTTTGGAATTATGTGGAATTATTTTGGAATTCATTAGATAATCTATTGTCATCTATTGTCTTTAACTTGGAAATGAAAGTGGAAGTGGAAGTAGGTGTACACAATATTATGTCAGCGGTTTAGCCCTCGATTTCCTCATTGTGATTTAAAATGTCTGAAACGAGGAGAAAAATATTTTTCAACAATGATTTTTTCTCTTTGTGTATCTGAATTCCGATACCCACTATAACCTAAGAATGGAAAGTCAAAAAGTTCTTTTGCATCAATACTTAGTACCCACTGATTAGATTTTGCAATATCTGGTTCTAAAGGCAGAAAATATTTTTTGAATTATTCTATTGAGATTTTAAAAAGATTTTATAGTATAGCCATAAATGAACGATTTATATTTAAGTTTATTAATCATTACTAAGGCAGCTCTAGAGGAAGTACCGAGTCTTGAAAAAGTTTTCACTTTTTTATTATTTAATGTGCGGGTGAGTGATTCTTTCATTAGAACCTAATCGAGGAAAATTACTAAACAGGGCGTGGATAGAATCATCTCTCTTCCTTTTGAGACAAGTCCTTGCAAGAACGCCAAATACAAGTCCAGGCCTGTTTCAGACTATAATAAATTAATTTCTTAATTTCTATTATTATCTAGGAATGGCCTTTTGCACTTGGACCAAAACGATACTCGTTATAGAGAGAGAGAATATTCAATTGGAATTCATTAAAGCAAATACTTTTTCACAAACATCTTTTAGTTCCTCTTTCCCGACTGATTTTTTTAATGCAATTTATAGATTTTATATAAAAGTCATGGAACGAGTACATGTAAATTAATTCACTTTTTAACCTCATAAAATCAAAGTATTTTTCACAAGATAGCTGAAGTGATTACAATGGGAAATCTGGAATATTTTTTTCATATCTTTAAATTTATTAACGTTAAAAAGATCCGTAAATTTTAAATTTTATATAACTTTAAAAAAATTAGTTGTATAGTATTTATTTAAAGTGTTTTTAAAATTTTACAAATTATCAAATATACTCTAACACGGATGAAAATACTCTTGACATTTTGGAATTTGTAGGATGCGCCACATCCACAGCATCCATGGACCCCCACGCTACTGACATATCAAAGTATTTGATTATTATATAATTAAAATAAATACAATTTATTTGTTTCATTCATTGACCCTTTGAAACCCTGAAGAAGGAGGGAAGAATCCTCCGAAACGTCGGTTTGAAAGGAAAGGAAGAAGGATTCCAATAAATTATACCTTATTTGATGTGTTAATTTTTAAAAATTTCTACCAGTCCGTCTCTCTCCAGAAAATTTCGTTGTAAAAAAGATATATTAAAAAAAAAGCTGATGTGAACACCCACATGACTTTACCATACATCTGTCCCCCTCTCTTATATCGGTTCCTCCAAAACGGCTCTAACGATTTCGAGAAATTGAAAACCTACTAATACTTTAACAAAATAAAGCTCTGATTATTATTTTTTAGAACGTACCGGGACACAAACATTAGTGAGAGTTTCAAGTGCCAAAATTATTCATGCATAATTATTCACTATAGGGACTGTAAATTAAACAAAATAAATCTCGGGTATTAACTGCATTACACTCATCTAGACACACGGTAGTGTGTCAGCCAAGTTCGAAAAAGAAAGGGCTACGGCAGTATGTATATTTACACGATCTTTTTACCTGGCTGTTTAGCTTGAGTCAGGTTTGACTTAAATAAATTGTATAAAAACATCTAAGTTTATTGATGAATGTGCTGATGGATTATGTATAATAATTAGATGCTGTTTTAAGGTATGTAAGCCCTTTGAACCAGATGTGGTGTTCAAATCAACTAGAATAAAATTCCTTGTCTTCATTTGAACACCACATCTGGTTAAAAAGCTTACATACCTCAAAACAGCATCTATTTTCTAAGTTTATTTTTAAGTTGAAGAGAAATTTAAAAAAAATGAGCTTAATGAACCAGATCACAACCCACTGATTTTTCACTCAAATACTAGCTACAATTTAATTTAAACTGATAAAATGCAAAATAAAGAATCATATGAGAACTAGAGCTTAATAATAACTGAATGTTTAGACTCAACTAAATATTAGCCATTATGATAGATTACACATCGATAGATAAGCATTTTCTATTGTTAGCTCTACTTAAAAGAATCATAAATGACACTATCCAACAGTTGGAAACCCAACACAAACTCTGTCGTTACCAGAATAAATACAGTTCAGAGTGACAAATTCCAAATATTGAACGAAATTGTATGGTTTTTATTTTGTATACTTATATATAATAGAAAAAATCTTATAAAATGTTTCGTTTTTCCACTACTACTGAAAATAGTCTACCAATGGTGACCGAAACTCTCTAGTAAATCTATAAAATAAAATAGTGAAGGAGACAATAAAAGGTGTAGTCTTCTGCTGGAATTATAAATTTTATTTATTTATAACGAGACTATAGTTTCGTTATAAATAAATAAAATTTATAATTCCAGCATGAAGACACACTCTTTTGTTGTCTCCTTCAATATATAAAAATTCTGCTACTCTCGGCAAAAACTTTCAATTTAAAATAAATAGTGTTAATTAACTAAAATTACTCTATTTGTTAAATTTACGTGACTAAGTAAACCTTAAAATTTATAAAATTAAATTCTATATAAGTCGCTTAAGTTTTGGAAGAATCTTATAAAAGAATAAATAATAAAAAAAAAGTTTATGAAGAATCGCTACAGTCACTCCAAATTATTTATATAATCTGTAATTCGTAAGAAGTAGTCTTAAAATTTGTTGTTTAGGGTTTTTGGTGAGGTCCTATTTAGGTTAATAAAATAACGATGGTTACGACCGATCAAAAAGATTTTCAGTTCAAAGGATAATATTCTAAGCCTTGGGAGGCTTAAAAGGGAGAATAAAAAATAAGATAGCTTATTGAATTGATGAAATACATTGAAGTATGTACTTAGTTCAGTGGAAGGTTAGAAGAATCAAGGAAGTCTTACATTAATTGAAGAGGGCGTATTGAAAAGATTCAGCTATAGAATCAGATGATTAAATATGAAAGTAATTAAAGGAATGACGAAGGTGTCTCTGCACTCGAGACTTGAAGGGTAGAAAATTGTAAGTCTCGGTAAAGAGGGAGGCGAGGAGAGAGTTACTGTCCATAAAGGTTCCAATTTAACAGAAAATATATATTATTTCACGAGCTTTTCGTGCGTGCCTTCAGCACGCCCTCGAAGCTCGGCCCTCAGAGCTGATGCTCTGGCGGGCAGCGTCTCGGTCCAAAAATTTTATTCCTCTTAAAAAACCACACTCCAAATGTATACCCGTAAACTACCGAAAATACATCGTCTCTTAAAAGTTTCGCCTTTTTAATTTTTGAGTGGCGAGGGGTGGGGGGGGGTGGAGGAATAATTATCAATATATTTAATGTTTCTTAATTTAAAATGAATTGGAGTCTTTCATTTCAAAATTCGAGTCCAAATTACAATTATATTTCAAATTTGCCTGGTTAATGAAAATCGATTGGAGCCATCAGTTTAAAATCCGAGCTGACAATTATATTTCAAATTTGCCTCGTTAATTAATATATATTTAATGTTTCTTAATTTAAAATCTATTGGTGTTTTTTCATTTTCATTCGAGTTCAAATAAATACAATATTATCTCGACACAAAGTCTAAATCAAAAATATATAGTTTTAGAAACAGAAATGAAGATATAAATATTAATGTTGCATTGGTGTAATGGCTAGAGCTGATGCCCTTAGTTTAAGAGTTCGTCGGTTCAATTCTAGGCAAGAGGGTAATTTTTTAAAGAAAATTCTCTCAGCGTTGTTACAAATTAATCTAGCCTCTTGTATATAATATAATATGTATATCAACAAAACAAACATTTGCTTAGCCAAATATAAGAGCCCACCAAAAGTAATTCAGATAGCATAGATATAATAGTTTTAAATATACGTGATTTTTGTAGTTATTTTACAACTATTTGTTATATAACTACATTCCAATTTTACATGGAAATGTAACAATATGGTATAACACTACAACATATTATATTAAAAAGATAACTATCGACCTTACTAAATATGATTCTGATTAAACAATTTATTGTTTCCTTTTCATTTATATGCTCTAATATATTTTTCAGTACAGTAGAGCGTCGATATCGATAATCCGGATGTCAAAAATCCGGACCGTCGATAATCGGATTCAATTCTGATGAAAAAAAGTTGAAGTGAATACATACATACATATTTGTCAAACAAAAGCGTTATTAAATTATATTATAAGTTAATAATAAATGGTTTTATTTATCTGCTCCAATTATTTAACTACTAAAGTGAATTATAATATTAACGGTTTTAGCAAGTTTTCTTTTTGTTATGAACTCAAACCTCAAACGACCTTTTTTTAGTTCTTTGCGAAAATCCATACATTTCGATAATCCGGACATGTTCGGGTCACAATTAATACCGATTATATTCTTTACAAAATTTAACATTTTTCACACCTGGCTCAGAAGTCTAGAATATTACCAAATAAATAAGCAAAACGAAAGAGTGATTGGAAGTTTTTGTTTATTTTTTGGCACCGGTTAAGTGGAAACGGCTAACATGCTTTCTCTATAAATACAGCCTAACACGATTTCCCCCCACCCTCCCAAAAAAAATTTGTTTTCTTAATTTGATTACAATATATAATAGGAGACCCGGCTCTAACCAACTCTCTCGACTCCCTGGCTCACCGAAGAACGGTTTCTGCCCTTTCTCTGTACTACAGATACTATCACGGTGTCTGTTCAGTCGAGCTGAAATCAATTATCCCCCTTAATGCCCTCTTTACGAGAAACACGCGGTTTTCAAACGCTCATCGCCCCTTCGCTGTCAAATTGGATAAAAGTCGAACAAGCGCTTTCGCCAACTCTTTTATCCCTATGATCTCCAGAGACTGGAACTCGCTCCCTGCCACCATCTTTTCCGCGACTTATAACCTTCAGCTATTTAAGACCCCTATCCACAGATACCATCGACCCCCGCCCAGCCCATAAAATTCTTTCTTCTTCTTTTCACGATGGAGGGGCCAACCCAGGCCTTTAGGGGTTGCACCTTTTTGGTGTAACTCCTTCTCTCATCATTTTCATAAAAAAATATATATGATTGTTTTTATAGTTTTACTTAGCACTTTATTAAAATATAATTAATTTGGAAATTAGTACAAAAATATGCTTACAATCTACTAAATTAGACATAATCATGAACATATAACCGAAAATAAAATGGCATAATCAAGTTCAATTTAAGAATTCTTTCCTTGCCAGTTGATGGAGGTGTATAGACGATTTAAATTCACTAAATCGATCAGAATATTTTTTATAGGTTTTTTTGTTTATGCAAATTAATCAATCAATCATGGAATTGAACTTGGCGATGAGAGGGAGATTAGAATTACAAATTCTGATTGAAAATTATCATAGGGTATATGTCTGGTGCAAAGGAAACGAAATGGAAATGATGACTGCAGCCATGGATGCCATCGTTGAGGTTAGCAAAATTTTTTTTTAATTATATTATATCTCCATGTAATAGAAAATCGAGGGCACGTAAATGTTTTTGAAGTTATACTTCTTTTGGTGACTTAGAGGGAAAAACTGAGAGTGAAATTTTAACACGTATACCGTCACACGAAAACGAAATGATTAAGTTAGACGTTAAACAGTGTAATAGTGTTTCAAGATTTGAGGCTAATTCTCTGTATTATTTTTTGTTAGTAAATAATAATAAATTTTATATTCACAAAAAAATGTTTTAACTAAATATTTTTAAATTAAAGTATTTTTGTTGAAATGGGAGTACAATTGAAATTAATATATTTATACAAAACGGAAAAAGAGTTATTTGGATTAAAAAAAAACTAAATTGAATAAATTAATGAATAAAAAATCATGTTGTACCTGTATAAATTAAAAAATAAACGACCATTTAAAAAAGATAAAAGTAAATAAATATTTTATGAGATATTAATTTACTATGAGTTAGGTTTTCTAGGTCAATTGTTTTACGTTAAAAATTAAAAAAATAAAAGAGGTAAATTATTTTAATATGTATATTGAAAAAAAAATTAACTCTTATTTTTTTTTAATTTTTAAAAGTGAAACAAGTGACCTAGAAAACCTAACTCATAGTAAATTCTTCTTCTTCTTATCCTTCTATATAGGTGCAAACACCTGTTTCCCCAACATGTATATTCAGTCATCAGGATCATAACTCGGTTTCCATCTTTATTTTCGGTCTTTCATGGCTTCTGACCCTTTCGGGACGGTCGGTTTTTTGCGAATATTTTCGGGAGACGGTCGTCTTGCATTCTGTCTACATGGGCAGCCTAGCATCTTCTTCTTACATTAACCCAACCGACTATGTCCTGAAGGCCGCTTATTTGCCTAAGGTGTTTGCTGCGCATTTATTCATGCAGGGTCTTCGAATGGATGGCTCTTACAACTCTCATCTCAGTTGTCCGGAGAAGCTGTTTTGTAACGGTTGTGTCTGCCCTGGACTCAGCCCCATATGTTATTATCGGGCGTACAGAGGTCTTATATATCCTAATTTTACTTTCGGCAGACATAAACTTATTTTTCCAAACTAGATTGGATAGACAGCCTGAAATTTTCGCTCCTTTGATGACTTGCGATTTTACTTCTTCCTTAAGGTTTCGTCCGCTAGAAATCTGAACTCCCAGAAAAAATAAAGCTTGGGACTTGTTCTATTGGACTGTTGTTGATGACTAAGTTACACCTAAGGGAAGCTCAGGCAATCGCCATGCATTTTGTCTTGGTGGTAGAGACTTGTATGTTAAGCCGATCGGAATTTTCAGAGAATTTGTCCAGGAGAATTTGAAGGTTCTCTTCGCACTCTGCCATCAGGACCGCGTCGTCAGCATAGCACACCACTGGCAAAGTGGTTTCTCCCAATTTGTACCCAAGGTGTTGGGGTATATTTTCGATAAAATCGTCCATTATCACGTTGAAGAGCATAGGACTCAATGAATCTCCCTGTCTTACTCCACTCAAGATGCTAATAGATCTTATCTTTATTAAAGATGTTTCACCTTGCACCAAAACCACAATCCCTATTAATTACTAATAGGCCTTGTCGTCTCGCCATTGGATCTGATGTAAGTCGTGTTACCGGTGTTTAAATCTTGGATAATTTTTAAAATTCTTGGAGGAACGCCTCGCTTGAGAAGGCACTCCGTAACATCCTGTAACCTCACACGATCAAAGACTTTGGAGAGATCGACAAAGGAAAGATATTCTGGCCCGTTAAACTCGATTGCCTTTTTAACCAGTTGTCTAATGATGAATATGGCATCATCTGTGGTGGATCTATCATATCTCCACTAAAGCTATTCTTTGCTCCTGTAAGTTATCAGGAGAGCTAATTCTTCTTCTCCCAATAGTCCCGCCTTCTTTAGAGTTTAAAAGGATTATCGAAGGAACCTTCGTGTATAATAATATTATTTTTCTAATTAACTTCAAAACTATGTGCAGAGCGATGCCTTGATTTCGGAGCGGGTCAAAACGTTGTACCCGTATAAATTAAAAAATAAACTTTTGATAGCGGATATTACCTGCGGGTCGAAAACGTTAATTAAATTTTGTTTCAATTTTATTTAATTTTTGCTGCAGATAAAAATCAACCTTATTATCCTAATTTAAAATTAAAAATAGTATTATAAATGGCCAAGACATCAATAGAAATTACCTAATCTGCTCTGATTTGATTGCTTGTCTGGAGACCCTAGAACAGAGTTGTCCAACCCGCGGCCCTAATGAATTCGACCCCACATAAAATCATGAACTTTCTTAAAATATTTAGATTTGCTAGTACTTAATGGAAAATGTATCTCATCAAATTTGCCTTGATAAAGCCAATTTTTCTAAAATAAGCATCTCATCAGCCCTTATATTATAGCTAGATTCCTAGGAAAAATAGAAAAATACCGAAAATGATTTGAAGAATAAAACTGCTGATTTTAAAATTTTTAATTGATAATTATATTATATTTGTGACTCCATTTTAAGTAGATATAAATATTTTAGCACCGAACAATTTCTGATATTATAAAGGATATATAAAGGAATGCGCGAAGATATTTTTAATAAGGAAATTCACGAAAAATAGGATTAGAAGTATAATTTTGGATAAAAATAATAAAGTTAATGAAGTTTTTATTAAAACCTATATACATTTCCCATTTTCATTTTTTACAATATTTCTTATTTAAGTGACAAACTTCTTGACTTGATTTCTGGTTTTAGAAATATTTCTTTACGATAAGCTGTCCAAAATTATTTTTGCCTCTTGGTCATAGTGGATATCATTATTTAACATTATTTACTACTATCGTTAAGATACGTCATGTGCGCCCCGAGATAATTTTTTTTTCTTAAAAATTGGCCCAAGTAAGCCTTAAGGTTGGACATCCCTGCCCTAGAAAAAATATAGACTTATACAATCCAATTATGCAATAAATCCACATTTTGAAAAAAAACTATATTTGAAAAGGTGACAAATATAGCTTATGTGTGGTTTCAGGGTATATTGGAATAAATGGCAATGAGTCAGTTGATAGCCTCGCTAAAAAAGGGGCCAATAAAGAAGAGATTGATTTCGATATTTACATATATGAGGATATCCAGAAATTCATTAAAGCTAAAATACCTAATACGAAATTGGAAAAACCAATGGCTGCAAATAAATTACAAGCTGAAAAACTATTTGCCTGAAATGATAGGTCATCAAAAATCAAATCTCCCTAGAAGAGAACACGTAGGTAATCCTTTCCCGTCTCAGAATCGATCATTGCTATTTAATGGTCCCATTCTTCGAGGAGAAGACTCATCTTGGTTCATGCCCTGTGGCCAAATAATCAAAATCTATCACTTTTTATATGAGTGTCCTTTATCTAGCAAGCATCGAACCTAAAACTACATTCAATCACGTGATATTCTAAAAACCGAGGATTACATAAAAAACAAAAAACTATTTGTCAGAGATAAACGGATTAAAATACATTGAAACCTAATAATAATAAATAATAATAATAATTATATTAAAATATATCGCTTTTAACTAATGCAAAAAATGATTATCGAGCAACAGTCTCGAACCCCCTTAAGCAATTCTCTCTCAAAGATAAAACAGGGAAAGGTCTATCAATATTAAACAATTAGAAGATGATAATGAAGATGAAGAGGAAAAAAGAAAAAGAAGAAAAAATATTAATGAAAAGTTGATTTCTATCTAAAATGATCTTCAAGATAATTTTAATTTTGCCTCCGATCCATTTACAGTTAATTTTTAATTCATGTTAATTGAAGAATCAAATTTTAGACGTAATAAAAAATAAAAATAGCATGAGATCGCCTAAAGGTGCACCGAGGACCTCAATTAATCTCTGTCCCCGGGCTCAATCCATCTATTGTAGGAGAGAGAAACCTCCTTCCTCCCAGAGGCGACCCGAGGGCTAAAGTGACACCTTGTATGTGGGGATGGAGAGTATGAGGATTTCTGTGTGTGTATGAGTGTTGAGGGTGACGTATGAGATTCATGTAGTAGAGAACAAGAGATTGTCCGGGGCGGACGCGGGGGTGGAAATGCCAAGGGCTGCGGAAGGGGTTGCTACATTGCTAGCAGCTGTGTCTTCTCTGAAACCACATCATTCATTCCATATCTATATCTATCTACAAACATATTTCAATATCTATCCATTTTTCGTCCATATATGATATGCCTAAATACTATTAAATTGTTCTTCAAATATGAATTTATAAAATTGAAAAAATTTGATTTTTCTAAATCAGCGGTAGCTCGCGGCGTCATTTTTGGTAAATATTTAAAAAAAAGTTGAAATTAAAAAAATATTTAATTAGGAATCTTTATTCTAAAATACTTACATAAAAATAAATATATGTGGGACAGGATTACTCTAATCCCAGGCGTGTTCTTCTTTATTTAATGGAACTGGTTGTCTAGGGTGTATTCGTAATAAAAGGTACTTCAACTTGGTTTAAACAATATATTTAATAAGATAGAAAGTATAACTTTTATGTACAGGTTAAATAAGAATTAAGATTCGTTGTTAGAGAGATGGAAATTGCTAGGTCTTAATGATTTGAAGGTTGGGTAGCTAATCTCGTTTTTTCTGATTGTCCATCGCCTTTATATAAACTAACAAACATTATTGTTTAAGGTGGAATGTGGAGTAAAAAGTGGGATATTCCTTTAGACTCACTTTCTCTTCAGAAAATGGTCTTTGTGAAAGGCTTTTTCAATAAAACGTTTGTTTGCTGAAAGGGCTTTAGTGCAGAAACCAGTCGACCGGTCTGGTTGCAAATGAAACTTTAAAAATCAACACGATTTATTTATCGCCTACATATATTAAAACTATTTTTATTTGTAATTTTTCTAGTTTTCATTGTTTTATAAGGGAATTTTAAAAACTATTTAATTTTTAAATTGAAATTTTTTCAAATATTAATAAGTTATTAAAAGTCCGCCACATCTCAGAAAAGCGAATGTCTATAGTTTCTCATTAAACCTTTCAGACTTTTCAAATAATAAATTTAAAATTTACATCTTAAATATTTAACATTTTTTATGGCCTTAAAAATTATTGTGGTTTTGTATATCAATGGCGTGCGGACCATGGATGCTATGGATGCAGCACATCCCTAAAATTTCAAACATTTAAAGTATTTTCATAAATATCGACTTTAAAATTTCGAAGGACCTTGAAATTTTCAAATTATTATCCGTTATTTCAAATATTTCTATAAAAGACATTTTTTGCTTTGAAAAGTATATTGGTTCCCAAAATGAAATAAAAGCATAGTTTCAAGGGGCAATTAAAATGAATGATTTTTCCGATAAGGGCGCGGATAGAAGGTTTGCCTGATATATCTTTCAGTTCAAGCATGTCTAAGACAAGTTCAGACGTGTTTTAGTCGAATAAAAATTGTTCTCGCTCAGGAACTATTAAAATAGAAATAATACAAAAAGTGAATAAATAAAGATGATTCGGGAATTTCTGGACTAATTCATTTCTAAGAACTCTCAATATATAAGATCGTAAATAACTAAGAGTTCTATAGACAAGTCATAGCTTGCTTAAGCAATAGAATTAGGAGAAATTTAAGATTTTATTATAAGACAGGCTGATTTATTGTGGAAGATGGTCGATTTCTATCTCGGGGAGTATAGACTTGAAGTCACAAGAATTAATTTCTGACTCATGCCCTCACTCACACAAAGCAGTATCCGTTTGTAGCGTAGGTCCTAAAATATATGTATAAAAAATCTAATGTTAAATTTGAAAAATAATGAAAATGATGCCGAATTCGATGAAATTTTGAATAAAAAGCGAAAATTAAAAGAAAATTTCAAAAAAATGAAGGGTATTTTTTGGACAGCAAACGTTGCATGATGAAAAAAAATGAAGTAATTACAAATACTATTTCAAAGTTACGAAACCCATGTAATTTTAATTATTTGTCAAAAACGCCCGCGGCATACAGGTTGAGAAACGCTGGATTAGAGAGCCCAAAAACTAAACAGTTCTCCGAATTGAAAATATAAAAATTTTGCTACAGAACGAACTTTCTAAGACGATTTATTTTTATGAATTTAATTTTTCTATTTAATGATAAAAATGCAAACCAGTAGGGTCGCAAGTTAGAACAAGTATTTTTTCACATTATTGTCTGAATTTTATTGAAGTGCAATTAAATATTTCCTCTCTCTATAACAAGTATAATTTTGATCCAAGAGCAAAAAGCCATTCCTAGAATAATAGAAATTAAAAATTGAATCATTAATAGTCTGAACAGGTATTGACTTGTATTTTCTTCGCTATAAAGGAAGAAGTTAGATAATTCTATCCATACCTTTTTTAGTTATTTTCCTCGATCGGATTCCAATGAAAGAATCGATCCCCCGCACCTTTTAATTAAGAAAAAAATCGGTTGTCTGTAAAGTCGGTTTACTGACGATAGTTGAACGTGACAACGTCATAAGAAAATACTGAATAAAAAGCGAAAATTAAAAGAAAATTTCAAAAAAATGAAGGGTATTTTTGGACAGCAAACGTTGCATGATGCATCTATTGCGCAGCTAACTTTGTTCTTTTTCTTCCTCTTCGTCGTGAGTGCTGTATTTATCCTTTCCATCGAAAATCTCCTTCCCTCTCGTTCTATCTAATTTAAAAGCGCGCGCTCCTTCCGCATTCATTTATCTCCTTCTTGCTTGCTCATGGGTTTCTCCCTCTCTCTGTCCTTTTATAAAAGGACCCCCCGTTCCCTAGGTTTTTCTTAGTTTTAAAAAAAATCTATAATTATTTAGGATAGATCACTTGTTGAATGTCCATCAGAGGAAGTTGAAAATAGACAGGACATAGTAGGGTTTATATATATATATATATGAGTGAGCAAGCAAGCAGTCAGACTAGAGTAGAGCGCTCACGAGGGAAAGAGATCGAATACGAGTTGGGCATTGGGGCTAGGGAGGGTGCGAGTGAGAGAGAAGATAGAAAGAAACAGCTCGTTCCGCGCTCTCGCTTGCACTTCAAGCCTTAAATGGAACGCCTCAGATGAGTCATGTTTTTTCAAGCGTGCAGCCGGCTTCATCGATTTATAAGACGTTGTCACGTCAAAAAGTGAAAATTTTTCCAAGACTCGCGTCGCTAGATATGCCATTGTATATAATAATAAACTTAAATATAAATTGTTTACTAATGCCTATATTATGACTTCGCATTAAAATCTAAATAATTTTTTCTTTTGCAATTTTGAACCTGAACTTTTAAAGTTAGAGAGGTGTTTCTCATTTTGGTTGTTGGCACACTAAAAATATCTGGAATCATTTGCGGCACGCCTGAATATAAAAAAAAATGTAAAAATTGTATGATACAAAAAAAAAATTAAGTAATTACAAATACTAATTCAAGGTTACAAAGTCCATGCAATTTTAATTATTTGTCAAAAATTTTTAAGAAATTTGGTGTTGGTACTTGGTGAAACATTTTTATCCAATAATTTGTCAAAAAGCCTCGCGGCACATTTGACAATCTCTCGAGGCACGCAGGTTGAGAAACACTGACTTAGGGCCAGTTGTATGTCGGTTGGTAAACTCTTTTTAAACGTTGACAAACCTTAAAATTCACCTTGTGCCCGGTGGGATGGCCAATCAGATGACAGGCACTTTCATCCCGACCGGTTTCTTTAGTTGTCCTCACAATGAGCGAAAGAGAGGTTCCACCTTCGGTTGCGCAAAACATCATAATAAAATTTTTAACGAACGAAGGCGTTCAAAGTTCGGAGAGAATGCACTTTCATGGGGACTAGTGAAAGCCTGGTGTGCCGAGTCGAAAGAAGGGCGTCAAAAAGTTGAAAGTGTGAAGAAAGAAGAAGACGCCTCCGCTCCAGCATTACGCCTGACAATGTTGCTGCTGTTCGCAAGCTCATTGAAAGAGACGGTTTTTTGAGACTCTAAAGGAGTTTTACTCCTTGATTACCTTCAGGATTGTCGCACAATAAACGCTGCCTAGTTCTGTGGTCTTCTTCACCAGGTTCGAATGGATATCGGTCAAAAAGGCCCCGTCAGCCCATTCGAGACGTCATGCACCTGCATGACAATGCAAGACCCCACACTGCACCTAAAAACCCCAAAATTGATTTAAATGCATTGGACTACACTTGACCACCCTCCCTACAGCCCTGACCTTTCACCATGCGATTTCCATATGTTTGGGCCTCCCAAAAAGCACTTGGAGGAGAGCGTTTTGCAAACGATCGAGAGGTTGAACAGTTCGTTCGCAATTGGATGGAAACCCGCCCAAAGTCATTCTTCGAAATCGGCATGAAAAAACTACATGTTCGATGGGAAAACTACGTAGAAACTACGTAGAAAAACAAGTATAAAGTGTGTATTCTTCTTAAATGTCAAATAAATATTTTTCAAAATGCTCGTTTATATTTGAATTAATCTAATATTACCATGACCTATGTTCTGACGAGGTAAAATCAATAATCCCCCCAAAGGCTTCATTTGGGCGAAATACATGATTTTGTAAGATTCAACACCCCTATGCGCTTAAATTGGATATTAACTGAACAGTCGAATTCACCAATTCGTTTATCTCTATGACATCTAGAGACTGGAACTCTCTTTCTCCGACCGTCTTCCTGGCAACATATAACCTTCAATCTTTCAAGACCCGCATCCACAGATACCTTCGACTCCTACCCAATCTCTAAATCTCTTCTTATTTTCACGATACAAGGGTCCACTGCGGACTACAGAGGTAGTCAAACAAATAAATAATATATATACAGATATATCATCTCGATATATATATGTGTGTATGTTTATTTGCATCAAGCAGAGGACAACCTCTTTGTTTCTCTTTGTGAATCAACAACTCTGCTACTCTCGGCAAAACAAAAACTTTTCAATTACAGAGGTTGTACCTTTTTGGTGCAACTTCTTCTTGTATTAATATCATTATAAAAAATCTATATAATAATTAATTAGCGACAACAATAATATGCACCTCTCACCAATTTACCCTATTTAAATTTTAAATTTCTTCATTTACTTTTAATTTCTCTTCATTTTTAAGTTTAGAAAATATTTTTTTAATTGAAACACCACTTGAATCGTTTTTTGTTTTTGTTTTCCTTTGATTAAAAAAAAAATGTACTTTTCTCTACCACGGTCGTTTTTTTATTTTTTTTTATTTGCTAGTCTTAAGATTGATTAAGCTCTCAAGAGAATGATTCCCCCTTTCATTCAGATATATAGATGGTACATAAGTGGGAGTGAAGTGAACGTGAAGACCATTTCGTACAATTCCAACTGCGAGTGTAACAACATTACATCCACCCATCGTTCAACCAACTTTCTCTCTCACTCCCACTCACATTCTCTTTTATACATCTACCCGTAATCCATGCCCTCCCTAAACAACCACCATCAGCAACTAGCTCCTTTTTTCTGAGTGGAAAAAAAGTAGCTAGTCGATTCGTAAAAAGAGCAAAAGAGGGAGGCGAGCAAGTAAGAAAGATGCATTGGGAATTTTAATGATACAAAAAAAAAAGAAAAAAAAATCTGACAAATTTGAAAGTTTCCATTCAATGAGAGTGAATAAAAATTAGAAGACTCACTCTTCTTTTTCTTTTTTGTTACTGTCGCTTTGAATATTATCTAAGTAAATAAATAAATGGTAAAACTTTTAAACAAACTTCAAGTATAAAAGAAAGCACTTGCTGTAAAATAAACTTTTTTTTAATGAAAAATCAATTTGTTAGATATTCGTATAGATTTATGAGAATCTGAGCGTATACTGAAGCTTGGGAAAATATGTATATCCCACCCAAAATACTTCTGTAAAAAAGGGCCAAGCTCTAAAAAAATGGAATCTAATATAGGAAATTATAATTTCGTCAAAGAAACTCGAAAAAGTTCCTTTTTATACCCTTGAGTTTTAGATGAAAGTTGATAAGGGAGGACCGTTATCATAAGTTTTCCAATTTTTGTAGAAAATAAATATTTGAATTTCGAAGGGATTATACTTATTTCCAGTGTAGTTAATAAAGATATAGGAAATTATAATTTCGTCAAAGAAATTCGAACAAAGTTTTTTTTATACCCTTGAATTTTAGATGAAAGTTGATAAGGGTCCCCCCTTATCATCAGTTTTCCAATTTTTGTAGAAAATAAATATTTGAATTTCGAAGGGATTATACTTATTTCCAGTGTAGTTAATAAATATATAGGAAATTATAATTTCGTCAAAGAAACTCGAAAAAAGTTCCTTTTTATATCTTTGAATTTTAGATGAAAGTTGATAAGGGGGGACCGTTATCATCAGTTTTCCATTTTTTTTTTTTTAGAAAATAAATATTTAAATTAAGTGAATATCGATGAGGCAGTCCAAAAAAAGAAGAAGATAATTTACACTATCTTTTTATTCATAAAACCGACGTTTCGGAGGCTATTCCCTCCTTCTACAGGGTTTTGAAAAGTCAGTGAATAAAATCCAATGCGACATTCCCCTCTGTCTCCTCTTTCAGTGGCAGTAACAATAATATATTGTATTTCATTCTCAGCAGAATTATAATGTAGTACTACAAAGGGGAATGTCGCATTGGATTTTATTCACTGACTTTTCAGAACCCTGAAGAAGGAGGGAATAGCCTCCGAAACGTCGGTTTTATGAATAAAAAGATAGTGTAAATTATCTTCTTCTTTTTTGGACTGTCTCATCGATATCTACTTAATTCACTTATCAGCCCGTCTCCAAAAATTACTCCAATCTTATTAAATATTTAAATTTTGAAAAGATTATACTTATTTCCAGTATAGTATTTTATAAAGATATTGGGTGCTGCCATGATACGCCAAGAATAATAATTAAGTCGAGAAAATAGTAATTTCAATTAAAATTTCGAATAACCAAGAATTTTCCTCTTTCAGCCCTTAAAATGACGTGGTTAAGATTGTAGAAGTAAATTTGTATTTATTAAATTTGTAATGATGATTACCCAAGAAAAATTAAAATTTGGCATATTGGTGTGTTTGGGGCATAATAAAGGTGGAAATATAATCACAAAAATTTTACTATCTTTAACAACACCTCAAAAAATAAATAACAATAAAAATAAGTCATCTTTTAGTTTACGAAAGAAAGATAAATTTCATCCAAAAATACTTCTGTGAAAAAAGGCTAAATTCGAAAAAGTAATGAAAACTATAAGGTGCTGCCAAATTAAATTTGTCGAGAATAATAATATGGAGAAAATAGTACTTTCAGTTAAAACGACTTCTTTTCTTTTTAAATGACAATATAGATTTATGAATTTTATATTTTTAATTTAAATTATTTTCCGGAAATTTGGGAGTTCACAAATTTAGATAATTTACTCTAATAGCATAATGAGTAACAGCCAAGTTTGAGGAAAATAATTTAAATTAAAAACATAGAATCCATAAATCTAGATTGTCATGTAAAATGAAATAAGTCGTTTTAATTGAAAGTATTATTTTTTTCCACATAGTATAATTATTCTTGACAAATTTAACTTGGCAGCACCTTAGATTTCACTATTTGGCCTTTTTTCAAAAGAAGTATTTTTGGGTGAAATTTATCTTCCTATTGCAAACTAAAATATGATTTTTATTTTTATTATTATTTATTTAATTTATTTTATTTTTTTATTTATTTATTTATTTATTGAGGTGTTGTTATTTTACTCTAAAAATATCCCCTCTTCGTTAAGGATAGTTTAATTTTTGTGATTATATTTACACATTTACTAATCAATGCCTCATACAATACCAATATACGAAATTTTAACTTCCTAAGGTCATTATCATTACATATTTAATAGATACAAATTTACTCTACAATCTTCACCACTTCATTTTAAGGGTTGAAAGAGGGAAATTCTTGGTTATTCTAATTTTTCCTTTATTTGTGTTGTAAACTATTTCAGCATTCAAAATTCCATTAGGCTAGAATGAGTAGAAGTAACCGAGATGTTTTGATTATCTGTCAGTAACTAAGTCAGTGAGTCCCAAAATTAGCTATTCTCTCATTAAACAAAATCTGTTTATACTTTCCACAAAGTCAATTTCTTAATAAAGTGCGTAAAATTTCAGCTCTGAATCTCAAATAAGTACTGAGTTCCAGGGGGTATTTGAATAAATAGTGTAAGTATATCGTGAATGCCGCCAGTGCTCGCCTTTAGGGGATGCATCTTCTGGTGTATCTCCTTCTCACATCAATATCATTAAAAAAAAAACTTAGCATGCCCAATATACAGTGAAACCCCTCAAATCCGAACCGCGGAAATTCGAAATTCCGGGAAATCCGAACGCACAAAAGAGAAACTTATTATTTAGTCATAAAACATTTATGTAAATATTCTACATTAGAACCTTATTTTACATAATTAGTTGAAAAATTAACAAAGAAGTACAGTTAGCATACTTAACAATGGGTAAATGTATCTACATACTTATGTCATCCAGGATTGAAAAACGGTTAAAGTTGGTTATTGAAATTCTTTAGGTTAATCACTTTGCAAAAACAATGAAATAATAATAGAAACACACAAAATATCACTTAATCTTTCACTTGATATCAGTTTTCTTCAATTGTCGAATCTGCTTTCGGCTAATCCGAATAGGCTACACCCCCAATTAGTTCGGATTTGAGCAAAGGATAACCTCATTGATTTCTCTTTATATTTCTCAAAAAACTTTCCAGTTTCATATTTATTTGTAAGAATTAAATAATTTTGAAATTTTCAATTTCAGAATCCCTACTTAACAAGAAAGGAATCCGTCAAAAAAGTAAAAAAACGAAAGGATTTTGTCCCCGTCCGTCTTGTTTATTTTTATTCTTTTCCATTTCTTGCCATTTCCAATATTGTTCCATTAAAGTCAAATAGATTTGTTGTTTCTGTTCTTTTTGCAATTTTTTTATTTTATTTCCTTTAGGGTAGGGATTATTATACCAAGGCTTTTTTTCATTCCCTCTTTCTTCTCATTTAATGAAGATGAATGGGTTTTCTATTTTTATTTTTCGTTTATTCTTTTCTCAGTTTTTCGAAGATAAAAGAGGTTCAGACATATGTATATTACCTAGTTGAACAAATAATTTTCCACGACACCCGGAATTATGATACTTGATTAAAAAATATATCAAATTTGAGATCGATCGGTCAACAAGAAGATGTTGGACATCGCAGATCACATTTGAAATTATAAAAACCTGACGATACTCTACTTGGAACAGCTTTATAGATTCTCTATAATGATAATACAAAATACATATAAGAAAAAAATTTGAAACTATTCAAAAAAATAAGCTGACGTGTTCTGGTGTGGCCATCCAATTGACTTTACCATACAACCTGGCCTCTCACTTATATTTAATATTTAATAAAATTATTTATAATCATGTAGGGGGGGGGGTTTAGTTTTTGCATTTTTAGATTACTGTGTGCCCACTGATTATGTATACAAAATTTGGTTGAGTTTGGAACAAGAGCCTATATTTTCATTTTTGACCCTACACCCCCCCCTCCCCCACCAATTTTGGGAGGTTAGTTTTTGCATTTTTAGACTTCTGGGGCCGCACTGATTATGTATACAAAATTTGGTTGAGTTTGTTCAAATTTTCAATTTTTAACCCCCCCTTCCACCCCCCTTAATTTTTGCACCAAAATCTTCTCAGCACTTAATCTAAATGGACCAAAACTACGTGTGGAATTTGTTTTCGATATTCCAACTAGTTTTTGAGCTAGCTCGTCCACAAAAAATTGATAACGCACAGACTAACGGACAACCAGACAACCGGACAGACTAACAGACATTTTGACAAAACAATTATTATCTCAAAAATATAATTTTTCGATGTTCACTTATTAGAGCTTTTTTGTAGAGCGATATGCCATGGTTTTTCTCAATTTTTTTAATCTAAATAGTTTCGGCCGTTTTTGGGATATTTCGAAAAAAAGAAGGAAAAAAACACTTTTTTCATGCACGATTACAATACTTGACCATACCTATGGTAAAGTAATAGCGATGACTATGAAATTGATAAAAAAATATATACTGAAATCCTGTCCACTTCTAGTCATTATGTTCTCCATTTCGAACACTGAAACTATTTCATGAGAACATTTTTCATATAATTATGAAAAAAAGATAAATTTAGGTCAACGGTCGCCAACCTGTCGCTCGCGATCTACCGGTAGCTCGCAATAATTTTTGGTAAATATTAAAAAAAAGTTGAAAGTAAAAATTAAAAAATTATTTAATAAGGGATATTTATTCTTAAATACTTACATAAAAATAAATACCTATATTAAAACTTTTTTTTAATTTTTCATTGTTTTATATGGGAATTTTAAAAATTATTTAACAGAAATTTTTCCAAATATTAATTCAAAAGAGCGCAAAGTCACCCCCGACATCTCGGAAAAGCGAATGTCTAGTTTCTCATTAAACATTTCAGACTTTTCAATTTATTAAATTTAAAATTCACATTTTAAATATTAAATATTTTTTATAAACTTAAAAAATATTATATTTTTGTGTACCAATGGCGTGCGGTCCAAGGATGCGGTGCAACCCTAAAATTTCAAACATTTAAAGTATTTTCATAAATATCGACTTCAAAATTTCAGGAGGATATTTAAATTTTCAAAATTATTATCCGTTATACCAAAAACTTCTATAAAAGACATTTTTTTGTTTTGAAAAGTAGGTATATTGGTTCTCGAAATGAAATAAAACTATTGCATAGTTTCAAGGGGCAAATATAGTAAAATGAATGATTTTCCGAAAAAGTCGCGGATAGAAGGTTTGAAGTTCCTGCCTGGTATATCTTCTAGTTCAAGCATGTCAAAGACAAGTTCAGACTAGCTTTAGTCGAATAAAAATTGTTCTCGCTTAGAAACTTTTAAAATAGCAATAATACAAATGCGTAATAAATAAAGATTATTCAAGAATCTTTGGACTAATTCATTTCTAAAAACTCTAAATTTATAAGATCGGAAATAACTAAGAGTACTATAGACAAGTCATAGCTTGCTTATAGCAATAGAATTAGGAGAAATTTAAGATTTTCTTATAGGAGAGGTTGATTCATTGTTGAAAATGGTCGATTTCCATCTAAGGGACTGCGGAGTTTAAAGTCACACGAATTAATTTCTGACTCCAACCAAGAGCGAAGGTCCCAAAATATATTTTTTTTAAATCTAATGTTAAATTTTAAAAATAACGAAAATTATGACATTTGCATTAAAATAAAATTTCAAAAAATGAAGGATACTTTTTTGGAAAGCATCCCCTGGTTGAAAATTCACCAACCGCCACTGCTGTGGACATATTTTGTTTAAAATTTTCGATATAATAAACTAATATTTCTTAATTTCTTTATATTTTAATATTCCTAAGATTATTTTAAATATTTTGAAATATTTGGTCGTCTTTTTTGGTTGAACAATTGTGCATAGGTATATATAATATTGTATAAATAACATTGTATAAGCAATTGATAAATTATTTGTAACAAAAGTAACAAGATGATTTTACGAAACTAGCTCACTCACATATCAAGGTTGCAGACCGCTGATTTAGATGATCACATTTCATGAAATGAATTGAGTTAATATATTTGTCAACTCATACCTCTTTATGATTTTTACTTTACCATACAGGGTATGGTCAAGTATTGTAATCGTGGATGAAAAAAGTGGGTTTTTTTTCCTTCTTTTTTCAAAATATCTAAAAAACGGTTGAAACTATTTCGATTAAAATAATTGAGCGAAACCATGGCATTTCGGTCTACAAAAAAGCTCTAATAAGTGAACATCGAAAAAATTATATTTTTTGAAATAATAATTGTTTTGTCAAAATGTCTGTTAGTTAGTTAGTTAGTTAGTTAGTCTGTGCGTTACCAAATTTGTGGACGAGCTAGCTCAAAAACTAGTGTGAATATCAAAACCAAATTTCACAGGTAGTTTTGGTCCATTGAGATTAAGAGCTGATTAGATTTTGGTGAATATCGACTCAAAATTAAGGGGGATCGAGGGGGCTAATAATTAAAAATCTCGGTCGTTTGAGCAAACTCAACCAAATTTTGTATACATAATCAGTGGGTCCCCAGAAGTCTAAAAATGCAAAAACTAACCGCCCGAAATGGGGGGGGGGCGGAAGGTCAAAAAATGAAAATCTTGGCCATTTACCAAACTAAGCCAAATTTTGTATACATAATCAGTGGGTCCCAAGAAGTCTAAAAATGTAAAAACTAACCGCCCGAAATGGGGAAGGGGGGGGGGGTCAAAAAATGAAAATCTTTGCCATTTACCAAACTCAACCAAATTTTGTATACATAATCAGTGGGCCCCAGGAGTCTAAAAATGAAAAAATACCCCCCCCCCCCCATACATGATTATAAATAATTTTATTAAATATTAAATATAAGTGAGGGCCAGGTTGTATGGTAAAGTCAAGTGGATGGCCACATCAGAACACGTCAGCTTATTTTATGTGGCTTAAGTCTCTTGTGTTTGTTATTTATTTCATCTTTAAAAAAAATAGGTACAGAGAGAGAGAGCATTATCTGAGATGAGATTGCTTTACTCGATATGAAACGTTGTGAACGTAATTGAAGATCACAGAGAGGATCAAAATTCACAGAGCCATCTTTAAAATTCGAAATTATTTTTAACATGTAATTGGAATCTCTAAAGCTTTAACGCCTTAGGGAATTAACACTTAACCAAGTACATATAAAGTATATATCTATATAAATAAAATCCTTCCGAGTCTGATAGAAAAAAATGTTTTTTGAGTACTTCGTGAATAGCTAGAAGGCTGAAATTCAGTACACAAATTCATTGGCACCATAATTGAATGAGAAAAATCTAATATACATTATTTCCCATTTAATATACCCGTGGGGAGCAAAATATTAAATGTGTAAACTCTTTGTTCGAAATTTAGTAGACTTACTCTTTAGAATACTGTGAATTTATTTCAGCATAAAGATATTCCCCAAAATAAGCGCGTGGCTGCGAAAGAGGGAATAAAATATTGAAAATCTAAACTTTTTGTTCCATCGGAACATAAATTAGTACACTTACTCTTTCGAATAATGTAAAACTGCTACAAAAATAAACTCCCCAAAATAAGCTCATGAGGGGCGAAAGAGTGGTAAAATAAGGAAAATGTAAACTTTTTGTTCAATATAAACCCAATTTAGTAGTCTTACTATAATATATTTAGGATACTGCAAAATTCAATGCGAATTCACTCCTCCTGACATCTATTGGCATATGGCTATATCGGTGAACAACAACTTTTCTCTCCACAAGAATAATCGTGCCATTTAGACTAATTGCGAGCCGTCGGTGATTTTTGGACCAAATAATAGCAAAATCAACTACCAAAAATATGGGCGAAAGAAGGCCCACGATATTTAAATCATAAACTTTTTGGTTCATCTGGACCAAATTTAATACACTTAATCCTTATAAAAATTTAAAATAGCAGCAAAAATCAACTACCCAAAATAAGCGCATGGGGGCGAAACCAGGGGTGGAAATATTGAAATTCTAAACATTTTGTTTGTTCTGGACTTAATTTAGTACACTTACTCTTTAGAATGATCTTAAATTGCTACAAAAATCAAATACCCAAAATAAGCTCGTAGGGGCGGTAGTGGGAGATACAGGGGGAAATATTCAAATTCTAAACTCTTTGTTCGATATAAACCCAATTTAGTAGTCTTATATATTTAGGATACTGTGAAAATATTAGCTCGTATCCATTTCGAATTCACTCCTCCTGACATTTATTGACAGATAGCTATATCGGTGAACAACAACTTTCTCTTCACAAGAATAATTGTGCTATTTAAACCGATTGCGAGCCGTTGCTGATTTTTTCTAATAAATTAAAGGAATTCAATATTGAATCTATAAAAAAAATTATTTTCAAATTATGGCAATGGCTTTTACGATTTTATTGTAATCTTTTTACCATTTTCAATCTTTTTTTTTGATATTTAGATGAAATTTAATCTTAAAAAAATAATATCGATTTTAATTGAAAGTAATGGAGGCAGCCCAGGGGTAGCGAGGAAAGAAAAAATTAACACAAATCAAATAAAGTTTAGGGAAAGCGGTGTTGGTTTATAGTGAAACATATTAAACAAAGGAATTATTATTTTAACGGTTTATAGTGGTGTTTCACAAAGAGGAAATAAAATTAAAAAAATTAAAAAATCTTTTAAATTATTTTGGAGATTTTTTATTTATCTCCATACATATTTCGGGCTATGAACCCTTCATCGGGAGGTTAAACAGTGTTCTGTTTAACACTCCTGATGAAGAGGATCATAGCCCGAAATATGTAGAGAGATAAATAAAAAATCTCCAAAATAATTTAAAAGATTTTTTAATTTTTTTAATTTTATTTCCTCTTTGATGAAACACCACTATAAACTCGTTAAATAATAATTCCTTTTGTCAAATCAAATAAGGTGCAATTTGTTGGAATCCTTCCTCCTTTCCTTTCAAACCGACGTTTCGGAGGATTTTTATCTCATTCTTCAGGGTTTCGCGGTCAATGAATGAAACAAATAATTCTATTCATTCATTGACCCTTTGAAACCCTGAAGAAGGAGTGGAAAATCCTCCGAAACGCCGTTTTGAAGGAAAGGAGGAAGATTCCAATAAATTACACCTTATTTGATTATGTGTTAATTTTTCTTTCCTCACTACCCCTGGCCTGCCTTCCATTACTTTCATTTAAAATTTCTACCAGTCCGTCTCTCTCCAGAGAAAATTTCGTTGCAAAAAAAAATAATATCGATTTTTTTAAAATAATGTAATTAGGTTTTCTCCCTATCTATGTGATTTGATGTTTTAACCCCTCATTTGAATTTAATCGATGGTTTCTCTCTTCCTCTTGTTTAGATTGGAGTATTAATGTTAGCCTCTTGATATATACATATATTGATCACGTTCAGTGATTAATTCATTCCAAATTTAGTTTATAACTTGCCTCTCTCAATTCTTAATTATTGCATTATCTATAGGCTTGTAATTAACAACTACATCATAAAACAGCCATCGAACTAAAATTGGTATTTTTCATTGGAATTACACTAATTATGCTTACAATGGACATTTAAATGAGCTAAAATATTTACTCCGCCTAAAAATAAATATCACCAAATTTTATATAAAATATTCTTCCATTCTAAAGACATTTCTAAAAAAATCTAATGAAAACTATTATTGAAGGAGACAATAAAAGAGTGTGTCTTCTGCTGGAATTATAAATTTTATTTATAACGAGACCATAGTTTCGAGGGCTTTCCCCTCTTCATCTCTCAATTGTAATAGACTGATGAAGAGGGCAAAGCCCTCGAAACTATAGACTCGTTATAAATAAAATTTATAATTCCAGCAGAAGACGCACTCTTTTATTGTCTCCTTTATTATATACAAATTCTGCTGCCTTCGGCAAAAAACTTTCAATTTAACGAAAACTATTATCTCAACAAAAACACTTGTGTAAAAAAGGCCAAGTTCGATTAATAAAATCCGTTTTCCAAAAAAAGTAGTGAATCTAATCTGCTGCCAAGTTCAACATCATCAATTTATTAAATGAGTCGAGAATATATTAGTAACTTCAATTAAAACGCATGTTTTCCATTTCACATGTCCCTCTATATTTTTTATTGATTTCACATTTTTAGTTGAAATTATTTTCCTAAAACTTGGCTTTTACGCATTAAATTATTATTATTATTGTTTGATAGGGCCTCCACCACTCCCCTCTTATTAAGATCCCATGATATGGTAACTAGTAATTCGTGACATACATAATAATGCGTAAAAGCCAAGTTTTATGAAAATAATTTCAACTAAAAATGTGAAATCAATAAAAAATATAGAGGGACATGTGAAATGAAAAACATGCGTTTTAATTGAAGTTACTAATATATTCTCGACTCATTTAATAAATTGATGATGTTGAACTTGGCAGCACATTAGATCTCACTACTTTTTTGGCAAACGGATTTTATTAATCGAACTTGGCCTTTTTTTACACAAGTGTTTTTGTTGAGATTTCACTTCTTTTTGTAAGTTGGATTTATCCTATAAATTTAACCCCTTCATTTCGGGCCCTGAAGAAGGAAAAGTTTCGATTTTTCAATTTCGTCCTTTATTAATGTGTCAAGCTTTACCAGTATGCCAAATTTCAGCATTCTAGGTTCATTGAATTTTTAGTATATGTTAATTAAGTCTATAACTTTCACCCCTTCATTTTAGGTCCTGAAGAAGGGAAAGTTTCGATTTTTGGATTTTTCCCATTAATTGTACCCCAAACTCTACCTGCCTGCCAAATTTCAGCATTCTAGGGTTAGCGGAAGTACTCTAGAATTTTGATGAGTGAGTCAGTGAGTGAGTGACGAAAAAGCCTATCTTTGGCTTCTTGTAACTTGGATGGTATAAACAGTAGAAATATGAAATTTTGTAATTTAGTTAAGCTTATGGACCAGTATTCTGGAAAAAAATTTCAGCCATGTAGAGGTTTTCATTACGAAGTTACAGAGGCGTCAAAATGGCCTGAGTTGTTTACTGTAAAGGGTAGTCTAGCAGTGCACACATCCCCGCTCGAATCGAACTTGGCTGGGGCACTGCCGTGCCACCACATATTTAGATTTAAAACTAAAGTTTTGAGAATCTTTTTTTTGAAAATAGTTGGAAGATTTTTCAAAAAATCAGCTCGGGTTCAGATTAACCAAGATGAATTTTAAAAGAGAAAGAATTCAATCAATCTTTTTCGGACAAATTCTAAGATTTTAGTAGAAATATTATTAAATTGCGATATCACTATTCTCGCGATTCTACTAAAATCTTAGAATTTGTCAGAAAATGATTGATTGAATTCTTTCTCTTTTATTATATTTAGACTTTATAGTTAAGTATAAAAAGATATACCAAAGTAAAAGAGAAGAAAAATTGTACTTAACTGTCAAAATATTATAGAAAAAATAGTAATAAATAAAATTGCCCTGGCTATGTAATGTAAAGGATTTTGTTTTTGATATTTGATAAGTAAAATTTCCTAGACCCTTTGATCGATTTGTATGAAATTTCGGATATGCAGTCTATACGATCTTATGAAAATGACTCCCTATGTGAAATTGATATTGACCAGGAGTTGGAGTGAAACATTATTAATAAATGGATAGTAAATATATAATCAAATGGTGTGTTCACCACACGACTTTCACATTTTCATTTATTTGAAGTCATCGCGACAATACTAATTTACACCCCCTTCCTTTATTTCGTTTTTTTTATTCAAAAACGGCTCTTCTTCTTCTTATTGTTGTTAGGCTTTAGCCTGTTTACTCTAGAGCGTCTTTCTATCGTTTTTTTGGACGGTCCCGTCTTCTTTTCCCGGTAGGGTTGATGTCATATACCTTCCTCACCAGCCGGTCTTCGTTCATTCGCAATACGTGTGCACTCCATTCTGATCTTCTCCTTTGGACCCATACGCTGACTTTTTGTATATTGCAGTTTCTAATATCTTCATTTTTTACCCTGTCCATCCTTGTTTTACCCGCAATTCTGAGTAGGGATTTCATCTCACAAACTTCCTTTATTTAAATCGGATTAAAAATTTGACACAACTAATAACTCATGACACTTGATAAAAAATCGTTATAGCCGTTTTTGAGAAAATAAAAAAAAAAAAAACGAAAAATCTTTCATGTAAATATCCATTTCCGGTTTTTCGATGTCAAACAAAAATTTGCTGTACTCCTTCTAGCCTCTATCAAGCTTAAGTTTCGAATTTCGTAGCTCTGAGACTTATGGTTGCGAAACGCATGGGGGTGCATAAGTAAATACGTACATACGTACGCACTGACCAATGGATTTGTGGCCACTTTTTGGACTGTGGGGACCTCAATATTTGGTTTTATGTCCCAAATCTGGTTTCTAAATATTAAGGGCATCGATTCCTTCCACCTAGAAGTTACAAAATGAAATTAACTTTTTTCATCTCTGAGATACAAGCTCTCAAATAGTCAGGACCCAGACAGGACATCACAATTCTTCCACATTATATTCCATGAATATAAATGTGAAAGTAAAAATTATATATATATATTTACTATCCATTTATTAAAACTTAATAGTAACCCAAGGATAAAGGGAGACAAAAATAATTAAAATGATAAAATTTTCAAACAAAAATACTAGAAACTTATTTCCCGTAGAAGATTCCCATATTTAAATGAAGATATGTTTCATTTCTAATGGACCCAAAATTAAGGGGCGGGGGTTCTTTCGAAAATGATTTTAATTTTTTTGATTAAATATTAAATATAAAAGAGGTAGCAGGTGAATGGTAAAGCTATTTGAATAGCCACATCAGTTTATTTTACTGTTAGATGAGGTTTTACTTAATTTTCTTAACAATTGAGATGTTTGGAATTTTTTATTAATACAAATAAAAATCTAAGCTAAATTTAACAGTTTGTAGTATTGAAAATGATGTAAATAAACAAAAAAAATAAATGAATCGCTTGTTTTCTTAAATCAAAAATATTTTTTCTTTATATAAAGTCTGTACTCTCTCGTCGCCAGGGGCCCTCGTAAAATTCATATTCCCCACATCAAATTTAGATATTGTCCCGCCTCTATATATAGAACCCAATGTTAATATGTATATCATTTGTTATAGAAATTGTAGAATCAAAAAAAAAAAAATCATGAATAAGACAGGCTTCTATTTTACAAAGAATACTGGAAAATTTTTCATAAGTGAAATTCCTAGAGATAATAAGTGACAACTTGTCGAAACTCCAGAGTAGATTTAACAAAATACGGATATTACGAATATTTGTATTCGTATTAGTTTGGGCAGTCACTCGAGGCATGCAAATTTTCGCAAGATCTCGAGAACTCACTGAAATAAGTGTCAAGGTTATTAAGTATCTGTTCGTCAAGTGATTATAAATCTAAAGATACATTAAAACCGTGGTCCAGAACGCTTTTTGGCACTAGAATTTCAGAGATAAATAAATACTATTACAACCCTTTTAACATATAAGTATGAATCTTCAATTTAATAGTAGACAATCACTATTGAATTTCTTTAGTTATCTTTGGCTATTCCGAATATATCCCTACAACAAACAAGTTCCGTAACAATGAAATATATACAGAAAACTCCCGATTATCCGTGCATGAATTTAATTAAAAAAAAAATAATTATATGATTGCATTAGTCTCAGACGGCCCTGAATTCTGTTGATACTTTGTTGGAGTACATCGACTAATGGGAATTCGAGTATAACGAAATAATAGTAGCTCTCTTAGAAAAATTCGAACTGATATTAAAATATTCCTGCAAACATACCAAAATAACAGATTTTCTTAATAATAATGAGCATTAAACATGTAAAAATAATTTCTGCCTTAGAAATGTATAATATGTTGTATTTTATAAATAAACAAGCTGTAAGGCCCGCCTTCGGCGGCCCTCTTGCTAGCCAGGGGGCACGCCCCTGGACTCCCAGCCCACGAACCGCCCCTCACACTCCACCCCCCGAAACCCACCCAAAACCCACGCACCATGCACCCGTGCCCAACCCCCGCCCCCACACCACCAGCCCAACACTCCATCCTGCACCCCCCACCTCGGACCCCACCCTGGTACCACCCCACTACGCCACTGGACCTTCACCTGAACCCCCAAATCCATCAACCCTATACCCCCCGTGCCCTCCACCACCGCCTAGCCCCCAGGACCCCACCCCAACTACGCCCCCTGGACCTCCTGCTCCACCCCCTGCACCCCCTACTCCATCTTACTCCCTCATTCCACCCCGCGCACCCCATGTCTTAGCCCACCCCCACTTCACCCCCGCACCCACACTCCGCCCCATCCATCTCTAGCCTTCTAGTGACCCACAGATTATGTATACAAAATTTGCTTAAGTTGGCTCTAAGGGTAAGAATTTTCATTTTTTGACCCCCCCCCCCCATTTTGGGTGGTTAGTTTTTGCATTTCTAGCTCTCTAGAGGCCCACAGGTTATGTATACAAAATTTGGTTGAGTTTGCTCCAAGGGCAAGAATTTACATATTTTTCACCCTCCCTCCCTTTTTGGCTGGTTTTTTGGGGGAATTTTTTCAAACAAAAGTTGTCACAAATTTCATCCCTTACAACTTTGCTCATTATAAAATTTGCTGTAGAGTTAATAGTTTAGGAGTTATTTTATTTTCATTCGTGTGCCCCCCAAACCCCCTTCTTTGGTCAAAATATCAAAACGTTATATAGCTAAAAACCTACGTTAGAAGACACCTGATACAAATATGAAATTTCATAATAATCCCTTAAGCCGATTTGACGTGAATCGTGAGCAACTTTTCATGAAAACCACGGAAACATACAGACATAAATACATACATACATTTGGTTGAGGGTGTTTTCGTTTATAACTTTGCTTGAAACGTGTGTAACCAAAATTTGGCGTGATTTGGAGGAATGTACAGACAAAACCTTAATTTTATATAAATATAGATAATTATAGTCCGGATTATCCGTGTTTTTCGATTATCCGTGCCGCCTCTCCCCACCATTTGCCCGGATAATCGTGAGTTTACTATATATCTATATTATACAATATATAATATATATGCGTATTAATCATAAAAGAAACCTGAGAAAAATATTGTTTAACAAATAGCTATCCCGGAACAACTCATTAAGAGAAAATAACCCTTAGGATTTTATATAAAATTTAAATAAAAAACTTTAAGAAAAAATATAATAAATTTTAAATTCCGACATTCGTTATACGCTTGCATAAATTTTAATAAGAGGTTTGCCTCATGGACATAATTTATTATGAAAAGAAAGTGAGAGAGAAAAACGAAAAAGACTTCTAATGAGCAAATGACGGTAATGAAAAATATGAAATTTCAAGATGGATATAAAATTTAAACAAAAAAAAAAAAAAGTAAAACGAAACTCACAAAGATAGAAAGGCAAGATTTATAAAAAATCCTGATTTCAAAAATTAGTTTAAATATGACACGGATAAGGAATACACTAAAATGGTGTAACTATCACTTATTCTTCATTTATTACAAATTATTATAACACTAATTCATAAAATAAGGCACAATTATGGCTCATTTCCGTAACTTTATTTCAGTCCGCTCTATCGCTCGAAGATCTTCTTTCACCTCAGGATTGGCCTTCCTCTTTCTCTGCATCTTTTTCTAATTGGAATCGTCTCGGAACAATGATTGATTTATTCTTAGATGTCATGCTTATTTCAGTTTATTTATTATTTCTGGAGATTTTGAAAAGTCTTTGCGGGGTCGAATTCTATGAGTTAATTTTTAGGTAATTTTTTGTAAACAGGATCGTTTTGATGATACCTGTACAGCTACATTTCCATGGGATCTCGTAAAATGTTTTTTTTTACTAAATGGGCGAGTCAACTCCACACTCAACTTAACCAAATTAAAATAACTTGCATTATGAGTGAATGTATTTATTAGTAATTCAAAGAACAAAATGACTTTACAAATATTAGCTTTTTCATTTAGAATCGCAGATGATTGGGCTTTTAGCAGTTAAGCATCTTTTAGTCACAAATTACGATATGCATGAAAAATTGTGGATCAATTCATACACTACCTCAATCTACAACAAAAATTCCTCCTCTTCCCTTCCAAAAAAATACAAAATCTCCACAATATTAAAACTATTTCATTTCTATTAAAATTAATGGATTTCTTTTTGGTTTTTGTCATATTTGTCTTAACCAACTAACATTCATTACATTTAAAATTACTCTGGATCATTACATCTTGTAGCTTGACATATCTTAAACTAAGGTGCAATGCGAGCACAGTAGAGTCAAGGGAGTGGCAGCTAGACCTAGGCTACAAACTCTACTTCTATATATTTTATCTTTGGTTTTATAACATCCTAAGCCAGAGATGCCCAATCCGCAGCACGCCCAGCACTGCAATGAATGCGGCCCGACATAAAATTATAAGCTTCCTTGAAACATTAAGATTTTTATCTACTTACTGGAGACATATCAGATACAATCTGATATTTTTTTTTTTTCTAAAATAAGAAGAAATTTGAAATTCATCGCAAAAGTTTTCGAAGAACAAATGGGCAGATAGATGTTCAATTTTTAATGTAAAAAAAATAACAAGATTTCGGAAAAAATAATCGCAATTGTGGCATATTTTGACTCGATTTTTATTACATATAAATATTTTACCTGCAGACTTTCTGATTGAATGTATTTTCAATCAGAGATTGAACTGAAAGAAAAATTTAATAATGTCTCTTTATTAAAATTTTATAAAAATTATCTAACCAGAAACAAATATTCTGGCTTCATAAAACTTATTCACTTTTTGTAAATATGAATTTGTATATAGTAGGTACCTATTGCTATTTTCAAGAATAAAATTCACTAAAAGCGAAGTTTATTTTTGGCTTTCTCGGATTCAACGATTAGCTATTTTACGATACTATATATATTTTTAATTTATTCTCAAATATGTAGGGATCAGATTAATGTCGGATTGGCGAGAGTCGGGCTTGAACCCGGGCTAGCTTGATTACGAGGCATGTACTAAAAGCAAAGAAATAAGCTCAGCTTTCAGATAAAAAATAATGATTTTTCGAATATTTAAAAACCATTCTTCATCTCATATTTATATTTTCTAAAATATTTATTATTTCAGTAATTAAAACTTTTGAAGAGCTGAATGATTTAAAAAAAATATTCTGAAGGAAAAGAACGCATAGATTATGGTGCTATGACATTTTCGTTTTTGTCATGGTGGATTACATTATTCTACATTATAACTATTCTTTTTATTGAGAAATATCAATAGAATTAGTATATTTTATATGGGGCCCGAAGTATTTGTTTTTTCATCAAATGTGGGCCCCGTGTAAGCCAAAAGGTTGGACACCCCTGCTTTAGTAGGTGAGTTGTTTATCGAAAGAGAAGCTCAAACCATCTAGATTGCAGATTTTTGTAGAGAAAATCTCATCAAAATGGACAACGTTTCGACATATAGTATTTCTAAAATTTGGGTGGCAGCTTAAAAAGGCTAAGACTGGTTTACAATACGAGTTATTAAATGTTAATTTTAGTTAAGTATTTGAAAAAATAGTAGAAATCAAAATATTAATTTTGAAATAATTTTTTTTTGTGAAATAAATATATAAATAAAGAATGCGGAGAATAAAGAAAATTGAAAAAAGAATAGAAAAAAATCTCACCTGGAAGTCGCATGGGTGCGCGCAGAATCACTGGAGAGTCGTCAACTCGCGAGTCCTTGCTGGAAAGGGTTGATTTTGGCCTGGCGGGGTTCACAATTCACGTCGCATGGGCTGAAGGGAGCATGGGGTTCATGGTGGGGAGTGAACTTTGGACCCTGCAATAGAGAGTACTAGTTATTGTACAAGCACCCAATAATTAAAAGGTAAATCCTACAAGTATCGAATTGGAAGATTTTTTCCAATTCGAGCAAACAGGTCGATGCTGGTTTACGAACAAGTCTGAGCTTGTTTTCGAACCTCATACAATATACAATTAAATCTATTCTAATTCCTATATTATAAACTCTAACTAAATAGGTGTATTAAAAGAAATTCTCTTTTAAGATATGTTTTATATACGATTGATTTCTCTACTTATTCTAATCAAGAATTGTAAAATGTATACGAGTAAATGAAATTTAAATCTTAATATAAAAACTAATTATTATAATTACTGAATCCGAGCTGTTATGCATGATTTTCTTACAAGTCAGAACAGTTAAATTCACCCTCTCGGAAATGTAATATCATCAATAGCACCTGGATTACATTATTCTGCTTTATAACTATTCTTTTTTATTGAGAAATATCAATAGAATTATTATATTTTATATGCGGCCCATGCAAGCCAAAAGATTGGACACCCCTGGTCTTGACATAGTTTTAAAATCTCATGTGTAGCCTACATCTCCTAGATAAAGGAACTATATTTCACTAATCATGATTCGGGTTTTCAAGACCATGAATAGATTGGTAAATAAGTATTTTAGGACTCCGATGAGAAAACCAAGTTTTTGACCGTGTATAGCGACAATTTTGGTCCCATGACAGTTGAATTCCTATATGAAAGTAACTCCAATAACTATACATGAACCTGATTCATCCGTAAATTACTAAGCATGTGTTCTATTTTGTAAATTAATTTGTTACTTTCAAAATGATATAATAAATAATAATCCTTGAAAAAACAACACTAAATATAATAAATTGACTGTTTATTCTTTATCATTGTTATTCATTGTGGGGAATGAGTCGTTTTGATCGATGGCCTCTTTAAAAATTCATTCTATTTGAAATTGAACGATTAAAATATTAAAAGCAAAACCCGTCCTGAAGCTATTTTTCAATCATTTCATCCTCTCGCTTTGCTGAATATTTTGCACGAATTATATTTTTCAATTGTTTAATGATTTGTAGTAGTTTACTAGGTGGTTTTATGAGGATGGTTACGGAGGAATGAAGAGGAAATTGAAATGAAAAATAAAAAAAATAAAAAAAAAAAAAAAAAGATAAATGGGAAGGTCAAGAAAAAGAGAGAGAATCCAAATTTGAAATATAAATCAATGCAAAACAGATATACTATGGTATTTACAGAAACGTTTATTTTAATAATTATTTTTTATGAGATATTTCAAGTTGCAGATAGGAATAGGTTTAAATTTTCTTAGAAAAACATAAGAGAGAGTCATCTAAAGATTCGATGTATTGGATTATTACTTTATCCAATGCGAAGCATGGGTAAAGTATAGTAATCGGTCTGGCGGCAAGCGCGACTTCAAAGGGTCCTCAGGTAAAGACTACAGAACCCATGGACTCAATTAAGGTCACAAATTGTAGTATTCAATTAGATTGAATTTTAACACGTGACGATTTTGACAAAAATTTCCTGGGGTCTCGTCGAGAGGCCAAAAAGTACCATTTTTTTGGAAGTGCGTGAGGATGGATGGATGTATGTTTTCGTTTTTTTCGTCCACGATTTTTCCACACCGTTGAAACAATTGAAATGAAAACCTAACATTATTTTAACAAAATGAAGCGCTGATTAGTTTTTGGTACATATCGGCCCATAAACATTAGTACTTTATTTCGGTACTTTTTTAGTTTTTTCTAAATATCTTGAAAATGACTTAACCAATTTTGATGAAATTTAATATTGTAATTGAGTACCTTGAGGACCACAAAAATGGTCATATAAAATTTTTTGTAAAATTATATTTTAAAGTGCTTTACCCTAGACTACGATAGTTCATTGGATAAAGTTTAGCAACGATCCGTTGCAGTTTAAAACCGGGAATATGACCTTCTGACATATATATAAAGTAAAGAAAATTCTGAAATTTTTTTTAAATTTTTAAAATTTTCTTTACTTTATTTAAAATGTTTCACCAAGAACAAACACCATTCTCCCTTATCAAAAATATAATTAAAAAAAATAATCCAATCCTTCGGATCTAATCGATGACTCTCTCTTTTGTTTTTCTAAGGGCCAGTTTCATAAAAACAAAAAAAATTATCCGCGGCTTACTCAACTCTGGGTTGAGAGTTACCCTGGAGTTCCAAACAATATGATTTTCATTAAACAAAATAAGGGTCGAGTTAACTCACCCCGAGAAAAATAGGTAGGCAACGGCGAAATTCCCTGCATTTTAGTTATTTTTATTAAAAAAAAAACATATTTTTTTTCCAAAAACGAATTTATCTGTAGAAACGGAAATAATTAAATAAAAAATAATATAAAATTGATAAGTATTATTTAAGATTTTAATATTAGATAATTACTTTTGAACAATATACCGTTTAATTAAAATTGATTCAAAATAAACTGATGTGGCCATACACATGACTTTACCATATACCTGGCCCAATTCTTTATATTTAATATTTAATAAGGGGAGTCGGGTAGCTCAGTCAGCTAACGCACTGGCCTCGCTTCGGGTTCGATCGATTATGACGATGTTGGAGTGGAGGTCTGGGGTTCGATCCTGGCTAAATTTCTACCGGCTGAAAACTCGGCTCCCTCACTAACCCTACTAACACTCTACTTAGGTGCTGTCTAAATGGGCTTTGTTCCCGGTGACATTAAATAAAAAAATATATTTAATAAAATAATATATAATTATATACGAAAGGATTATATACCCCTTCCCTTCTTAATTTTGGGACCTTTAGCAATTAGATAGAATATGTCCTTTTAATTATGAAACTATTTTATTAAAGTAGAAATATCTTTTTTCTTCAATTTTAGTTTGACATTTTTGAAATTTAATTTATATTTATAACACATTTTTTTATTTTATTCTAGTTCCGTGCTAACATAAATTAAAATTCTATAAACATGTATATTTGGCTATATTTAATATTATATAATAATAATAATAATATTATAAAAATAAATAATATAACAATTTACAAAGAGAAACAAAGAAGATAGACTTATGCTTGATGCAAATAAACATACACCTATATACAGATATATCATTTCGATATATAGGTGTCTATGTTTATTTGCATCAAGCAGAAGACAACCTCTTTGTGATTCAACAACTCTGCTACTCTCGGCAAAACAAAAACTTTTCAATATAACTATTTGTCTTGAATTATTTTGATTTGAAACTCTAACCTTTAATATAAATAAAAACAGGGTTATCTCTAGGATAAAGATTAACCCATCAATTTTGGAGAGTAAAATATAGGGGGGTTAGGTTTGAGATCACCCTCTCTTTTTTTTATGGAACACATTTCGAGACCCTAGCATAGGGTCATCCTATTTTTATGAAACTGGCCCTAAGAAAATTTAAATCTATTTCTATCAGCAACTTGAAATCTCTCATATTCAATTTGGAAAAGTTATTCCACTGCCTTTCGAATTTTGAAGAAATTCAAAATTCGAAACACTCATCCACCTTTATTTAAACTATATGGCATGGCTTGAGTTTAAATTTAGAATCACTAGATCGCGAAATTTTACAAATGAATATTTAAAACTTTGAGTAAAATATGTACATATGTCAGAGGGGTTCGCACCTCACAGGGTAACCAAATGGCCTGGATTGCTGTTACTGGCACTCGGGTTCGATTCCCGAGGGAGTGAAAACAACCTTTATGAAATATAATTAAAAATAATCCAATCCATTAGATCTGATGACTCTCTCTATGTTTTATTTTAATAATTAAGGTCAGGTGGGGTAACTGGGCCAGCTTCTTTTGTTTTCCCAAGGATAGTACTCCATATTTTTGGCTATAACTAAGCTTCCTCACAATTTATAGATCTCGTGACTATATTAATTGAAAGATGAAATTTTCTTCAAATAATCATGATACTTTCAACTTTTGATTATTCAAAATTTTGTAATTATCTTAAGTTGAATGTAAAGTTTTGCGGTTGGCCGAGTTAAACGCGTTGTGGGGTAATTGGACCAGCCCAGCCTATTTGCTGTTTTTTTAATTTTTAACATCTTTTGAGCAGTTGGACATGTTCCCCTATCCCTCAAGGCCCTAGCCGTAGGTAGAATTAGTCTCATTTGTATATGGATTAAAAATAATCAAAGATGTAAGCGATTCAGGGTAATTTGGCCCAGACTAGGCTGGCCCAGTTGCACCAAGACCTCTATTTTTTTTATTCTATTGAATTTTTTAAGGTAGATAAGTTTAAACGCCAAGTGTAATTTTTAAAATCAATTTTTATTACAGAAAATACAAAAAAAGTATCATAAATCAAACAACTAAACAAAATAATTTCATTTTACCCATTGAAATAAAGTTAAATAAGTTCCTTATTAAATTGAAAGTTTTTGCCGAGAGTAGCAGAATTTTTATATATTGAAGGAGACAATAAAAGAGTGTGTCTTCTGCTGGAATTATAAATTTTATTTATTTATAACGAGACTATAGTTTCGAGGGCTTTGCCCTCTTCATCAGTCTATTACAATGTATTCATAAATTAATTCCTGTGAATACATTGTAATAGACTGATGAAGAGGGCAAAGCCCTCGAAACTATAGTCTCGTTATAAATAAATAAAATTTATAATTCCAGCAGAAGACACACTCTTTTATTGTCTCCTTCAATAAGTTCCTTATGCTTAAGAAAGCCTTAATTAAGTACTTTTACTCAAGCCTCAATATTTTCAAGGAACTGGGTAAGGCAACTAGGTAAGAAGTAAGCACATAACTAGGTAAATAAGTAATTAACTTAACTAAGTACTTAAGTATAAAATAAACTTAAAGAAATTTCTCTAATTCAGGAACACTGAAAATTTCCCACCAATATGAAAAAGTGAATTGCGCTAAAAAATGCAGTAAAATTAAAAAGCTCTGGGGTTACAAGACCACTGGCCCAGTTGCCCCCGGCCCCAGTTACCCCACCTGACCTTATTATTCAACAAAATAATGATTTTTCTTTTCTATTTTACAATATATGCCTATGCCTATGGCAGTGATAGGTAGTTTTAAATAAGCTGACGTGTTCTGATGTCGCCATCCACTTGACTCTACCATACAACCTTGCCCCTCACTTATATTTAATATTTAATAAAATTATTTATAATCATGAAGGGGAGGGGGGTTAGTTTTTCCATTTTTAGACTCCTGGGGGCCCACTGATTATGTATACAAATTTTTTGGTTGAGTTTGGTACAAGAGTCTATATTTTCATTTTTTGACCTTACACCCTCCCCCCTCCCCATTTTGAGCGGTTAGTTTTTGCATTTTTAGACTTCTGGGGTCCCACTGATTATGCATACAAAATTTGGTTGAGTCTGGTACAAAAGCCTATATTTTTAATTTTTAACCCCCATCCACCCCCTTAATTTTGGGTCGATATGCACCAAAATCTAATCAGCTCTTAATCTCAATGGATCAAAACTACGTGTGAAATTTGGTTTTGATATTCACACTAGTTTTTGAGCTAGCTCGTCCACACAAAATTGATAACGCACAGACTAACGGACAGACGGACAGACTAACTGACATTTTGACAAAACAATTATTATCTCGAAAAATGTAATTTTTTTGATGTTCACTTATTAGAGCTTTTTTGTAGAGCAAAATGCCATGGTTTCGCTCAATTTTTCTAATCAAAATAGTTTCAGCCGTTTTTGAGATATTTCGAAAAAAAGAAGGAAAAAAACTTTTTTCATGCACGATTACAATACTTGACCATACCCTGTATGGTAAAGTAAAAAGAAAATCAAAGCGAGATGAGAAAGATACAATCAAGATTGCATAAATAGGTGAAAAATTATTAACCAAATGGTCGAGAAAAAATATGCGCACAGCCAGCTCAGGGGAAAAATAATAATCGAATGAATAACTATTAATTAGTAAACAAAATAAACAATACTGATTATCCAGTTGGCTGCGGCCAGTAGAGTACTCTAGTGAGCTCTAGCTCGCTTTTTAGATAGAATTGTGAATTACAAAATTTTCTGAACCAATTTATGACAAAATATCTAGTATTCGAGGCAAACTATGTTTCCAATTGTCCAATTTAGTATAAAATTTAACAATTCACCAAGATAATAAATGTTTTTAACCTAAGGGACAATAGAAAGTGAAGTATAGAATTTTGATAAGCTTAAATCCAAAGACAAATGAGAACAATTAATATATAATCGAGAAACTTAACTAATTTCTCTTGTTGTTGTTTTCTTGTACTCTATTTATTGAAGATCGGGATTGACATATTAAAGTACAACTACAAAAACAAATGCTCAGTTGATACGTGTTGCACGTTCACTAAATTGGATTGAGTTTGTTGTTCTTTTAAACGACAAACAAACAAGCAAACAGAGCAAACAAACCGACAGACAACTAAACGAAGGGAAAGGGAGACGGACGTACAGACGAACATTCAATAAGTGTTTGCAACTCGGCTGAGGTGACAGGCTCATCCATAGTACAGCCAACAGTTGGTGGATAATTATTCACTAAAGACGTGTCACGTCCCTTTTCTATCCCATCAATCTTCTACCCAAATATTATCCTTCATGTCGTTATGGAAGGAAAATGACCACAAACTCTTGAGAACAGTTCACTTTATGGCAAAAAGGGCAAATGAAAATAGACTAAAACGGATCGTTGGTAGACTTTATCTATAGTCGTTTGAAAAATGGATATGATTATTCCTTTATTATTAATCAGATATCACTGGGTATTTGAAGTCTATTCTGACTTCAAATTAAAAATAGCCATCGATTCTGATCTAATATTTGAGGAATAACCAATCTTCATTTTTGAGGTTTCGATCATTACACTGCTCGACAAAAATTAAACAAAAATTTGTTGATGTAAATCCAACAATAGATTCCAGTAGAATTTTATAAGCTGATTATCATGCACTTTCCCGATTTTTTACGACCATTCAGAGTTTTGAAATATTATCGGTTAAAACGACAAAAAAGTCCATTTTGACCTATTTTTGAGTCCTATTAGATATAAACAGGAATATTTGAAATCAAAATTTTTTGTTGACGTGATAGAAACACAGCTTCCTCTTTGATTTTCAAATTACCACTTGAATTTAACTCAATTAGAACTCGAGTTATAACTAAAAAACTAAGACCATATGTTTTTATCTATCTTTGTTATCCTTTGTAGTTTTAGTTTTTTTTAGTTATAATTCGAGTTCTAATTGAGCTACAAACAAGTGGTAATTTGAAAATCAAACAGGAAACTGTTTTCTATTTTTTCGACAACATATTTTGATTTCAAATATTGCTGTTTAATATCTAATGGGACTCGAAAATAGGTCTAAATGGGCTTTTTCGCCGTTTTGACCGATAATATCTCAAAATTCTGAACGGTTGTAAAAAATAGGGAAAGTGCATGATAATCAGCGTTTAAACTCTACTGAAATCCATTGTTAGATTTACGGCAACAAATTTCTGTCTACCAGTGTTATTGGTAACTATTTTTCATTTTTGTCGATTTTTCAAGTCTTCCGCAATGGTTACCAATAATAATCGATACGTCAAAAATGCAATGTAGTATGATTATTCCTCAAGTATTAGATAAAATCGATGACTATTTTTGATTTCAAGTCGATCGATTCCTCTCGATCTTCAGAAAAGATAATGGATTGGATAACATCGCAGCTGCTATGGTTACTTATAAAATTTATACATTTAGTATTTTAAAGAAATAAACCTATATCCATTGTTACTAGAGCAAATTTAAATGAGATATATTAAACCAATCAAATGAATAAATTTTAAAGAATTTAATAAAGTATTTGCTTAATGTAAAGTAATTTAAATTGTAATTTTAATAAAGATTTTATATAATCTTTTTTGAGTTTCTCAAACTACTTACTTAGTAAATGGAATATTAAATTTGATCAAAATTGCTTTAACCTTTTTCAAGGTATTTAGAAAAACTAGTAAAGTACTATAGTAAAGTTCTGTTTGTGAGCTAATAAATACTAAAAACTTTCAACGCTTCATTTTGTTAAACTTAATGCTATGTTTTCAATTTCATTTCAATCAATTGAATGGTGTGGAAAAAATCGTCGACCAAAAAAATGAATCCATACGTCCATCCATCTATCCACACGGACTAAATGAAAAAATCGCACTTTTTGGGCTCTGGACGAAAGCCATGCAATCATAGGTTCTGTAGTCTTTACCTGAGGCCCCTTTGATTGAAGTCCCATTTGGCGCAAAACCGATTACAATACTTTACCCAGGTTTCGCTATGGACAAAGTAAAAAGAGATATGCACTGCCTTCCTTAGAGATTAATGCATGAATTTGTTTATTATTACTCACTTATATTTAAATTAGTTTATTTACTTACTTATCTAAGAATAATTTTTTTATAAAAAAAGTAACCGTTTGGATGCCTATTAATTTCAGTGAAATGATAACACTGAGATTGGGACACTAATTGATAACCCATTTAAAAATTAGCAAATAAATTGACTCTAAATCTTATTTTTTTTTCTATCTCTTATCTATCGTTACTGGAAGCCAGCTTCAGAATTAGAAGCTGTTATGTCGTAAAAATGACTATCCAAATATCATTATCATATTATTAGTAATAGGTTTGCATGTAAAATGATAATATAATAATAGAATAATATAACATAAATTGACTGCTTAAACATCATGAAAATTACTTTTAAAGAAATGTAAATAACTTTTTAATATATCTGCGGTTCAACAAGAAATAATCCACCAAATTTGACAACTTCAAAATACTGTTTTAATTAATTCTAGGCACATAGAGATGCATCAAAATAATAAATGTTTTTAAAAGAAATAGTAGGTGAGCGAAATCCATTAACGTAAGAATTTGGCAGGCTCTGAAAATTTTATGAATCTATAGGTAGAATAATAGTTCCTAGTCTAGACGAAGCTTTCGAATATAATTTTTGTCTTATAAAGAAATATTTAAAAAATAGATTATCACAAGACAAGAAAAAACAATTTTATAAAAATCTGTAGTATGTGTAGGTATTTAAATTTTACGACACAATGATAAGAAAGCGCCGTCTGAGTCTAGGGTATGCATTCCGATCGAATGTTTTGTGCTTTTGGTTGCATCGGCAGGCGCCAAATATTAAACTCTGCTTTTTAGTTAATTAAAAAATTGTATAGTATCAATAATTATTTTAATATTGACTCTTAATTAGTAAATACTTGATTTTACTTTATTTATAGGGTAGCATGGGCAAAATATTCTAATCGGTCTCTAGCCAAGCGTGACTTCAAAAAGGTCATCGGGTAAAAACTACGAAACCCATGGGCTCATCCAAAGTCACAAATTGAAGTATTCAATCAGCTTGAATTTTAAGATCTGATGATTTTTCCAAAAATTAAATGGGTTCTCGTTCAGAGGCAAAAAAGTGCGATTTTTCCTCTGTGGCTAAGCTGGGTATGTATGGATGGATGGATGGATGGATAAATTCCTTTTTTTCGTTGACGATTTTTTCCACATCGTTCAACCGATTGAATGAAATCGAAAACCTTCCATTACTTTAATAAAATGAATCGCCTATTAGTTTTTGGTACATATCAGCCCATAAATATTAAACACAGGAGTTTTTTGACGGGTTATAGTGGTGTTTCACAAAGAGGAAATAAAAATTAAAAAATTAAAATTTTTTTAAATTATATTTTGGAGACTTTTTATTTATCTCAATTAAAAAAATTAAAAAAATTTTAAATTATATTTTGGAGACATTTTATTTCCTCTTTGTGAAACACGACTATAACCCGTCAAAAAAAAAACGCCTGTCTTTAATATGTTTCACTATAAACCAACACCGCTTTCCCTAAATGTTCTTCATAAATATTAATACTTTATTCCTTAGTACATTTTTAGTTTATTCGAAATTTTTTGAAAATAGCAAAGCAATTTTAATCAAATATAATATTATATTTAGGTACCTTTCAGGACCCCAAAAAGTTATATAAAGGTCTTAGTGAAATTATATTTTAAAGCACTTTACTTCTACAGTGAACAATTTCTTTTTTAAGTTTATTTATTTAGTTATTTAATATAGCTTAGTATAGATATATAGATTAGTCAGCGGTGTGAATGGATAAATTTTGTCTTTAATAAATTTATACACTTCCTCAAGATTAAGAGGGAGAGAAAATATGCAACACGATTAGTTCTTAGATGGAGACATTTAATAATTTTAAAATCGCTTAAATTAATTTAGAAAAGGATGTTTTAAATAGTAAATTAGAGGACAACATGGAAATTGTTCATGATCTCTGCTTGGTATTCTCTCTACGAAGATATTTGAAACATTGAATGAAGGTGCAGCTTAATATGAAATTGTGTCAAATTTCAGTTCAATAACTACAAACGGTTAAGAGCTTACTATATAGATTCGATTTCTTATGGTTTTATGAATTTTTCATCTGGAAATTCTGAAGCTAAATAAATTTAATCAATTCGTTATTTTAGAAATAGAAACATAATAACATCAGAATGTAACTTCTACTAGCTTCCGTTCTTGAGTTTTGGAAATCGGAATCCTGAAATACAAATATAAAGGTAGAAAATCATGGTGTCTAAAAATGATTTTTGCCCACTGCGCTTGTACACTATGCATGATATTTATTTCTAATATATTGATACATTTATTAGGGCGTCCTTTATTGATTTGACATTATATTAGATTAACGACCCGAAAACACGTGTTAAACGATAGATAACAATGGACGTACTGACAGCGCTGGGTGGCAAGTCCCGACTTGTTCGATGCAAGTTCTCGCTCCTCGGCACAGTTTAGAATGATCCGAGCTCAAGAAAATTTTATATATACATGTTTTAGAGTCATTCAAACAAAATTGGAGGGAGGGGGATTTAAAAATTTCGAAGTCGGAAAATAAGGGACATCCTAATTTAAGGTGGGCCGTTTAAATTTTGGAATTTGAAAAGGCTATAAAAAACTAATGAATATTTTTTCAAAATTATGAGTTTATTAGAAAGATTGTACATTTTCATTTATGAATGAAACACAAAATCATTATTCGATTTGCAAAAACAGTGCGCAAAAGATCGATTGTTACGTTGGCTGACCCTAAAATATGCTAAAGTTTGGAATTTGAATCGGCTATAAAAAAAACTAATGGGTATTTTTTCAAAATTATAAGTTTATTAGAAAGATTGGGCATCAAGAGAACACATCATTCAAATGACTGCATAGGCTGGCTTGACAGTACATCCATTCGATCAACCCAAGTTTTCAGATACATTTTCAATTGGGTTGATCGGATGGGGTACTGTCAAGCCAGCAGTGGCAATCATTTAAATGATGTTGTGTTTCATTCTTAAATGAAAATGTCCAATCTTTCTAATAAACTCATAATTTTGAAAAAATATCCATTTTTTTTTTTTTTTTTATAGCCGATTCAAATTCCAAACGTTAGATGGCCCTTCCTATATATATAGATTTCTTATTATACTGAATTGTCACCACTAAAATAAAGTTTTCATTTACCATAAATATACCTAGTTGATAAAATGAATGTGAAAGGAAAAAGTCATTTCAGACGATTAAGCTAATATGACTAGCTGGCTAATGCTCGATCTCATTTGGATATTACATTAACGCACACAATTATAAAATCTGAACTCTATTGTGCTCCACCCTGCAATATGTAAATGATATCCACATTGTTTTCAAAATCTATACTATTCTAAAAGCGTAGAGATAAAAGCTAGCATTGGTGCTTTAGATTCCTCTCGCATACAATGAGAATCCCCTCTTTTTTTCCTGTATCTTTATCAAAATGGATATGCATTTAAATCCTTTGACTGAATGTTTTTTTAACAACATAATTATTTTTATTAAAAAAAATAAAGAAAAAAAGAAAAAACTAACGAACGAATCACATTGAAAACTTCTCCTGATTTTTTTAGCTAGTCAACATCTGGAAAATATACGGCTGAAAAAATAAAGATTTAAATATTTTTTTTAGTTAAAAAAAAAAAACTAAATGAAGGTAAAATGATTTATTTCTTCAATTTGCTATCTTAATTAATATTGTCGCATTTTTTCAGTGAACTTATTGAATATCCGTTACATGACTATATACCTACTACGAGGGGTGAACCGCGACCTAATATCGTGTACACCTACTTCCACTTCCACTTTCATTTCCAAGTAGAAGACAATAGATGAATGGGCATTATCTAATGAATTCCAAATTAATTCGCTATAATTTTAAAAACGGTGTACACCTAATTCCAATCGCGGTTCGCCCCGTCGACCTACTATATAGCACCCAACTTTATTTTAACCCTAGAACGCATAAATCAGGCCTATCAGGCCAGGTCAGACCTTTTCATTTCAATAACTTTCAGAAAAGGGTCCCATAAATTCCAAGTTTTTAATATTCTTTCATTAATACATAATAAAAGTATTTTTAAAGGAAATGTGGTTTATATGTAATCAAAAGTATTGCAATTATTATATCTACTCACTATTACTTTTTAATTAAATAAATGAATACTTATTTTTATTTTATTTATTCTTATTAAAATTGATATTAAATATGATTTTGTTCAGTGAACAAACTATTTATTTCACAATATTCAGTAATTTCAATAATTTCTTTATGATTTTCAACAAATAATAAATATCCTTAAATTTATATTTAAATTCAAATTAATATCTTAAAGTAATTATATCGTTTTTGGATAATAACTGAATATTGACTACTAAAACATGATTTACCATTAAATGTTTTTTTCTAGTTGCTAAAAATTTTAAGGTTTGGGGTAAAATAAAATTTTATTGAAAATTCTATGTGTGAATGGGTGAGAGGACGTCAAATGTGGCATCTGCCCTGGCGGCAGAAACCTACGCTACGCGACTGGAGCAAAGTATAGTAAAATTGCATAAAAACAGTAAAAAGTATTGATTGATTATTTATTTTTATAAATCTTGCTATAAATTAATAAAAAAACATTAATATAGTTTATTTTGAATAATGTGTTATAAACTAATTAAACATTAGTGTGTTTGACAGGCGCGGCTCGCGACTTTGTGTTTGTGAAAAAGCTTGTGTGTTCTATGGTTTAAAATAGTAATTTAACACAAGGTTTTTGCACATTCGTGGTTTTGGCATAAGGGTGATGAAATCTTAGTTCTATCTTTAGTATTAAAAGGAGCTCGAGTGCAATTTGAAGCCACTAAAGATGAACGCCAGAGGACCTGTGGGTTAAATCCTAGATGATGAGCTTATTATAATGGTGGTTTGTGGATAGAAAATATTTTTGATCTTAATTGAAGATCCTCATGTTTGTTTGTTCGTTTTTCACCCTATTATCTTTTCTCTCTCTATCAAATGAATCAAATATCCATGAGCTGGTATTTTTTTCCTTTTTCTCACTCCCAATTTAAGTTCATTAATCTGGAAGCAACTGATTAGAAGGAAGAGTAGAGAATGATGATACGTGGGCTTTTATAAATTTCTCGTATGATTAATTAAATAGCATAGCTTTGATGATGAGTGAAAAAGCCGAGAGGGAAAAAAATCTCTTAATAGATGAGAAAGAGAGAGAAGTAAACTTTTTTTCACTCTTTCTAGCTGAATATCTAAAGAGAGTTTTTCTCCACTTTTTTTTTTTTTACTTTTTTACTTTGAAACTAAATTAAACACAAATTTCATTTTAAACATTCAGGAATTCAACTGTTGCATTTGTTGTATTATAAGATTATAACATATAGGTTTTAGAAAGAAGAAGCGTCGGGTTGGCTGGATGGTTAGAGTCCTTGACTAAAGCCCTCTGCTTTTTTCTCTACCTGTTTTGGGATGGGAGCTCTCGGTTTGCAATTTGGAGGGAGGGATCGAAATGACATCATTGCTTTTTTTTTAATTCAATCGAATGCAAGAAGGGGTGCACCAGTAAAGATGCACCTCCTATGGATCTCGAAAGACCCTTGCATTACCGAAGAGAAGGGAAAGTTGATTAAGTGAGAGGGTGGAGACGTAGGTGTTTATGCACTCGGGTTTTGAAGGTTTGAAGATTATAAGTGCTGGGAAAGATGGAGGCTGGGAGAGAGTTCCAGCTCCTTGAAGTCATGGGGATATACGTATTGGCGAATGAAGTAGTCCGGCACTTTTCCAATTTGACCGCGAAAGAGTGTTGGGAGTCGGCAAAACGCGTGCTACGCGCAAAGCATGCTTTGGGGGAATTATTGATTTTATCTCATCAGAGCACCTGTCCGTGATAGTATCTATAGAAAAGAGAAAGGGCAGAGACATTTCTTCGATGAACTAGCGAGTCGAGGGAGTCGGTGAGGGTAGAATCGTCAATTAGCCTGACGGCTCGTTTCTGAATTGCATCCAGGGTAGCAAGAGAATATTTAGAGGCTCCTCTCCATAGATGAGAGCCGTATTCGAGACGGGCCTGATTTGGGCTTTCTAGATGGTGAGAAGATATAGGGGCGTGAAAAATCGCTTGGACCTGAATAAGTGGCCAATCTTCCTTGCTGCAGATTTCGCCACAGAGAAGATGTGTTCATTCCAAGACAGGTCAGATGCGACAGAGACGCCCAACATGGAGAAGCTGTCACTCATTTTCAGGGTATTCGAATCGAAGTTGATATCAGGGAAATTTTTGTTTTCGCATCTAGAAATTAGACAACATTGAGTCTTGTTTGCATTAAAGTTAACTAAATTTTGAGAGCCCCATTTATTCAGTTTGTCTAGGTCGAGAGTGATTGAGGAGGCAACATTGTTTCGATTATTCGGGAGTGAGGGCTTGCCGTGCAGAGTGCTATCGTCGGCGTAACAATGAGTGGGATTTGACGTTTGATCGATAAGGTCGTTTATGTATATTAGGAAGAGCGTGGGGGAGATTACCGAGCCTTGGGTAACACCAGCATTTGTGGAGTAAGATTCAGATGACATTCCATCCACCACAACTTTTATACTACGGCTTGCCAGAAAGGTTTCTATCCATTTCTGAAGTGTTGGTGAGAATCCAAAGGCTGTCAGTTTGGCAAGAAGATTTTTGTGCCAAACTTGGACAAAAGCTTTTGAGATATCTAGGGCTACAGCGAGGGTTTCTTTTCCGTTCTCTAGAGTTTTGTTCCAGATGTGGGTGACATAGGTTAAGATGTCGCCTGTGGAACGATTTTGTCAAAATCCATATTGCCTATCGTGAATTAATTTATTTTCTAAGTGACGAAGGACGTTTTGTTTATTTATTTGTTGGTTTAATTTTATTTTTCTAAATGCATCGTTTAGTTTTGCTTGCAAGTTACAAAGAAGTCATTTTAATCAGCTTGGAGAAAGAATTCTTCAAAGTGTCAAGATCTCGGGAGTGGTATTCAATACTTCACATATATCTATTATCTATAAATCTATATCATATATAGTTATAAGTTAAATGAAAGTAAACATGTGTTTTTGGTCGTTGTTTTTGAAAATTTAAGACCTTTCGAAGCCATAACAAAAATACACTTTCTAGAATTCATAACGGTAAAATATTGATGAAAACTTACTCTTTTCCAATTTGATCGTTGGCTTTTTACATGGAAATAATTTGGAAATCATTGATTTTGTTTAATCATAACACATATACCATGATTAGAAAGAAAGAAATAATTTTCGAATTTATTGTATAAAATGGAAATTCCACAGAAAGAAAAAAATACAAATTACTGTTTTTCGGATCTACTGGTATCAAATAAACTACAGTAATAAAAAAATCATCGAAAACTAAGATCATTGTAATTTCACTAACCTTGAGCTTGTGTCTTCTCTCTAGAACTACGATCTAATTTGTTTCAGTAACTAAAATATCTCTCAGCACCCACGCCAATTACGAGACTAAGTAGCCTTTTAATAGCTATCTTCCCGAAGTTTCAGAAACAGCAATTTGTTGCTTTAAGAATCTAAATGTCATCAACGTGAGTGTTTTGATTGACCTCTATTAAGAGCTGTTTTTGAAAATGATTATATCCATCAATGAGTTCAGAGGCTTTCCAATAATAATAACTGTGAATTTCAAAGCTGATGTGGGAATGTGGGAATGATCGCGACAGATGAACAGTATAATCTGTCAATGCTGATAAGATTCATTTGTTGCGTTGAACAGTATATGTTTTAGAGTCAATTTATTTAATATCTACCCTGGCCCTGTCATCAACAGCTCATAAACAATATTTTGCATTTAATCGCATCTATTTTGTAAATACGAAAATGATCTATCTCTAGCCATGATAATATCTATGAATTGCAAAGGGCAAAACGCTTCGTAAATGATTATCTGTCTCCAGAATTTACTGAAAGGAAATATTTTATTTCTACGCAGAGTTTTATTCCTAAATGCACATTGTTAACAGGAAAGCACCAAAAAAGAAGATAATACTTGTTTTTTAGAGATTATTTTGAACTAAAATGAAAAGATATTAATTTCAAATACCTATAGGTATTCACTCTTTATTGGGCTTCTGTTATCAGCTTCCAATAGCTTACAATCGTAGAGATATTTTATCATACATTCTACGTTTATTTACGAAAATCGATAGACTATTAGACTTTATTTGTCAAGTTTATATTTGTTCTGAAAATATCTCTTTTTCCCCTATCGTAATGGAATCCCAATAGCGATGTTATCATACACAAATGATGTTATTGTTTACACACATTACATCATATAGGTATTTACCAATAGTATTGGACAACCTGCCTCTTTTTATGTATTTAAACCGATGGTGGCATCATCAAAGAAATCTATTCTCGATATCGTGTATAAAACATTCTTAATGTTTGGACCTCATTATTTCCTAGATCAATGAGTTTGAATTTTTAGTGTAAATTAAAATAAATTTCAAATTATAAATAATATATAATTAAAGATAAGTAAGAAAGTGATTTGAAACAAGATGTATACAGGTTCTTTGAGTGATAATTATCGCCCCACCAACCGACAATATTTGAGTAACAAACATCAAGTTAATCACACAGTAAAATATTAAGCAGCCATTTATAATTTGCTTCGTTAGTGATAAACGTTGTGAACATGTTCATGATTTTTTCGGTGATGTCAACAATAAAAATAAAAAACTAAACCCAAAAACCCAAAAAAAAAAAAACATTTAAAAATCAAGATGTATTTTTTAAATTTAGGTGAATTTGATTTTTATCATTGACAGTACCTAACAAAAAAAAAAAAAAAAAAAAAAAAACTGAATATGTTCTGAAGGTGTTCCACAAGCGAAGTTAATTATCTTTTGTATCAAAATTATAATTTATGATTAATACCCTTAAATAGTTGTGAACTTTTGCATAGTTTCGAATAAAATTAAATCAAAATAGAATAATATTTAAAAAGAAATTAAATAAATCGCACATGGAGAAGCATATATTGAAAAGATTTAATCGTCACCTCTTTGGCAAAACTACTTTGGGGGTCGGTAGACTCCCACTTATTATCATTGATTATATTCAATAGTTAAGAGTTGTTTTTTGACATAAATTATTGTGAATTCATACAGGTACTGATAATCGTATTTCCTTATTAAACATACAATAAAAATGTGTGATAAATACTAATTAAATAGTGACTTAATAGCAGATGAAAAATTCAATTGGTTTTGATGTAAGCATTATTTAAGAAAATGTGGAGAAGATAGAAGACAAAAGCCGATATTAATAGAGTTGATTGAGAACAGGGGTGTCCACCTTTTAGCTTACATAGGCCACATTTGAAGAAAAAACAAATGGTTCGGGCCCCGGATAAAATATTATAATTCTATTGATATTTGTTACTCAAAAAGATAGTTAATAATGTAAAAATAAGAACTTTATTACTTATTTTTTACTTTTCGTAAATTTTATACTTGAAAAAAATAGCTTCTCGTATATGTAAATACATACCTACATACTTACAGAAAGTGATATATACTATATATATATTGGCGTCTCTCTTTTATGGTGTATCTTTTCCCTCCTGCTGGCTCTCTCACCTTCCTTTCGCTGGAGCTTTCTTTCTTTTTCGCACACACTTGTTTTTATTTTTCTCCTCTTTGTTTTATGTTAATTATTATTTTTTACTGCTCATATGAGGCAAACTGCCTCAGAGCATTGTGTAAAGTTAAATTGTAAGAATTATGAATGAATAAATAAATAAATAAATACAAATATATACCTATGTATTAGTATTTGTTTATATTTTTCCTAGCTAGATAATTAATATAAAATTCTAATAAAGAGACAATATTCAATTTTTCTTTCAGATCAGTATCTAATTGTTGTTTTAGAACATTCAATCAGAAAGTTTGCAAGTAGTAAATTTATTTCTAATGAAAATGGATTCGAAAATAAATCAAAATAATGATTATTTTTTCAGAAATCTTAAAATCTAGTTCCAGATTCAAATTTAAAATTAGCACTTTTATTTTTCGAAAACTTCACAGTAGATTTTCAGATTTCTTATTTTAGAGAAAAAAATTACCAACCCAAATTGTTGTGTGTCCCGCTATCTAGATATAAATTTCTTTGTTTTAAGGAATTTTATGACTTTATATTGGGCCACGGGTTGGGCAGCCCTGGTTTAAATCGAATGGGATTAAAGAAGGGTATGAGGAATGATAATTTATTTTTTAAAAGAATCACGGATATAATAATCCCTGACTATCCATTATTACCTATTGACATGTAAGAACTTGCAAAAATCTAAAAGACAAGTCCTGACAAGTTTTAGTCCAGGAGAAAATGATCAATTAATTGTGATTGTTCTAGAAAACCCCAATTCATTGTCTCCTTGTACTAGGATGATAACTATATAGACTTGGTTAGTGTCGTAGCATATAAATTAGTGAAATAATAAATATTTTAGAAAATGAAAAATATGAGAAGTTGAAGAATTTTTAAATAATCGAAAATTCATTTTTTTTTGATCTTATATAGTTAAGCTTATAATTTTGCTTTTAGTCAATTTTATTCATGAAAAAAGCTTCACGTATTGTACAAATTTACATTCATATTTCGAAAAAGGGAATAAATATATCTCTACATATAAATCTCAATGTTTTAAGGAAGTTTATGATTTTATGTTGGGCCACTCTCATTGCAGTGCTGGGCCGCATGCGGCCGGTGGGCCACGGGTTGGACACCCCTGATATAAAATATTTATATTATCTATTCAAATTTGGAATAGTAATTTCATTGCCATTTTTCAAAAATCGAATTTCTCAAACTATTCTAATTAAAATACATGGTTTGACTAAGTTTGGTATGTTTAGATTTAGAATCAACTAATCGCGAATTTTTTTAACGAGTCCTATATGTCACATTCAATCAAACAAATATTTAAATAAACAAAGTATATAAAAAATAAAATTGATTAAATTATTTCTCTCTCTCACCTTTAATAAATCTTTCCTACTCTGATTAGTTAGAATGCATATATGTCTCTTCATTTAGGAAGTTGAAGTGAGCTATGAGTGGCAGGTAAATGAGATGTTTTCCCGTTTCGTTTTCTTAATCCTTACGCCACATACATTAAGATGTTCAAGTTAACTCATTTATTCTGTTATACTTCGATGACAAACTTTCTCTTTGCTCGTCTACTTGTAATATAGAGCTCTAATCCATCACTGACGACTTATTCTTAATGATAAGAAATTTCAAATCACACTCTCAAAATAAAAGAATGAGAAAAGTTGATATAATCTGGCTCAGATTTAAGTTTAGATTGGGCTGGATACCTCTCTGTATCCTTCGTAGTATATTGAAATGAATATATATTTAAGTATATATAGAATTGTAAAAAAATACAAATCTTTTAAAAAACAATCTTATAAGAACATTTATTAAAATCCAAACGTTTGGGGAGAAATTCTCCTTTTATCAATGGAAATTTTTACTTTATCCAATGCGAAGCATGGCTAAAGTATTATAATCAGTCTCGCGGCAAGCGCGACTTCAAAGGGTCCTCAGATAAAGACTACGGAACCCGTGGAATCAATTAAGGTCACAAATTGTAGTATTCAATTAGATTGAATTTTAGCACGTGACGGTTTTGCCAAAAAGTATACGGAGTCTCGTCGAGAGGCCAAAAAGTGTCATTTTTTGTGCGTGCGGATGGATGGATGGATGGATGTTATCGTTTTTTTCTCTCAAGCTTGAGTTGTTTGCCATAAAAGAATTTAGTCTTTTTGATTTTAAGTCGATTCTTTCACGTTTTCAGTAAAGGTTGCCATTAATAGTCAAAACATCAAATATGGAATGCAATAAGGTTATTCCTCTAGTATTAGATAAGAATCGATTGTTATTTTCGATTTTAAGGCGATTCCTCCATGTCTTCAGCAATGGTTACCAATAATAATCGAAACGTCAAAAATCCAATGTTGAATTGTTATTCCTCGAGTAGGTATTAGATGAGAATCGATGGCTATTTTTGATTTTAAGTCGATCTCTCCAAGTCTTCAGCAATGGTAACTGATAAAAACCGAAACGTCAAAAATCCAATGTAGAATGGTTATTCCCCAAGTATTAGATGAGAATCGATCATTATTTTTGAATTTAAGTCAATATGCACTGAAAATAGAAAGTGATATCTGATTAATAATAAAGGAATAAACATATTAATATTACAAATGGCTTTGGATAAAGTTTAGCAACGATCCGTTGCAGTTTATTTTAAATTGAAAGAAAACGAAGAAGTTGCTTTCAGTAAGTTTAGAAAGCAACCCTAAGAAATTAAATATTTTTTTATTTGAATTAATGGTAATCTGATCACCAAGACAATTTGTATAATTGTCTATATCAAAATATTTAATTTCTTATGGTTGCTTTCTCTAATGTTTAGAAAGTAACTATTTTTTCACAAAGAGAAACAAAGAGGTTGTCTCTGCTTGATGCAAATAAACATACACACATATATATATATCATCATCTGATATATATATGTGTGTATGTTTATTTGCATCAAGCAGAGGACAACCTCTTTTGTTTCTCTTTGTGAATCAACAACTCTGCTACTCTCGGCAAAACAAAAACTTTTCAATTAACTATTTTTTCTTTAAAATTAAATTAGGTTGAGTTGGTGGTGATTCACAAGGAGAAAAAAATTAAAATACAAAGATTTTTTTAGTTTACTCTATATATTTCGAGCTCTTAACTCATCGTCAGGAGAACATTGACTGAAGATAACATAAAATAATGAACAGAATTTATTTTAATATGATGGACAGTTATTTATGACTTAAATATAAAAGAATTATCAGAGGATGGGATGGCCTTTAAGAGGGAGAGCCGAATGAGCAGATGGAGAGGACAGACTAAGTTGGGAATAAAGAAAATATATTTATACTTGGAAGGTGAAGAAAATTATGTATGTACCATAAACGGGGCAATAAACAATGGAATGTGATGGGGATGTAATAGTGAAAATTTTCATTTTTTATTTTTAAAATTCAAATTAAATATTATTGATTAAAATGTCAATTATTGGTGAAGTTTTGATGTCTGTTTGATTGTTTTATTTTTTTTTCAATTTAAAAAAATTTCCGTTGATAAAGGGAGAATTTCTCCCGAAATGTTTGGATTAATAAGCGTTCCTAAGATTGTTTTTTTTATTATTATTTTTATTATTTAAAACAATCAATAAATATTTTTTTATTTTCAATATAAAATTGTATATTATGTTAAACTAAGGCTTAGTTGTCAGTATGTTTGATTAAAAATATCTATTTTATCTTCTTTTTGGACACAAATACTCAATTGAATTGAGATTCGTTTTTAAGAAGTTCATTAACTTTTAAACCTTGAGAACCGCCGATAATAGCAAAGTTTTTAAATTAGAAAAGCAATCAGAAAGGTTATCTTCTGAATCCGAGCTGTCAAGGATAAAATGCGCTCCCAAACTTGCATGTATTTTATCTAAGCTATTCCAACTCACTTATGACTCAGGCATATTCTCCGAAAGCTGGAAGGCTATGTCTTTAAATTTAGAATCCCTGGGCTGCAAAATTTTACAAATGAAGATTAAATCTTTGAGTGAAAAATTTATCTGACATATATGTTAGATGAATTTACTTCACAGGGTAACCATTTAGCTCGGATTACTATTTTTGACAATCGGGTTCGATTTCTGAGGGAGTGATCACACCTCTGAGGTGTAATAAAGATATGAGAGCTCGGATTCAGTAGATGGTAACCACTCGTGATTTCTTTAGAAATAGTAGACAATTTTAGGAAAGAATAGAAATGTCTCTCATTGTCCCTTGCAGTATATTTCAATTTATAATGAAAAATAAGTAACTATAAGACTAAATACAAGATAATGTAAATAATTTTAGTTTTATATAAATTTGAAATTTCTATATGTAAAGATATTTTTTTTGTTTTAAAACAATGTTGCCTCATTCTATTTATGTTATTTCTCTTTTATCTAATATATTTAATTGTTAATATAAAGGAAAAAAAGATTGTTTATTTGAAATTTATGTTTCTGATGGTCTTCTATGGTAACGAAGATAAAAAGAAAATTTAGACGAATGTGTGACGTGACTATTTGAAGCCCTGAAGAAGCCGGCAAAGTCAACGAAACGTTGGCTGATAAGTAAAAAAAGTCACACTAAAAACTTGTCGTTATTTTCCTATTATAAACTTTCAAATTAATACAAATTATGGACGGAAATGACAATAAAAATAATAACTAAAAGATTTATCAAATTTGGCCAAATCATACTGACGAGACTTAAAATTTAAGCCGATTTAATAACAACCTAACAATAAAAATAAATAACATACATGGAGGGGTCAGATAGGCTAGGTGGTAGCGTGCCAGCATGCTAATCAGGGGACCGTGTTCGAATCCGACTCGAGGCATCCAGCTAAAATCTCACCCCCGGGGGTAGAGATAAATTTAGAAAAAATATAATTAGTATCGTAAATTGGTTTATGGCTAGAAAGACAGAAAAGCCAAAAAAAATAACATACATAGACCGCTTTCACCAAATCGTTTATCCCTATGACATATAGACGGAAACTCGCTTTCTGCCATTGTCTTTCTCGCGGCCTAGAACATTCAGTTGTATAAGACCGATATCTACAGACACCTTGGACTACAACTAAGCCCATAAAACCTCTTTCTTCTTTTTCTTATCACAATGCAAGCCAGGCCTTTAGGAGCTGCCTCTTCTTAGTGCATTAAATCATAAAAAAAAAAAATAGAGTCTCATAAAGAAATTAAAGTAAGGAATTTCTTGGGAAACATTTTTCAATTAAAGGGGCTTAAGGGTTTTTGGTGATGTTTTACAGTTAAAAATTAAACAGAATATTTGAAAAACTCAATATAGAGCTTTTAGCCATCTTCGGGAGTTTACTGATATCTAAAAATTAACCAATAAATTGTTATTAGATAATAATTTTTCATTTAAAGTTATCTGAAACAAAACAAAACAAAAAAATAAATAAAACTTATTAAAGGTTTTCAAATTAAAGACTATGTCTTTTTTCATTACACTGTGAAAAATGTAAATGGATTTTAGTTGTTGGCCAATTAGGGCTATTTCCTCAATTAACTCTAGTGAAAAACAATAGAGTGAGAAATCCAACTACCACTACATTTTTTACTATCAGGCAAATATTTGACTTTATTCATTTTTCTATTTGAAGATCTCAACATATAATTTAATAATTAATAAATTGGTCACAACATATTTTAACTCATTTATCAAATCCATGTCAAGAGAAAACCATTTATTTTACATGAATTTATGCATACATTGTTTTTGAGCTTCGACTCCGGAGATTACTTCTCCACCATCGAATGTCCTTGATCATCTTTTAGTCCTTGTTTTTAATAAGAGGAAAAAACTAATTAAAGAAAAAAACCTCTTTTCCGATAATTATTTCAATTCCATCATTTTCTCCCCACCATTCAATCCCTATTTTTCCCCCGCATGTCAAGAGAGCAAATGAGATAGATTTTATTTTTATTTTATTTTATTCGATATACGGGAGTTATCCAGTTACAATATACATTTTTATACAATAAATTAACAATTTAACAAAACTAAAATACTAATTTATAGTCTTAATTATTTTTATAGAGAAAAGTTTACGGAATTTATCATAATGTAATGTATTTATTTTTATTATATTTATATTATTTCATTTTATTATTAAACCAATTATTTTACATTAATTAATGTATACATTGTATTTTAGCTTCGAATTCGGAGATTACTTCTCCACCATCGACTGTCCTTGATCATCTTTTTAGTCCTTGTTTTTAATAAAAGGAAAAAACTAATTAAATAAAAAAACCTCTTTTCCGATAATTATTCCAATTCCATATATCTATCCTCCATATTATTTCATTTAAATTGAGTAGGTAAACATTTCTTTTTATAGAGAAATGATTGCGGAATTTAACAGAACAAAAGTCACATTAATAGATAGATGATATATATCACGTAACAATTTTTTATGCAAAAATTTAATCTTCATCATTAAAAAATTTCGCGAACAAGTGATATTAAATTTAAATATATAATCATACCATATATTTTTGAAGGTTTTGTTCTATGAAAATTCTCGAAAATACAAAATTCAGAACCAAAATTTTTTAATAAATCTGGACTAACATCTTCACCAATCAGATTAGAAAAAAACGATGTACTTGAACGCTCATGTATAGATGAATTTGAACTATTTATAAGAGAAACAAAGAGAAAAGAGAACAAAGGCCTTGCAAAATGTGATTTTATGAAAGAATATTAAAAATTAATTGCGAAGATAGGATTATTAATCAATTATTAAGTTTTCGATAGGATTGGAGAAAATAGAACTTTGTGAAATAATTTAGAGAAAGGAAAAGCACACATATTAAAATACACTTCAGTGGATTGCTGAAGTCTATTTTGATGGTGGGGTAAGAAAAAGAGAAAGTAGGGTGGTCCTTATTTTGGATATTTTCGAATTTTTACGCTGACAGAGACTCATATGGTTTGAAATAAATAAAAAAAAAAATCCCCCAAGTTTCAAGTCTCTATCTCAATTTTAGCCTGTGCCGCACAGCGATGCAAGTTTCCCATCTAAGTAACATGGGGCTTTTGGCATTGAAAGATCAATTTTTATTCCGGCCAAAGTAATGGTTTCAAAAATTTTTAAACTCTATAGACTTGATCCTATAAAGTAGCTATCCCTCAGAATTTTTACAGATTTTTAGCTATTATAATTTTGGAGTCTATGACTTACAAACACATATAGCAGCATTTTATCTAGCTCAAACTCCAAAATTATAGTAGCTAAAAATCTGTAAATATTCTGAAGGATAGCTACTATTATAAGGATAAGGTCTACAGAGTTTCAAATTTTTGAAGAATTACTTTGACGTAATAAAAAATTGATCTTTCAATGCCAAAAACCCCATGTTATTTAGATGGGAAACTTGAATCGCTGTGCGGCACAGGTTAAAAATGAGATAGAGACTTGAAAATTGAGGGATATTTTTTATTTATTTATTTCGAACAACACGAGCCTTCGTCAGCGTAAAAATTCGAAAATATCAATAATAAGGACCCACCTAACGAGATAGAGAAGACCTAACCATAATTCTTACCCAGATAATTAAAGAATTTTATACTTTTAGAGAGGTAAAATAATTGACTTGGTAAAGATTCAGTCAAAACTTGGGTTTACGACAGAGGATCTTAAGATTTTCAACGCGTTTGCAAAATCAGCATACACTTCATCTAAATCAGATAAAATAGAAATGCATTATCAGACAAATCGTGCTCTGATAATTTTGAACGAGTGCATGTGAATGCTGATGGATAGACATACAAAACGAGAATTCGCATTAAATCTATAAAATCGCTTTGTCAATTTCTAGGCCAAATTTCGGAGATGTTTGACTACTATTTAAATCAACTAATTGATATTTATAAATTAGAGTTAAAGACAACAGCAATCTGTTATGTAATTCAAAGTTAAGTTTAAACCAAAATTAACCAGAAGTAATCAAATTGATCGAGGAGATTAAATGTATCTGTTTATTAAAATCTATCAAGATCACATAATTCTAATTTGATCAAAAAATATCAAACATTACTATGTTGCCATTCTTTCTATTTAAATATCGTTCCTTTATTTTAAGAATAAAAAAAATCCATTAAATGATTGAAGAAAAAAACAAATAGAAAAATGGATTGCATGTATTTTGAGAGTTTTATATTTTTAATAATATTTCAAGTTATGGAAATATAAATGCAAAAGAAGAAAAGGACATTAGAATAGAGGGAAAGCACGCAGAAAAAAGAAAAATTGATATAATTATTAAAAAAAAAATTCCAATACCAATAAAAAAAATTTATTTATTTTCATTTAATAGAATAATACATATATAATATAAAATAGAAAAATCATTGAATGTAATGGAAGGCAGCCCAGGGGTAGTGAGGAAAGAAAAAAATAACACATATCAAATAATTGATTGTTTTTCTATGCCTTTGCTAAAAAAGAAGAAAGTTTTGAACACTACTGTGGAGAGAAGAAGGAAACATTTTATTTGTTTCATTTATTGACCCTTTGAAACCCTGAAGAAGGAGGGAAGAATCCTCCGAAACGTCGGTTTGAAAGGAAAGGAGGAAGGATTCCAATAAATTACACCTTATTTGATATGTGTTAATTTTTTCTTTATTCACTACCCCTGGGGCTACCTTCCATTACATTCAATTAAAATTTCTACCAGTCCGTCTCTCTCCAGAGAAAATTTCGTTGCAATAAAATAGAAAATCTTGAAAATGATTTTGAACAATAATAAAAAATTAAGCTTAGACAGAAAGAAAAAATGCTAAATATTTATCTGAATTTTTCCCAAAATATGGTCCGACTCCTTGTAGTCTTTCAAAAAACGAAGAAAAAAATGCATACGAATTTCGCATTACACTATAAATTAAAATTTCAGAGTTTAGAAATTAGACATGACAATGCTCACTTTTACTTCCAGTACTGACATTTTATTAAAAAAATAATATTACCCTGTCCGCCTGCCGACTACTATCTACTTCTACATACAAACATAAATATGTAGATAGAAAAGAAATCATGGTTGATAATGATTTTTCTCTACGTTTCAGAAATGTTTAAACACAGCAATGATCAAAAAATAATTCAATACATAGCATTAAATTATATGTTAGAGTAAAATGAAAGTTTTTGCCGAGACTAGCAGAATTTTTATATATTGAAGGAGACAATAAAAGAGTGTGTCTTCTGCTGGAAGTATAAATAATCAATATAAATAAATAAAATTTATACTTCCAGCAGAAGACACACTCTTTTATTGTCTCCTTCAATATATGTTAGAGATTAGAGTTTCGAAGGGTTGGCCTTGATTATCACTCTTTTTAATTAGAAATATTTTATCTGTTATTTCTTATGGCTTAATTATCCGATTGGATCTAGAAAATTGGTTTTGCAAGCGGAAACGATTATAGCTGGCTGCATGCAATTTTTCATCTAATAAGGTTGTCTAAATACAGGGTTGCCATCAAGTGCTGCCATCCACTAATTTTAAAGTGGCCAAATTGGTAAATAATTAGAAACATAATATTTAACCAATGAAAATAATTTCTATTTTGTTAATTCCCGAGAAATTTTACATATTTAATTAAAAAAAAGCTGCTCTTAAATATATGATACGCTTTACTGGAGGAAAAATGAAAACAAACCCTCAGAAATTGTTTGAATAAAAAAATTGAAAGAAAATGTCAATGTTTTAAAGTCTTTAGTTAGGAAAACAGCGAAGGATTTGGGATAGAAAGCTGAAAACAAGTAGATTTCAAACTTTTCAATTAAAGTGACCAGCTTACTATTAGAACAGGTTGGTTTTTCGTAGACAGGGTCATTTTACCTATGTTCTCCTCTTTACAACATTTTCTTGAGATCTCTAGTAATATGTGTGTTTTTTACGAAGAGAGAGTTTTAATCCCATAATAAACCCCTTTTAGTCGTCTCTTTGACAAACAGGGGGTAGTGTGCTGAGCCAATTCTAGCCTCGGTCCACAGGGGGACTCTAATTCCGAACGGAAAACCTTAAAATTCAACGTAAATGGTTGTTCCTCTACTATTAGATCAAATAAAATAAATCTAAATATATATAAAATTAAGGTTTTGTCTGTACATTGCTCCAAATCACGCCAAATTTTGGTTGCACACGTTTCAAGCGAAGTTATGAACGAAAACACCCTCAACAAAATTCCTGTCTGTATGTCTGTATGTATGTCTGTTTCAGTGGTTTCCGAAAAGTTGCTCATGATTCACGTAAAAACGGCTGAAGGGATTATTATGAAATTTCATATTTACATCAGATGTCTTCTAACTTACGTTTTTAGCTATATAACGTTTTGATATTTTGACCCCAGAAGGGGGTTTGGGGGCGCACGAATCAAAATTATCAAATAACTCCTAAACTATTAACCCTACAGCAAATTTTATGATAAACAAACAAAGTTGTAGGGGATGTGATTTTTTGGGGGGTGGGGGTTCGAGGGCTGGGGGTCCAGGGTGAGTGTCCCCTGGCTAGCAAGAGGGCCGCCGAAGGCGGGCCTTGCAGCTAGTTATAAATAAAAATATTTCATTGAGGAAAATGACAAAAAGGGCTCGGATAAAATGATCTCTCTTCGTTTATAGCATTAGCTATTCCAAATACAAGTTCAGATCTGTTTTGGTCTATTAGAAGGTAATTTTTTAATTTCTATTATTGTAGGAACGGCCTTTTGACTATTGCACTTGAACTAAATGGATACTCGTTATTATATAGAGAGAGAACAGTCAATTAATTAAATAACTTGGAAATGTTTAGAAATAATTAAACTCGATATATTTTTCAATAAGAGTTCAAATCGTTAATAGAAGTAGACTTTAAAATTCTAAGAAAATCACAAGTAAGTAGTTGTCATCTACTAGATTCGAGATGCAAAGTATTATTTTTGTATCTATACAAGGTTGTTTTCACCCTCTCTGAAATCGAGGCCGAGTTCTTTAATTACCTGATTTCACTAAAATTTAGACAAAAATGTAAAAAAATATTTATTTGCTGTGATTCAACTGGCGAGCGTAGATTTTGAATTTATATGTCAATGGATGGTTTGTGGGTTTTATATAAATAGAATAAATATAGAATATAGGGGTAGATATTAAGGGTTGTTTACCTTTGGGTGAGTGCTGTTGTTCCGATGAATTTTCGATCACAACTAAAGCGAAAATGTCAGATAGAAAGAATCCCGTTACTCGATTAGGTTATCAAGCGGGCCAAATTTCTTCGAATTATATTCAATGGAAAATTGTCAAAAGCACTTTTTAAGCGATTTTATTATTTTATTATACCCTTTTTTTGTTGTTTTTTAGGGTAGTTAAAATGGCGATTTTTTTCTCCTCTTAATGCCCTCGGAATGAATTCCATTGTAGCCAGTCTACCATAAGTCTAAAATTTTCACAGCCAAATATAAATTAGGCATAACAATTACAAAACTATGTACAATGATACATACAATAATCATTAATGGAAGAAATTTAATAAATAATCATTAAATAAATAATCATAAACAATTAAATAGTATCACAGATAATGGCGAAAAATTCAAAACTGTTTTTAAATACAGCATTAAGATAATCAACATTGTTAAAATAACATTTTCATTCCTTTTCGATAACATGGCTAGTAAGAGTGAGCACAGACAGCTTCTTCTTTATTGTAAGTTCGCTGATTTTCAAGGGCTAAGTTATTAACAAGGCTCTTTGAATTAAGACAGGAAGCCTTATTATTTATAAACGAAATTAACGAAGATTTTACGTTATTTGTTTGCTGATTATATGTGAGAAGTACATTCGCATATTTTTCAGATGTATTCTCAAAACTAAACGAACTAAATATCTCTCTACAATGTAATTCTTTGACTGTTCTCACTGCCTATCCTATACTAGTGAAGCGCATTTGTGCCTGCCTCTGTATGTAAATATGAATCTATGTCCGTCCCCCAACATAAACAGTCGTCATGGTTACCAATTTAGTTGAAATTATTTACGAGCCCCGTCCCATCTTAATTGGCCCACCAATATGTTTTCTTTTTAAATAAAATTATGCTAATTCACGGTAAATTTAATTAAAATATTTATTTTTATTATCATTTGGAACAACATTTTAAACAATTTAAAACATTTTATTGTAACGTTTAACTTAAAATTATTTTTTAATTGTTAAAAATGTATTTTTTTATAAAAAATAGTTATTTGGTTTTCACGATTTTTTTTTAAGAGCCTTTTTCCAACAAAAGAAAGTTTGTTTTGTTTATTATTAGTAAAAATGACTCGTGGAAAGGTTGTTGATGAAAAAATTCGCTCAATTATTATCAATTTATTTAAAAAGGGAAAATCAAACGCGGAAATTGGCGATCTAGTTAATTTATCAATCGGCTTAAATGGGCTAAAAGTCACATTAATTGGACGAGTGATGAATCGAATAGTGTCCATTCGAGTGATGAGTCTCGTTTTGAAGTTTGTGTTGGGACAATCGAAGCAGAGTTATTCGTCAGAAAAATGAAGCTTTCAATTCAGATTGTTTAAAAAGAAAGTAAAATTTCCTGCTTCAGTTATGGTATGGGGTTCAATGTCTGGTCGAGGTGTTGGAAAACTTCACTTCATTGATGGAATTGTAAACACCAATAAACATTTAGAGATTTCAAAAAAATCGTTACTTCCAACAATGACAGATGCATTGCCGAATAATAATAATTTTGTGTTCCAACAAGACGGGGCGGCCTGCAATACATCAAGAAAATCTTTAAAATGGCTTTCTGATCATAATGTTCCACTTTTAGAGTGGGTGGCAAACAGTCCCGACTTGTCACCAATAGAAACTCTTTAGCACACAATGAAAAAGCTATTACGAATACAACCAGCTAGAAACGTAGTCGAATTAAAACACAAACTTCAAAATATTTGGGATACTTTCACTCAAGATGAGTGTCAAAACTTAATAAGAACGTTGCCCAAAAGATTTCAAGCCGTAATTAAAAATAAAGGCGAAGTCACACACAGGCGCGGATCCAGACCTCTGATTTGGGGGGGGGCAGACGCTGCCCCACCCCCACATAGAACTTTATTTTCTTCAATTTTAAAATTTAATGTTATAAAAAAAATTAAATAAACATATAAAAAATGTTGATCTCCAATGCTTTGGGGGGGGGGCTGTCACACCCATCGCCCCCCTGGATCCGCGCATGGTCACACAGTGGTAAAGGTTTTGTATTTTGAATGTTTTCCTTATTTTTAACAATTAAAAAATAATTTTAAGTTAAATATTACAATAAAATGTTTTAAATTGTTTAAAATGTTGTTCCAAATGATAATAAAAATAAATATTTAAATTAAATTTACCGTGATTTAGCATGATTTTATTTAAAAAGGAAAAATATTGGTGGGCCAATTGAGATGGGACGGGACTCTTATATATGAGCCGTTTATTTTGAAAGTGGCCTAAGTCCATTATTTGTTATTTTGAGATATTTGTATTTATATTTTTATAAATACATATATTTATATATATTTTGATGAATTTATTTTGACGAATTCATGATGATATTGTACTCCTTTGGCTACGATATTATAAATTTGAAAAGAAGACATCTATGTCTAACTAAATCTGTCATTAACTCATTTTTTTCAAAATTGGAGTTAGGCCACTTTCAAAATAAACGGGTCATATGTAAAATTAAGGTTTTGTCTTTACATTGGGTGGTGGTGGGGGTGCTGGGTGGGTTTCGGGAGGAGTGGGGTTCAAGGGATGTGGGTCCAGGGGGCGAGCCCCTGGCTAGCAAGAGGGCCGTCGAAGGCGGGCCTTGCAGCTAGTAAGAAAATAAAGGGGGTAAAACAGAAGAATTTTCACCATTTCCATGCTAGTCTTTTTTAGCTGATAATATCATTATTGAAAAAGAATTATGCAATGACATATATTCGAATCTCAAAATTTAAAACTCATTTCCCAAGTAAATATGACACATTTTCATGGATTCGTGATTCTTTACATTGCAATATTGAAAATAATAGACTTTCATTTAATGAAAGAACAGTTGATTGAACTCTCAAATCACTTCGGACTTGAAATCGAATTCCAAGCAGAAAGTATGGCATTTTCTGGACCTCATCACCAGTGGAAAATAAACTGTACAAGATTATAATTCAAATTGCTTCTACCAATGGCGTAACTATACTATTAAGGACCGTGGAAAATTCATCGGATGGGGCCCTCCCTAAATGGTAAGAAGCTAAACCAACGTTGTAGTTTCTTTTTAATAAATCACTACGTAAAAGTACGTACAAACGAACGCTATTATAATTATTGTTTCATTTTTCGTTGATTTTCTAGTAACTATTAATTTAAAGAGCGTATTGGATTGAAATAACAATTTTATTTTTAGTCAAAATTTTAATTATTAAAATTCCTTTTTTTGGGCTTTCTGTTCAGCAAAATTATTAATGACAACATAAAAGTTCAAATTTCGAGTCATGGAAGGTTTGATGGATAGAATAGCTAAGTTGCGTAACTATTCTTGGCCTAAAAATTTCTTAAATAAGTTTTTATCAATTTTAATTTTGAAAATGATCGCTCGGAACTAGCCGTAGTCACAGGAGGACCGACATGCCACCCTATTGTTACGCCACTGGTTTTTACATACCTCAGAAAGGTTTTTTATCACTACCTGAAAAGAAAGTACCAAAATCGACTAGATAGTATGATACGATCTTCGACTTAGGCTTAAAAGAATATACCCAAATATAGAACAACTGTTCAAGAATCGGCAGGCTCATCTAACTCATTAATCTGAGTACCAACTTGTATTTATTTTTTTAGTTAATAAGTTAAATATTATCTAAATTCTAATAACCTTTAATCATTAAAACACGAATATGAATTTTCTTTTATTAACTTAATTACTTAGTACTACTATAAAAATAATTGAATTTTATTTAATTAATTCTATTTTTAAAATATACATAAAGTGATATTAAAATATGCAAAAAAATGATAATTTGCTTTCAAAGAGAATATGAGTAAGGTGATCTGCAAAACTGTTTTGAATTATAAAAGTGGTTCCCAGTTGAAAAGTTTGAGAAACATTGATTTACCTAATGTTTATTTAATGTGAAATACACATATAAAAATAACTGGGTAATATTAAGTATATATTACCCCTGCGAAATAAAAAACAATTTTTTATCATGTTTGGTTAATTTGAAAACTCTCCATCTAAATTTTTTTAAATGGGGAGGGGGAATATAGTTACTATTTAACATAATCTGGCCATACCGGAATAAAAACTCTTAGAAACTTAATGGTGTAATGGACACTTAAAAATGGGGACTCATTTCTTATTGGCCCCATATGATCAGATTATGTTAAATACAAAGACTAAGAGAAAAGAATCCATCCTGACCTCTAAACTTAGTTTTAGTTTCGGCTAAAACTTTTTTTTCGATATTTTTAATTAAACTATCAATTTTTATTAAAAAATTTAAAGTTAAACTTGTATACATTTACCTTATTCTATAGGGAGAGGGGACAGGGGGTTAAAATCTATAAGAAAGTATTCTAATTTATTAATTAGATGTAAGATACGCCAATTATATTCAAAATGAGCCATTGGGCAATAAATAAAATTGAATTGTGAAGTGCTGTATTACTGTTATCCATAGCTAAACCAAATAGTATAAAATATGGAAAAAGAGTCCTGGACTCATCTGCTAGTTTACATACATACCTAAATAAATAAATAAAAATATGTGATGTGACCATTTCACGACATTACTTTTTACTTATCCCCTCCCTCCAAGTCCTAAAGAATAACTTTGTAGAATTTAGTCCATATCGGACAAAGGGTTTAAATTTTTAAAAACTCCCCCCCCCCCAAATTTTCTGTCTTATTTCTATCCAAATCAAATTACCCCTTAGTCTCAGTAATATAAAATATCTAAATATAAAATTTTGTTTTGATATCTTCGGTGGTTTTTGAGAAAGAGTGTACAAAAAATTTGGTAACGCGCTCACTAACTGACATTTTGCCAAAATAATTAATAAGTCTTAAAATTGAAATGTTTCGATGCTCACTATATTTTGTATAATTGTAGACCGATATGAATTAGCTCATTTTTTATCAAAATAATTGTTGCCCTTTATTGAGATATTTCGAAATTAGGATTCAAGAAAAAAACAGGCTAACCCCGAAATATATCGAACTCAAAACTCAATTTTGTTTTATTTCTTTTTTGTGAAACCTACCTCGTATCTTAGTTTTATTATTATAAAAAACAATTTGTTTATTCACCATACCTAACCCATATAGTAAAGTAAAAAATGAATAAAGCATAAAGATTAGTAAAATGCCAGAGAAAAGAAGAGAAAAAGAAGTGTGATATAGGAGCCAAAGTAATGGCACACTTAACTCGAGTTCATATTGTTGCCCATCCGAAACTCTCCCGAAGAGAGTTTCCTTTTGAGAGTTAAAATCGTTTTACGTTTATGAAACAAAAACAAACTATAAAAACATACTCTTTTAAAGTAAAGTTTATCATCGAGAGTTGTTCTGTTAAAAGTTTCCGATGTTGTTGACTGTGTTAGTGAAGTTGAGAGAAGTCGCGATGGTGCAGACGAAATGATGAAGCCGAAACAGTGGAGGATGAGGAGAGGCTGTTGTTGTTGATGCTGGCTGTTGGTTCTATTCAGTCGGAGCACCTGTTGCCAAAAGGCTCAACACCTCAATGATTTATATAAGCCCACCGATCCTCGCAGTCTACCCTCCGCACTCACTAGAGCTTTGTCTTTCATTTGCCTGTGCCTTTTTGACAGGCTTGATGCCTAAACACTTTATTTATTGGCCAATTAAGTATATATTTATGTTATAGTCTATTTTAACATCATTACGAGAATGAGCTTTTATTAATTTTGTTTAATTACAATTAACATATTTAAAATAAAAGGTTGTGTGCGACATACCCAACATGTACGATTCATTTATAGTTCAAGTGTTTCATAGCGTTTTCCCTTATCCCCAATGCGCACTGAGAGTTGTTGTCACCCTGATTTAGTGTTTGGTTTATCTGGGTGAACAGAATTTATAGTTTGAGAGATGCATCTAAACCACAAAGAAGATCCATATATCAGATGTGGTCTTATCTTTGCCATGTACAAATTAATTTTACATCGGAGATCAAGGGGATTCCTAAGATTGATCAGTTTCCATAGGATACTTACTGCTGTAGATTCTTCATTTTATTCTGTTTCTTTAATATGGGCATTCGATTTTAATTTTCTAACATGAATTCTTGCTATAAAATACTAGTACCTGGAGCCACCGAGCGATGCACGGTAATCTCTGATCCCCTTCCCGAAACCACACACCTCACCCCTACTCCGCCCCACCGCATCCGCGTCGCCCACCCCCGGATCCCCCACAACTGCACCCCACCCTCTGCCCCTCCCACATCTGTTATTAAGATTTTCATCTATCCATAATTACATTAATTAAGATTAAATTTCTCGAGGTCCAGACCTAGCCAGATCGTTTTCTCATCATCAACACTTGTTAATAGAGTTGGTTTCATCAAAATCGGTAGAGCCGTTTTCAAAATAGAACTAAGATACAAATATATAAATATATAAACAAACAATTTTTGCTCGTTTAATAAGAGTAGATAATTCCGAAAAAGTATATAATATATAGTATTGTACATTTTCCGCACACCTTATTTATCCTAAAAAGTTTTAAAATTCACATGAAGAATTAATACCAACCCAATTTGTGAAATATGTTATGTGAAAATGAATCCTTTGATTTTTAACAACGCCGTGATATTATTTTTGTATTTGGTTTCACAAGTGAAGTTTGAGCTAAATTTCACTAAAGGTAAATGTGTCACTTTCCGAAAATTTATCCTTTTTATCGATGTTGGTCTGCTAAAAACTGTGGCTCATTTTTTTTTTTTTTTTTAACAAAATGTTTTTATTTACAAATTAAAGTTTAACAAATTTATTATTTTCCTACATAATTTGGGCCACACTCCTTCCCATGTCCATATTTACAATAATGTCTTTTTTATAGGTCATTATATAATATGGTAAAACACATCCATATTTAAAAGAATGATTTGATTTTTTCTGCTTCGCTAAAATTATTCTTGTCGTGCATTCAGGCTCCAAAGTAGACTCATACTAATGCAACTGATACTTTTGCGAAGTTCATCAATGTTTCGCCTAATAGAAAATCTTAAAAGAATAGTAGTGATTTCGACGAAAGTTTTATACAATTGATTCTATATATAATTCGTAAATCTAAATTATTGTCTGTTTTTTGTTTTCTCATGATTATTCTTAAGATGCAAAGAGTTGATTAACTGTGGACCCGCCCTTAAACGTCTTGCCTGATTTAACCAATTACCTGGCACGGCTTTTTTTTGTGTCTAGACGCCCTTTTGGAACCTTTCCAACAAGCCGAGTTCACTATAATTTCCTTGATTTTCAACTTCTCCAAGCATTCACCATGCCTTCTAACGAGGTACCCAAAGAAGCTATCGATCTGCCGTTTAACAATCACAATTGTGGGCACCCTTAATGGTATCTTCAACTGTCGCGTCATGACTATTCAGGCACGATTCAAATAAATATAAATTCTTCAACTTCCACTTGTCTCCACCGACGCGTTTGTTTGGCTTTATAATAATATTGAAAGATTTTTTTTTTTGAATTAATCTGTGCAAAGTTTTTGTCCGAATTTGACCTGTAAATTGTTTTTTTTTGTTTTTCGGCCTTTTTTTAGCCACCAGCCAATTTACGATACCATTATTAAATTTAATCTTCTATGTAGGGATCAGATTTTTAGCCGGTTGCCTCGAGTAGGATTCAAACCCGGGTCCGCTTGATTAGCAGACTTGTACGCTAACCGCTAGGCCAACCCAAAGAATTTACATTTTTTTTTTTTTTAGGTCAAAATCTAGGATTTTAGTAGAGAACTAGCTGCAAGAATCGCCTTCGGCGGCCCTCTTGCTAGCCAGGAGGCTCGCCCCCAGCACCCCCACCTACACCACCACCACAATGTACAGACAAAACTTTAATTATATATATGGTATATATAGGGTGTATAGGGCGCATAGCATCCCTTTAACCTGAAAATACTTGCGAACGGAGAGTGCTACAGCCACGCAAGTGAGGTAACGGTATAGTAAAGCGACTATGCCCGACCTAATGCAAACGACACCAGCGCCCCTAGTGGCGAAATGTGGAAGTTAGCCATTGCAAATCGAAAACGAAAAGAGATAGAGCAAAATTTCCAATTAGAAAGTTTTAGAGCATCAATTAATTAGTACGAAACGATATTTGGTTTACACGGAAAGGATAAATTACTGACTGTATCCAAAAATGTCCGTAATCTATGCGCGACTGTACTACTCTACATATTTACATTTCGGAAATGTAGCAGTGTGCAAATGTAGTTTGTGACTTTGTACTGTACTGTAATGTCTGAAAACTTTAATTTCCAATGCATTTAAAATTTTAGTTTAAAAGGTGTTGGCGCTCGCTTGATACAAACAACATAATCTCATAGAATAAAATTATTGATGGCAGACGATAATTTATCTTATCCGTGTGAACCAAATATCGTTTCGTACTAATTAATTGATGCTCTAAAACTTTCTAATTGGAAATTTTGCTCTATCTCTTTTCGTTTTCGATTTGCAATGGTTAACTTCCACATTTCGCCACTAGGGGCGCTGGTGTCGTTTGCATTAGGTCGGGCATAGTCGCTTTACTATACCGTTACCTCACTTGCGTGGCTGTAGCACTCTCCGTTCGCAAATATTTTCAGGTTAAAGGGACTTTCCTATGCACCCTGTATAGATAATTTCATTTAAATTGGTAACCATGATGACTGTTTTTGTAGGGGGACGGACATAGATTCATAGATTCATAGATACACACAGAGGCAGGCACAAATGAGCTTTAGCAGTATAAGATATTTTTATATTGCTTATTAAAGGGATTCATCACCTCGGGAGTTGAACTCGAGAACTAACGTGCTTTCCGGGTAGTCAGTTTTACCCTTGAAAAAGTTTGGTTTTGAGGAAAAGATTCCACAATTCAGATCAAATTATTTAATTCCTGTCCCAATTTACTAAGGCGTTCTGAAAGAATTCAATCCTATTGAACTATGTTTAATACGAAGTCGGCGAACTTTTAACTCATTTCATATTATCCCCCTTTTTCATCATTTCAAACGAGCGCTTTGTTGTTATTTATGCAATTTTTTTTCTTTTTCTTCGTGAAATTTTTTGATGATTTTAATTCATTTAAAAGCATAGAAGCATTTTAAAAACTTTATTAAACTTCCTAATTAAAAACTTAAAAACTTTCTTAGCATCATCACATCATCATATAATACATTCAATAGGAAAAAAAGTTTCCTCTCTAGATGCACTCATGTTAGAGAAAAAATTAAATAAAAAAATGAATAAATTTTATAATTGACATTTTAGAAAATTAGTGAAGCAAGATGTAAAAGGATACCTACGAGCTACGAGTTAAGAGAGAGTGTGAGAGGGGTGGGGTGGGGGGGGACGAAATAAAAAAGAAAAATGTTCAATCGATAATCCAATTAGACTAAAGTGAAAGTGTAAAGGGCTTAATAAAATTATCTACATCTTTTTTCATTTATTAATATCTACGATGAAAGAGTAAAATCTGTTTTCAAATCTGCACGAGATTCTATGTAATAAGATTAAATGTCCATAAGTATCGTTAGTGTGGAGGAGCCGGATTAAAACCGGTCAAATTTTTGCAATGAGAGAGGATTGAACTCGGGCCTCATGCTTCATCACTAGAGACCGGATTTTTATGCAGTAAAAACTGCCAAAATATGCAGTTAAAAATGCTGAAATATGCAATTAATATGCAGTATACGTTGAAATATGCAAAAATATGCAGTAAAAGATAGCAAAATAAATTTGTTTATTCACTAAAAAATTAAAATTAAAGAAATAAGATAGTATATATATTTGAAGGAATGTTATGAAAGAATAAAATGATAAAGTAAGCTAGACACACCAAGTGTCAAATTTGCACATTTATTGCATAAAAAATTGCACAAAATTCTCATTATATTTAATATACACAAAAATATTTAAGCTCAAATAAATAATAGGTGCACTTGAATTAATAAAGAAATAATGCAAAATTTGACCGGCTTTAATCTGATCCCTACACTAACACTCAATGGGCAAAATGGGCTATAGTTCCCGAAGGCCATTAAAAAAAAATAATTAACAAAGGATCTCAAAAATAATTTAAATTTGATTGTAATTTGAATAATTTATTTATTTATTTTTTTTTATAAATTTTATTAAACCAATTATTTTACATTAATTAATGTATACATTGTATTTTTTGCTTCGATTCCGGAGATTACTTCTCCACCATCGAGTGTCCTTATTCATCTTTAGTCCTTGTTTTTAATAAGAGTCAAAATCTAATTAGATAAAAAACCTCTTTTCCGATAATTATTTCAATTCCATTATTCCCTAATCAAGTCGATTGGTTCAATCATCCCAATCATCATCTCCTCCTTGAATAATTTATGTTTACAAGTATTTTTTTTAATGATCTTCAGGTTATTATGTCTACGGCAATTTAAAATTGATTTATAGGTACGTTGAAAAGAAGCGGTTGACATCCTCAGACGTTAATGGGGGAGAATTTAAAGGAACTTAAAACGTCTACTTTTATTTTGAAAGAAAAAGATTGCAAACTTTTCGGCATTTTCGAGTAGAGTATAGTATCTAGTCAAGTCAAAGTACAACTGAATAATAAAAAAAATAAGTGGATTTTTGTTTTTTAGCTAATGTTTATGTCCTTTGTAATCCGTCCAACATTACACTAATGTCGTTGAGGCCTATTTTTGTTTTCTTTGAATTTAAATTAGTGTCTGCCTATTTTATTTCTTCTTTTTTTCATTCTTTCTCCGAAAAGTTACATTTAAAACATTTGTATTTGGCGCAAATATGCAATTTTATGCAACATCCTTTAAATATGCAATTTTATGCAACATCTCTTCAAATATGCAATTTTATGCAATATTATTCAAATATGCAAAAATATGCAGTATAAAATTTAACCCACAGTATCCTAAATGCATGATTCAGATAGATAATTTGATCTCCTGGGTCGTAATTGGCGGCAAACAAAATTTGCAATTACATAGGAATACGATCTCTATTCATCACTAACAAATTTGGTAGTTTTATCTCAAATTTCATATCGTCGGCTTAGGGTGTAAAGCTGCTAACTCCATTTTTTTCATATTTGACATATTAATACCGTTCGAAAGAAATTCAGCATCGTCCAAGAAAAACTGCTACTTAAAATTACGATCGTAAGTTGTAGAAAAAAACTATGAAAAATAGTTTTTTCCATAACAATAATATTAAATGGTGTTTGTTTTCTCTCCTGTAAAATTTACTTGTTGTGATTTAGCAGGTTTACTCTCTAAGGCGACGATATGATTTAGTAAATATTAATTACTTATCTCATTAAAGTTCTACAAAAATAGTGAATTAATATTACGAATAACTGAATTGGCAAAACCTTATAAAAATTAAAGTTAATAATAAATCAAATCACGGTTGGAAAACTTGTGAGGTTTTTTGGAATTATATTTATACCAGTGCAGTAAAAAAATTTTCTTTAATTAAGATTGATGTAAAATCAATTTTTAATGTGTTTTGTGTTGGTAGACATAGATATGATATGTTTCGATTTTATACAGAGAAAACCTTCTTCAGCACCTACGATGGCAATTCATAAATTGCATTATTTTTTTCTCTCCACAAAGCCCCTTCTGAGAGCACTCTTTTTGTAAATTACACCGTCTTACTTTTTTTACCAAGGGGAGTCCTGTGTTTTCTCAGGCTCTTATACATATTTTATATTTTATAATTTTCTCAACTGTTACTTGCCTTGGGCCAAATTAATGCAGTTTATGAATTGTCATCGTAGGTGCTGAAGAAGATTTTCTCTGTATAAAACCGAAACATATCATATGAATGTCTACCAAAACAACACAAATTAAAGAATGATCTTACACAAATCTCAATTAAAGAAAACATTTTTTTACTGCACACCTGGTAAATAAATATTATTCCGATAAACCTCACAAGTTTTCCAACCCTGCTGTAATATTTTCACCGAAGCATCAACGGCCAGTTCACAGTGGAACAAATCGGAATCTCCACAAACGTTGTTAAATTAACAGATAATTAAAGAATTACTAATACATTTATCAAAAATGTGTATCGATAATTACTAATAACTATTAGATTAAAAATTCACAGTTCTTTGGACAATGTTTATTTAATGAAGCTCTTCTTCAATTTTTGTACAACGTTTCGTCTCTCTTTTTTCAAGTACTCAATTGGTTAGAGATACATTGGTTGAAATTGGTTTATATCTGTGATCTTGACTTATTTTATTGTATCAATCTAGAAAGAAAAAATTCTACTATGTCTCAGTTATTTTTATCTTTATTTCAACCAATGTGGCTCTAACCAATTGAGTACTTGAAAAAGTCTCGAGAGAGACGAAACGTTGTATAAAAATTGAAGAAGAGCTTCAATAAATAAACATTGTCCAAAGAACTGTGAATTTTTAATCTACTAATTATAATGGACATTAATCAACATAAACTAATAAATTTCTTCCAGAACTTAAGTGACTTGATTTAAATTTTTCGTTAAATTGAAGGGTTGGTTTTGTCACAAATATAATAAAACAATAATTTTAATAACTATTTGAATTATTTAATTGATAACTATACAGTTTCGGTCACCACTGGTCGACCATCCTCAGTAGTTCTAAAATTGAAATGAAACATTTATTTACATTTTTTCCTTTTATAGAGAATTATATAACACAAAATTTTTTTTTACAATAATTTGAAATCATACATACATCTCGTTCAAGAACCGGAATTTGTCATTTCACATGAAACATTCATTCTTAAATCTTCAATATAGATACATCACACAATTCATTACAATCACACACATACACATATATAGCAACAATTTATAAAAACGTTTATCACTGAACTAGAAACTATTTTGAATTAATGATTATATTAAATATTATTTTCAATTTTTTCTAATTATCTCATTGCATAGTCAATTATTATACAATTAAAAAACCCATTATAAATAATCCATTCTAGAAACACATTATAAGTTAATTCATTCTTCATTTTTTAACCAACCCTTCAATTTAACGATAAACTAATAACTATCTTATTTTGCCCTACGATACCGGAATCTAAAAATTTTTTAATGATGGTCAACATGAATAAATAATCATGTTTTTTTTCTTCAAATTCAAAATCATTGATTGTTTATTAGTTCTAGCTATTGTTGATGTCGTGATAAGAGGTTACCTCTATTTAGAGTATATAGAATTAATAATTACATGTAAAATAATTGGGAATTTCCCTCTCCTGAGATCTAGTAGCTAAAAGTTGTAGTGTAAACAATTCCCATGATTCTCCCGTAAGAGCAATGCATTTAAATATCATCTTATCAGTTAACTAGCCCCACTGATTTTCACTAATTCAACAAAAACAATCAGGCAGACAATAAAATTAATTATTTTAAAAATGCAATTATTATTTTTACCTTTCTTTCGTTAAATTCTTTTCTAATTGACACATTTCATTTTCCAAACCATTTTATTTCAGCTATGTGACAAAAAAATATTTTTTAAATAAAGAAGCTTTAACAGACCATGTGGGGTGAAAGGTGAAATTGATCTGGCTATTGACTTCTTGTCTCAACAAGGTGTCTGCATATCCTCCATGGATTTAAAACGTTCCTACACACCTGCTTCGTTCTGAACGACCAGAGATATAAAATTATCTAAAAATTAGCCACATATTTTTAATTAAAACCAAATCTAAAAAAATCTTCCAATTCTACTGAGTGAGATCATTACAGTTTAAAGAGATACCTCACACTCCATGATTAAAAATATATTTTATTTTAGAGCACAAAAATTTTCGATCCTATCCCAAATAATCATCCGATTAAAAATTTACTCCATTTTTCTTTACGTTAAAAATAAATACATAAGTATTATATGTAAACTTTAGTTTTTATCATATTTAGTTTTCGCGCTAGAATACTCTAATAGATATTCTACCGGATCTAATAGGGTTCCGGTATAATTTAGAGCGGAGCCCTTAGACTTAAATTATATATTTATTCAAATATTGAAGATGTGATGCTTCGGTGGTTGAGTTGTTTACCAGGAAAGATGTTTCCGCTGCAAATACTTAGATTAGACAATAAACCCAACGTGTAAAATTTACTGAGGACACAAACAAATTTTACACCTTGGTCACACTGACATGGTCTTGTCAGCTTCCAAAAAATTGAAAACCAAAGTTAGCCCCTTGAGTCTATTTCAAGACTTCAATCTGCGTTTAAAAATGATTCCAGAAATAGAAGTCTAAACGTTGTGTATTCTAATCTTTTTTTATCTCATTAAAATGTTTAATCTAATTGGTTTCAATTAAAATATATTTTCTTATATACCATATATATAAAATATTATTATCATCAACTCACGATTGGAATATATAAATATGGAAAATAAATATTTCTTAATACGTGCTAAATTATACATTTACTAAAGATAATTTATAATTTTTTTCTTTGTAGCTGGTTATTGGGTACTTCGACTTGAAATAAAATTAGAAGTTAATTTTCAAAATGTTGCTACGTTTTGCAGTAGATTTTTCTGTTTTCTCAGGCAATCTGAAAAACAAGAACAACAATTATAATCATATGGAATCATTAAACAAAACATAAATAAAATTTCCTTTGTACAAAATTTACATTTGAACTTACCATAGTAATAGAACTTCCTAGTAATAAGTAATATATAGTTCAATACACCATTTGTAGATCACAATTAAAACAATTGGCTCAGCAAAACAATGACATTCTTTCCGTTTTTACTCCTTTTTTAAAAAACACAATCGTATTATAAGGCCTGAATGATACAGATACTCGGCGGGCTGAAAAGTTCGTAGGCTAACACATAAATGGCGCCACTAGTATCAAATCCATATGATTTTTAGTTAGCCCCCAACCTTCAAAAGAGGCGTGTATAAATTTGACAGCTGTTGCACTATTAGTATCTGAGTTATAGCATTTTTAGTGAAAGAACTTTTAGTACTTTGAAAAAATGGATAAAAAGGAATTTCGTGTGTTAATAAAGCATTGCTTTTTGGCGAAAAAAAAAAAATACTGTTGAAACCAAGGTTTGGCTTGATAAAAATTATTGGGACTTTGCACTAGCAAAATCAACCGTAGAAAAATGGTTAGCTAAATTTAAACGAGGCGAAATGAGCAGCGAGGACGATGCACGCAGTGGACGCCCCAAAGAGGCAGTTACCGACGAAAACATCAAAAAAGTCCACAAAATAATTTTTGATAACCGTAAAGTGAAGTTGATTGAGATAGCTGAGACCCTAAAGATATCAAAGGAACGTGTTGGTCATATCGTGGATGAATATTTGGATATGAGAAAGCTCTGTTCAAAGTGGGTGCCGCGCGAGCTCACAACCGACCAAAAACAACAACGAATCGATGATTCGAAGCAGTGTTTGGAGCTGTTCAATCGTAATAAATCCAAATTTTTGAGTCGATATGTGACGATGGATGAAACATGGCTCCATCATTTCACACCGGAGTCCAATCGACAGTCAGTCGAGTGGACTGCACGTGATGAACCGACTCCAAAGCGTGGAAAGACGCAAAAATCGGCTGGAAAGGTTATGGCATCAGTATTCTGGGATACTCATGGTATAATATTCATTAACTATCTTAAAAAGGGAAAAACCATAAACAGCGACTATTACGTAGCGTTATTGAAGCGTTTAAAAGACAAAATCGCTGAAAAGCGGCCTCATTTGAAGAAAAAGAAAGTGCTGTTTCATCAAGACAATGCACCGTGTCACAAGTCAATGAAATCGATGGCAAAATTGCAACAATTGGGCTTCGAATTGCTTTCGCATCCATCTCCAGATCTGGCCCCGAGTGACTTTTTCCTGTTCTCAGACCTCAAGAGGATGCTCGTTGGAAAGAAATTTTGCGCCGATGAAGAGGTAATCGAAGAAACTGAAGCCTATTTTGAGGCTAAAGATAAATGGTATTATAAAAATGGTATCGAAAAATTTTATGACCGCTATAATCGTTGTAATGCCCGCGAAGGGAACTATATTGAATAATAAAATCAAATTCTATCCAAAAAAAAATGTTTTTCAATGCTAGCCTACAAACTTTTCAGCCCACCTGGTTATTTTATGATTTTATTCCTTTTATAGCACTTCTTCAAATATATAGTCTTTTTGTCTTCAATTTGAATTTTTTAGTATTTATTTTGTCATCTTTTACTACATATATTTGCATTTTTCAACCTACCTATTCTGCATATTACTTGCATATTTTAGCATTTTTAACTGCATATTTTATGGCATATTTTGGCACTTTTTACTCCATAAAAATCCGATCTTTACTTATTAGTTATCACGTACATGTTAATTATAATAAAAAATGTAGCATAATCGTATACCAAATATTCTTTTAAATTCACTATTGTATATTTGTTTTTTGTTTTTCAGATTGGTTCACAGTGTACGTATCCGTGTGAGTGTCCGAGTCGTTTGCCCGGCTGCCCGCCGGGTGTGACTCTTTCCCGTGATGGCTGTGACTGTTGTCCGGTGTGCCCTCGACAACTAGGCGAGCCCTGCGACTCCACCGCCCTGTGTGACTCTGCCCGCGGGCTTGTCTGTCAATTTCCCGCTCACGACATCCAAGGGGTGTGCAGAGGTAACCGAATAGCTCTACTCTATTTGCCATGAGTCGCCTCTTTGCTCTTTCCCAACTTTAATCTCGCTTAGCCCTTTATTCAATCTCAATTCACTAAACCAGAGGCTTAAATATGCGCGAATATATTTCATAATTTTGTTGATTAGTAATCAAACATCTGCTACACCCCTGGAAAATTTCGGGGTAAAGCAAAAATTGGCTGGAACAGAGGATTCTAGGAAGTGACGTAATGGCTGAGAATTGGGAATGTTTTGGGACTATCAGTAGGGTATATATGACAATTTTTTGTTCTTGGGGGGGGGGGGGCAAGAAAATCGGGACCCTAAGCTATAGCTTGTGTAGCTTATACGTAAATCCTGCACTGCCAGTAGGACTGTATTCAGGGCTATAGCGGGGGGTATAAGGCGTAAACCTACTGGTTTGATCTGAGCAAATAGCGTATATCTACCCTGTGCTAGGTTGTACATTTTATTTTAAATTACAATTTCGTCATTTATTAAATACCCCCTTCTGGATTTATATTGTACAGTAGCGGCGCCAGCTTTTTCTTTTCGGTTGAGCGACACCCGGCAGAAAAATTTGGGGTGAGACCTGAGGTGGGCAGCGAAAATGTGCATTATTCGGGTACTTCAGATTGTTGTATAATTCAGATATTCTTTTTTTAATAGTTTAGCTATAATTATTATATTTTCATTATATAAAGTATTTAATATTGAAAGCCATGGTTTACCATTTTTTTTTTTTTTTTTTTTTTATATATAAAATCAACTCGATTTTTCAATATTTTTTGCAATTTAAATGCTAAATTTAGCAGATTAGACGAGAACAATTCAGGTTGGGCGCTTGCATAATCGTGGTCCCCCCTCCCACTGGCGCCGCCACTGATAAATAAAAATAGGAAATGAGATCATGGGAGATGGCCCTCAAATTTTAAACATTATGAAAATTTTTAAAATTAATTTACATTTTTAGGGACAATTTGATCATAGTGAAAATTATCTTAATGATAATTATGTATATATTGCATGTCTGAGGGTTTCATCCAAATTTGATGGAATGTTTTTCAAAAAGACAACTCTTGACTGGAGCCAGTATTTTAATTAAAAAATGATTTTAAAATTTTAGGGACCTAGTGAAAATTATTCATTTAACAAGGACGCCTGTAGGGTAGGCTACTACGATCCAGAGGCATCTTTCGGTTGCATAGATACAGGCGTACTGCTTTTCTGCAATATTTTACATAGTACGTTGCTTTATTAGTTAAAAGCAATATATTAATGTTATTTTAGATTTTAAATTCAGGTAAAAAGGTGGAATTTTATTTACAGCCGGAATTGAATAAAATTGAAATAAAATATAATTTTTTTTTCAACATTGACCCACTACTGTCATCATCAAGGTAAAATTGAAAGTTAATAAACATCTTTCACAACCATAATTTTTGATTTCTATCCATATGCCTGTCTCTATGTATGTCTGGATTCCGATTCGCATAATAGCCAAAGAACAAAACGTTTAGTATTTATGACTATGTATTCTTTACGAATCTGATATCAGAATCGAGTTGACAACAATTGTAAATTTAGTATCGATCCGCCAAATAAATAAGTTCTTGATTTTTTTTCTAATTGTCTCAAACGTTTTCACTTTCTTGAAAAAAAAATGTTTATATAGTAAAAGTTTCTTTTCTATAACTTTTTCAATTGTATTTCAGATTTCTCTAATGAATTTCAGAAAAACTCAATTGTATTTGAGAAATCCTCCGATGAATCTTTGAAAATGAAGTGAAACTGTGTAGTGCCCACCGAATTACTTTCACTTAACAACATTATAAATATTTTGCCGTGTTCATTAGTCCAGAATTGAATGTCATTCGTTTAATAAATATAAATATCTTGACATATTTTGTACCTACCATGTTAATTTCGCTTAACAACTTTAAATATTCCGCGGAATTTTGTGACCGCTACGTTTATCGATAATGAAAGATCTTCCGTGTTTATGTAGTTCACTCCACCCACTATCACGAAACTATCATGAAGTGTAATAAAATTTTGTCGTTTTCCATGTAGATCAGATCGTCGCTTTAAAGTGTAAGCCTGCTAACTCACAATAAGGAAATTTTATAGGGGAGAAAAAAACAAACATGTTGTTATAGAAAGAAACTATTTTTCACATTTTAATTTAATTTATAATAATAGATACCTGGTTAGTTTAAATTATAATAATTTTTAATTAGGTTGAGATAAAAAAAGAAGAAATTCCTTTTTCTCCGAGGACTTTTTTATCTCAACCTAATTAAAAATATATTATTAATTTAATTTAATTTAATTGTAATTCTAAGAAGCAGTTTTACTTAGACGATGCTACATCTCTTTTTCTTTCGAACGGTATTAATATGTCATATATGATAAAAAATGGATTTAGCAGGTATACATTTTTTTTGTAATTTTGTTTATTGGGCCTCCGAGGAGCGGGCCGCCTCTTACAAGACACAAGACCATTATACAAATTTATTTATAAATCTTTCACACTTTCAGCTTCAGAACAAATTAATTCAGATTCAGAGCGGGTGGCTGAGAGAGCCAGGATTAATCTTGACTCACATTTCTTTTTTTTACAAAAAATAATCATACGCCACGCGCTCTATATGTTCTTCTGCTGAAAGTGTAAAAATTAAGGAGAGATCCCCTCATCGCCCTATATGTCAAATTGTTGTTTTTTGGGATATACCCAGGGCGATGAGGGACTCCACCGCTTTATGCCACAACACTCCCTTCTACGAGAGTGTGATGGCCTCGACCCTGACCGAGCCCGCCCCGACGCCAAATCGATCCGCAATATTATCTACCAGACTGTAGTTGCCCATACATCTTTCTATTTTGTTTCGGTGGGCAACAGCCAGTCCAGCAAGAGAGGAGACGATCTGGACACCCAAAACCCACACCACCCCCGACGCATCATTTGCCACGATGTCTGACTTTCTATTGCACGCCGAGCTGGAGTACAAGTACTCCAACTCGACACGCATTCCCTTTTTGATCAAATCGTCGGCCAGACATCGTACCACAGCGCCATGCCTCTTAACTCACCCATCCGCGGTCCTATCACAACATTGGATGATGTGCGCCGTTGACTCACTTCGCCTGCACACATCCCTGCACATCAGGGGCCCCTCCGCCCGTCTTCTCCTGCTGGTTCTTACGGCTGAAGGAAGGGACCCCGATCTAAGCCTACAAAATTCTATAAATATGTTGTTCTTAATAACTCCTGGGCGCAGCATCCAATTAAAAGAGCTCTTTGCTCCCGCGCACATATTCAAATCTCGGCCATCGACGCTACGGTATAAGGCGATGATATTATTACCACTAACCTGTTTAGTTATCGGTTTGTTCAAATTCTAGAGTAATAACGACATTATACATTGCATTTTTTGAGTCAAGATACCAGAGTGTTTAGAGTCCTAGATTAAAAATCAGCAAGCCAGGCAAAGTGTGAACCGGATATAATCTTGCGCCTATACCAATTAAACCCACATACAAATAAACACATACAATGAAAATATAAAAATGCTTCACTCTGGATCTGGGTAAATTGACAGTTCTCGAAGCCAGCAAAAAACAAATAAATAAATAATATATATCATTGAAAGGCTAGAGTGAATTTTCAGATAGACAGACTCAGATATATACAAAGTAATTTATAATTGAACTGTACACAGTACTTAGGCACATGTGATGTTTACACATACCATGAGATACACTATTTATTTTTAATTTAGTAACATAAGGGTTAAAGTGGATTAATTGAATTTAGGCAAATTCAAGCCCCTATTCCGAGGAAAATTATCAAGTGTAGATAATGGTACCAAGTCAGAGTCAGAGTAGCCTCTGGGATGAAACTTCTGAAATAAATGTTTTGAAAGCTTTTTTATTCATATTTTTACTATGTATTATTTTCATTTATTACATTGGAGTCCGTATATAACGGTCGTTAAGAGACCTTAACACGACCTAATATCCGTCACCTTATGCTGGAGTATTTATTTATAAGCTCTTTAAGAGGCTTTTATATTGCTAAAATTCGTGTACTGAATTGGAAGATAGATAAATAAAACAATATTTGAAGGAAAAATAAATGTGACAGTATTTATTTTTAAATACAAATCTAAATAAAAGTTAAATCTGTTACAGTATCTTACCAGATCTAATCCTAACTAATATTTCAAATAAGAAAGTGAGAAGGTACGGGTAAAAAACGTTTTTTATCGACAAAGAATGCTTCCGACTTCGTTGTTTTATATACCATTGTATCAAAGCTTCTTCTACGTTTTCTTGAGAAAATATTCTTAATCTTTTTCCCTTCAAGATGAGTTAAAACAATTTTCGATCTTGTTTTTATTTTTTTAATTGTATAGATATTGTCGAAGGTGAGACACCAAACTCTTTTGCAAGGCAACATTAAATTCTCCAGAATCCAAATGATGAATTAATTATAACACTATTCTCGAAAAACAGTTTCGTAATTTAGACAATGCCATAACTGGACCTCAAGATACACATCCACGAACACCTTCAACTCCGACCCAATCCCTAAATCTCTTCTTATTTCCAAGATACATGTGTCCACCACGGACTTCAGAGTTTGAACCTTTTCGATGCAACTTCTTGTATCAGTATCATTATATAAAAAAAAAACTAGACGTTAAAAATATATAGCTAATTGATTGACAATCGACAGGAGACTATGTAGAATAGAAAAAAAATCAATATAAATTAGAAGAAATTCAATTATACCTACTCACAAAGTAAACAATTATGAAGTAATTTATCAAACCGAAATAGCTAGACATTTACAGCCGTTCTAGAACTTTAAAAAAATCAAAACAGAAACGATTTGGATTTGAAATGAAAAAGCTGGACATACTGAAAAGAAGTATTATTAAATTAAATGGGGTTGACGAATTCGCTTTTCTAATAAAATTAAGCTGTTTCCGTGCCTAAATAAATAAATATATAAATAAAGAGCACATCTTTAATCGGATTTTTCCATCATTCAAGAAAAAAGAAAAAAACTCAATTTTGTAGAAGGAATATCCATCTCGGTTAAAAAAATAAATAAAACTCTTCACAATCAGAGCTTGTTTCTTTTTGCCTCACCCGCTCTTTTGCTTTGTAACAAAATTTAATTAGAAAGGATCCCAAGACAATTTTTAATCAACATTATAAACGGGAAATTATTATTTTATAAATAAATCCTTTTTTTGTCTTACCATAATTAAAATCTAAACGCTTTTTAGATATTATATTAATACGCTTTACTTAATATTATAATACCTGACACTTGAAGACCCGGAGACGCTCTCGGGAGATGTAGGCAGAGTTTACTGATCTGTATGAGCGTTCGAGTTTCCTGGAATTCTCTAGCAGTGAGATAGGGCTTGGAACGCGTTTTGCTTTAGTTAAAAGCGATATGTGGTAAATACACCAGTTGATTTAATTTTGAATCATTTTATTGAATATTGCTTGCCATCAATAATTAGCGCATCGAGATGTTATATGAATTCTGAATTCTGGGTAAAATATCGATTTAATTAAGTAAATATTAATAATTATCGAAAAACAAAACAAAATGGTCCTAAGTGATAACCATTCTAATGAAAGTCTCAAGGATATGCTTTTTACATTTTCCGCGCTTTCCCTATTTTATAGATACTATCAGGCCTCTGATGAGTTAAAGTTGGTAATTTCCTCTAAGCATGCTTTGCGCCTAGCACGCGTTTTGCCGATTTCCAACACTCTTTCGAAGTTAAATTGAAAAATTCCCCAAATCGTTTGTTCCAATGACTTCAGGAACTGGAACTTTCCCCACCTCCGTCTTTCCCGACACTTATAAGCTTCAAACCTTCAAAATCCGGGTGTACAAACACCTCCACCCTTTCACTTGATCAATTTTTCCTTCTCTTCGATAATGCAAGGGTCTTTCGAGATCCATAGGGGCTGTATATTTCTAGTGCACCTCTTTTTGCATTCGATTGTATTAAAAGACTACATAAGATGATAGAGAAAATTAAAGTTAAAATTAATGAAGATTGCTTTTATTTTTAATTAATTAAACTAAAATATAATTGAAAATGAAAATGAAATAAAAAAAAGAAATCTGCTGGCCAATAAATATCAATGCTATCTATGCGTCTGTGTGTGTGTGCGTAACTGCTTCAGATTGAATAGCTGACGGACGACCGAGACCGAAACGCATTGGGATTCTGTGCCAAATGGCCGTTAGAGAGGGCCAAAAGCCAACCATCCTATCCACACACAACACCAACACAGACGCATTTCTAGACTGTATGAACCAATGTCCAAATCGATTCACCATCCAAATGCTTTTTCTCGTATGTCTGTCTATCTGTCTGATCTTTTTACTGGCTCGGAATCTCATTTCTAATTTGGCAAAACTCAACTCGACAATCACCATCATTAGCTAGAGAGAAAAAAAAACTCAAAAGAAAAAAAAATAAACAGAAGAATAGAAATTAATTTGGATTGTACAATACATGAAGGATTTTGAAAATTTGGCACACGAATCCCTTAACAAGCGCAATGTATAATCTCTGGTATAATATTTAGCTTAGTATTTGGCAAATGCATCATCTATATTTTGAATTAATCTCTAATTTATCATCATTATTTTTTTATTGTTTTATTTATTCAAATTTATCATAAAATTCAATGAATGACATTATTATAGAAATGTAAATATCAATACAACTTGTCGGACATTTTGATGACATAAATAGTAGCTTGGACAGAAAATAGCTTTGTGAAATCACGATATAACTAGTAAAAAAACATGAACAACATAAAATACCTAATTGCCGCTTGGTGTTTTTTAGCTCCTATTTAATTCTGTCAAAAGTGTTAAACAGAAACAATTTTTATTCTCGAAAAAATACTATTTCAATTGTAAGTAAATTAAGTAAAAAAGCGAGACTTCAGAGAAAGATACCAGGCAAAGGAGGCAAAAAACATGAAAAGTGAAAAATGTTTCAGTAGGTACTCGCTTTCTAAATTTTAGTGATTTGACAATTTTTTGGTCAACAAACAATTTGAGCAAGAAAGCTAAAGTACAAAGGTGAAGCTTATTAATATATGTATAATGGGTGTTGAATTTCAGCTTATTAACTATACCGATCAAGAGTGCCCTCCATTTAACGATCAGAGTTTTTTGATTTTTTTGATTTTTCAATTAGAATTTCCGATGCCTAAAATTCAAACAATTTTTTATTTTTATATACTAGCTGCGTCGCCCGCCTTCGTGGGCCTCTTGCTAACCTAGTGGCTTCGACCCCTGAACCCCCTAACCCGCTCCCTAAACCCTATACCCTCGTCCACCTCCAACCACTCTCCAAGCAAAATTTGGTTGAGTTTTGTCCAAAGGGCTAGAATTTTAATTTTTGCCCCCCCCCCCCCATTTTGGCAACAAAATGTCAAAAATTACATCCTCTTCAAATTTGCTACTAATGGGATTTGCCGTAAAGTAAACAGTCTAGGGGTTATAATCAAATCATTCCTAGGGGGACGAACATACAGACACTGGAGGGACGGACATACATATATATAAAAATAAAAAGACATAGGCACAAATTCCCTTTAGTAGTATGTGATATAAGTCCATCAACCCACTGCAATTTTTTATTTTCCAAATACAAAATTTTGGAAGTAGAATAAACTTTCTACGACTTTCTAACTTCTCGTCAATATCGAAATCAAAACAGTCAGAAAAAATCAAGCTTGAAAATTTATATTATTTAGGTTTAGATATTTCTAAACACATTAAAGCATTTATTTTTTTTTTGAAAATTTTCCTTTGAATTCAACTCTAAAATAGCTTCCGGGTGTGTTTGATCTGTCTTGTATTCTAGGAACATTATTATAGAAGCTTTTACTGGGTACACAACAGCGCAGAAGGAATATTTCAGGTCATAATACTTCCATGTTTAAGACCACAAGGCTCTTAACAAATTCAATTTGCTTCATTTTTTAGTTTTCTTTTTATTGATATAAAAATATATTATATCAACAAGGTACTTACAACACCTAAAAGTCACGAATGACTCTCATGCATTGTAGAAAAATAAAATAAATTTCAATTATTGAACTCAAAGGTATTTGTGGATGCGACTTTTGAAGTATATGCTAGGTCTAGGAAAACATACGGAAACGAAGAGCTGGTTATATTTGCTAGAAGTTTTAGGGAAAAACGAGTTGGCGAACATGCTTGTATGATTTATATCCAATCCGACCACTAAGGAATGTTGAATGTTTGAAAATCGCGTGTTTTGTACAAATGAGACTTAAAGGGGAAGAACAGACATAGCACTGAGACAAAGAATCATCTGAATCTACTATTAGTTTTATTTCTAGCATCTAAATTGCATTTAGAGTGGGAGAAAATTATTGGGGGCACCTGTTCTCAGACACGAGGCATATTCTAGACTTCGGTTCTCTAGGAGTTTTTTATTTTATTTAAGAATCTAAAGTGATTATTTTTTTTAATCTCCATTTTTGAAAAACAAAATGTAAAATGATTACAATTACTGTTTCGATTTGATTAAATTATTTTTTTCTAAAGAAATCACGAAAGATTGTCTTCTAACTAAATCCGATGTGTCATTAATAATTTTTATTACATGTCAGAACACGAGTGCCGAAAATGCAATAGGGTTGTGACGTTTCTTTGCATTTTCAAAAGGAATCCAATGAAGGAGGACACCTTCTGCTTGATACAAATAAACATACACCTATGTTTAAATGAATCGTATATATTATTATAGGTATTATATAATTATTTGATAGAGATTTTATTTTCGAAGGCCTGGCCTTAAATTTTTTCTTGAAAATCGACAATTCTGCTACATTTGGGAATTTTTTTTTTAATTTATTTTTCGAATTTTTGGAATTATGGTTCAATTCCCGAGGAGCTGATTACAAAGCTTCTGACATATATATATAATAAGAATTTTCCATTTCAGCGCGGATTTAGGTAGTAGAAGACAATCTCTCGAAATCTGCATCATCGGTAATTTGAACTTTTACAATAAATAATTTACCATAACTATTTTACTGTAATGTTGTTGTCTAGTTAATAATACGGAGTAAGGTGTAGTCATTGGGTGTGCACATGATACCCCACGAAATTTGATACAACTAGTCTCCTATAGAAAATATTTTAAAATTAATTAATGTTATTTGAAGGCCATTTTTCAATTATTAATGATATCTTCAGCGAGCCTCTTGTTATTACTAAACGCACTGCTTTCAATTGTTCTTAGGAAGTATTTACATTTTGAAAGTAGCTTTCAAGCTACTGAATATAATACTAGGGCCATCTAGTAGAGAATCGAAGCCATTTCACTTTACCACACAGGGTATGGTCATGTATTATAATCGTGCATAAAAAATTTTTTTTGCCACGTTTTTTCGAAATATCTAAAAAATGGCTGAAACTTTTTGTTTAAAAAAATTGAGCGAAACCATGGCGTTTTGCTCTACAAAAAAGCCCTAAAGAGTGAGCATCGAAAAAATTATATTTTACGAGAATTAATGATTTTGTCAAAATGTCCGTTAGTACGTTATCAAATTTTGTATACGGTCAAGCTGAAAAACTAGTTTGAATATCAAAACAAAATTTAAGATGTAGATTCTTTATATTAAGATTAAAATCTTATTAGATTTTGTTTGAAATCTAAACAAAAGTTAAGGGGGGGGGGGTGGTTCAAAAAATATCAATAGACTACATTAAGTCTTAGACCCTTTGATCAATTTGTACGAAATTTTGCATATGCACGGCCTTATGAAAATTACTCACTATGTGAAATTAATAGTGACCAAAAATAGGGGAGGAGGGATCAAAATATTTTCAAACAAAAATTGAAGAAAGCTGATATATCTAATAGAATAGTCTCATAATTAGAACGAGATATTATGAATTGCTAATGGGCCCAAAATTAATAGAGAGGTTCTGTCGTAAATAATTAAAAATTATTTTATTAAATATTAAATGTAAGAGAGGAGCCAGGTGAATGGTAAAGTCATGTGGATTCCCACATCAGTTTATTGCCTTATTTTTTGCATCCCTTGTCCAGACAATGGGAACGCCTGTAGGGTATGCAACCGTAGTGAAGTAGGGAAGTATGCAAGCCAGACTGCCCAAGAAGGAGGGAAACCTTTTGGTACGAATTGGTGAGAACGAAAAAACAAAATTAAATTTCTAATTTAATTCAGAGACAAAATTTATTACAATAAATAATATAGAGTAGAGCTTGTTTTTAGCTTCCCTACTTACTAGAAACTTTTTCGACAGGTTCTTCTCTCAGTCTTTCTTTCTGTATATTCATAGTGTGATAAAGTTTTATAGAGATAGAATTTTAATACTCTCTATGTCACATAGGTACTTAATGAAATTGAAAATAGCCGGTCAAGTCACACCGCATTTGGACTAATACATTTGCGAGCAAACTCCCACTCCCAAAGTTTCTGTGAAATTTAATCACGACCTATTAGTAGATAATGGGCCCAAAATTAAGAGGGGAGGTTCTTTTCGTAAATAATTAAAAAATATTTTATTAAATATAAGAGAGGGGCCAAGTATATGGTAATGTCTTGTGAATGCCAGATCAGTTTATTTAATGTGATTATTTTTTTTCAGTCAATTCAATATTCTGCTTACCCAGCAAGTCGTGTTGTTTATAAAAAAAATTATAAGAAGAGTATATTGTAAGGCAAGGGCCTAATTGAAATTGAATATTCTCTCTCTATATAACGAGTATCGTTTTGGTCCGAGTGCAAAAGACCATTCCTAGGATAATAGAAATAAAGAAATTAATTTCTAATAGTCTGAAACAGGTTTGAACGTGTATTAGACATCCTTGCTATACATCTAAGCTCTAAGGAAAGAGAAATGATTCTCTCTATGCCCTTTGCAATTATTCTCATAGATCAGATTCTAATGAAAGAATCGCTCTCCCGCACATTATATAATAAAAAAGTGAAAACATTTCAAGACTCGGTACACTGCCCTAGTAATTATTAATAAACTTAATATAAATTGTTCATTTATTATTATAGTTTCATTTTAATCACTGGACCAAGCAGATATAAAAATTGTGTTGCTTAAAATATATACTCTTTGTGAAACACCACTATAACCCGTCAAAAAACTCCTGTGTTTAATATGTTTCACTATAAACCAACACCGCTTTCCCTAAATGTTATTAAAATATATACTTTAAGCTTAATAAATATGTCTCTGGAGGGTGATTTTTTAAGGGGGATACACTTTTTGGCCGTTATATAAATATAATAAATAATATCTACGGCTGGAAAAGATTCACTTCCCCCGTTAGCTTATGTGGATGAGCCTCACACATTTTTAAGCGTTTGCTTGGGATCTTTAAAGATAAATTCTTAAGTGACAAACTCGAGATTTGAATAAATATAGGGTATATTGTATAATATATATTTTATATGTGTACCTATATATTAATTATAATAAAATATTCCATAAATTATAAATCTAGTAGCGTTAATGAGAATTTTATCGATTTCAAAACTCATTTTATTCATTTATCTCAACTTTTCAAAGATTTTCGTGCTCGTTGGCTTCTTCAATTTCCTGCCCTGGGTTTATTGCTCTCCCATCTTCTGAACCTCTTACCCACTCTTTTAGCTCGTCCATAATTTGAATAAATCTGCCATAAAGCAGTATCCAAATGCTTGCTATTTCGTTAAGCTCTCGTTAATTCCTAAATTCTTTAATTAATTTCCCTTGAGACACGGGACGTATGCGTGTGTAGGTATCAGCGCGTGTGTGTGTGTTTTGTTGGTGGAAGAATTTGTAAGTGGATGGTATAAAAAGGCTGAGACTCATTAAGTTGATAAAATACTTTTTTGGTTAAAATTAGGAAAATTATTCTTTTGGGAAGTTACAATTTTGTTCTCATTGTTCATCTCGGTAAAAAGTCCTGGAGACAGATCAGAATTGCACCAAAAAGTGATACATTTGATCTAAATTGCACTATAATAGCCCATTTATGATACATTTTTTTTCGCTCCTATATTATTGTTTTAATGATTAATTAATTAGCAACTTAGGCTTTTTATGAATTTGAATAATGTATAGTATGTTTTTCGTTTTCGGTGTAAATGTAACTGCAAAAGTTAAATATTGCATCTTTTTTTTAATTATTTTTTATTTATTGTCACCGGGAACAAAGCTCATTTAGACAGCACATCAGTAAAGTAATATAGCATCTTAAGATTTACTGAAAAATCCGGTCATCCCCCGATCTGCAATAAACCATAAGTTTAATATAAATTTTAAACATTTTCATTCAAGTCTTTTAACAATCGATGCTGATAAATGTTAGGATTTTCAATGATTATAGGCCAATAAACTTGCCATGTTTAAAGCACCGGTTCTTATAAAAGTTCACAGAAGTTAAGCATCATGTGGCGCGGTTCGTTTGAAAGTGGGTGACCCTCCTTTGTCTCCATCTGCTGTTGTCATAAAATGTAGCCTTCTCATTTGAGTTGAATGCATTCATGGAAATTGATTGGAAAGTTCTAACGGAAGATACTGAGAGAAACGAGCATGTATTTTCGCTAAAAACTTGCCAGGTATTTTCTTAGATTTCTAATATTTCTAAGATACTAAATTGTCATTATATAGATAGAATTCGTATCTCCCGCCGTATCGGTCATATCATTGATACGGGGTCCCCGGGCTACAGGGTGTGTAAGCAAATATTTGCCGCAGTCAGGGAGAAGGGCCTCCCGAAAAATTTTGATACAGAGTCCGTTTAGGACAATCTACGACACTGAGTCAGCTGAAAGAGAACAAAAGATAAGAGTAAATAAATATTTTATTTAATATGGATTTACTATGAGTTAAGGATACTGGGTCACTTATTTCACATTAAAATTAAAAAATTAAAAGATATAAAATTTTTTTCTTTTTCAATATATATATTTCGGGCTATCGACCCATCTTCAGGAAATACAGAAAGTAACTTTCTAATAATTATAACTAACGTCATGCTATATAATAAATGGTGAACTCACATTGCAGTCTGTAACCCAAAGAAGAACATAGATGAATGAAGGATGTCAGTTAGAAACAGCAGAGAAGGTTCAAGAGAATGCCAGAAAAATAGAAAAACATAATTAAATTAATTTCAGAGGTGAGAAATATTTAAAATAAATTGAAATGTTATTAAATACTTCAAAAATAAGTGATTTTAATTAAAAAGTATTCAAATTATCTTTAATGTATGTGTGGTAGGAATTAAATTGAAAGGGGGATCGGATATAAGATTAAGAAAAAACTAATTCAAGTGAGAAATATTTTTATCAATAAAAATAAAATCAATATAGATAAGAGATAATTTACCGTTAGAGTAACTAGATGCATCATTTCGAAAGAGGTGGACCAATCCTTTTCGTACGAGTAAATTGAATGGAGTCCATAGACAGGCACTAAGAGAAAAAGAGTTGGAGTATTTAGTAAAAATATTTAACTTAAGAATAAACAACGCAAATGAAAAAAAAAAAATTTTTGAAAAACTTGTCTGAGCTTGTAATCAACGACGGGACCAGGAGAAATAATTAGTTATGCACCTCCTATCGATAATTTCGATAAAGTGATAAAGAGCATCCCTAGAATAATTCACTCCCAAGCTTGACCTAAATAAATTTTATTAAGATTTCCAAAAATAATTTAGATATTTATCTATTTCAATAGGTATCTATATATATATAAAATTAAGGTTTTGTCTGTACATTGGTCCAAATCACGCCAAATTTTGGTTGCACATGGTTCAAGCAAAGTTATGAACGAAAACACCCTCAGCAAATTCCTGTCTGTATGTCTGTCTGTCCGTGTGTCTGTCTGTCTGTCTGTATGTTTCCTTGGGTTCCGCGAAAAGTTGCTCACGATTCACGTCAAAACGGCTGAAGGAATTATTATGAAATTTCATATTTTTATCAGATGTCTTTTAACTTACGTTTTTAGCTATATAACGTTTTGATATTTAGATCCCAGAAGGGGTTTTCTAAACTATTAGCTCTACGGCAAATTTTAAAATGAACAAAGTTGTAGGGGATGTGATTTCTGACAACTTTTGTTTAAAAAAATTTCCCAAAAAAAAAACACTCAAAAAGAGGTGGAGGGTGAAAAAATGTAAATTCTTGCCCTTGGAGCAAACTCAACCAAATTTTGTATACATAATCTCTGGGCCTCTAGAGAGCTAGAAATGCAAAAACTGGGTGCGGAGGGTGGGTGTTGGGGTGGAATGGAGATGGGGTGAGGCGGAGTAGGGTGGGGGTGCAGGGGGTGATGCGGGGTGGAGTCCAGGGGGCTAGGCGGGGTGTGGTGCGCAGGGCTGGAGGGCACGGGGTGGGGTCCGGGGTGGATGGGGTGCGGGTGGTGGTGTGGGGACGCCGGTTAGGAACGGGTGCATGGTGCGGGGGTGGGGGGTGGGGGTGAGGGGGTTAGTGGGTTGGGGTGCGGAATGGAGTGTTGGGGTGGTGATGCGGGGGTTGGGCATGGTGCGGGGGTGGGGGTGATGGGTGGGTTTCGAGGGGTCTGGTGAGTGGGGTTCGAGGGCCGGGGGTCCAGGGAGCATGCTCCCTGGCTAGCAAGAGGACCGCCGAAGGCGGGCCTTGTAGCTAGTACTAAATAAGTTAGATAAATAAAAAAATTAAACGTAAAGAAATTCTAGTCAATTCCCAAAAAATATTATCAGTGTAATATAGGGTGGTCTAGAAAGAAATTAATTTTTGAAAATAGAAAGAAAACAAAACTATTATATTTAAAATCGTTTAATCTTATACAATATAAGTTTATTAAATGTAATTTTAGTTTTTGAAAATTAAATCATGAAGATGACGTCTTTGGCTGTTGCAACAATCTTCCAAACGGGCACGAGAATTTTGAAAAACTTTTAAGAGTTTCTTTTGAAATGGCTTCCATTTCTTGCTGAATATTCATCTTCAATTGCTGCAATGTTGTCGTATTATAAGCGTATACCTTGCTTTTAAGGTGTCTCCATAAAAAGAAGTCTGCTGGACTTAAATCGGGACTCCTCGAAGGCCAGCTTATGTCACCCCTCCGTGAAATCAGTTTCTGATTAAATATATCCCCTATCACTCTCATGCTCTGACTTTAATTTTCAAAAACTAAAATTGCATTTAATAAACTTTATATTGTATAAGATTAAGCACTTTTAAATATAATAGCTTTGTTTTCTTTCTATTTTCAAAAATGAATTTCTTTCTGGACCACCCATATGAAAAATTTAGATTTGAGAAAAAAATATTTATAAATTATTTAAATAATATTTAATAAATGCTATTAAAAATTCGCATTTATTATGATTATCATTCATGTCCTTTAAATTAATAAAATTCCTGATCGTGAATAAATATACATAATTCTAATGTGTTTTAATAAGGTACCTATTGAAAAATCTGTACTCACATTTCTTGGCAAAGAAGCATCGTCGTACACAGAGCACTTTAATAGTTCCAAACAGCAAACCAGTCTCAACTCCTGGAAAGTAAAATTTAGAGAGAATAAATAAAGTGAAATATCAATGGTATATTAGTATGAGAAATATAATATAGATATTTTAAAATGGGGATTGAACTGAATCCAAGGGCGTAGCTACCGCCGTATCGGCCGTATCAATGATATGAGGCCCCCGGGCTACATGTGTGAGAGTGATATTTGTAAAATATTATCCATATCTGGTAGAAGGGCCCCTCGAGAAATTTTGATATAGGGCCCGTTTAGGACAAACTAGGCCACTGAATATGGCAAACCAATAATTAAATTAATACAGGCTCCAAGTTAATTTCTTGTAGGAAAAATATGATTTCATTCTTCATTTAATAGAGATTTTTTGAGATAATAAAAAAGATGTCACATATTAGGCTTTTTTAGAACTTAGTGCAATTTTCATAGTAATGTTCCAAAAAGTAATAATCGTGAGATTCCGGATAAAAGGTACTTAAGTGAGAAAATTAGTTTAAGTTAAATTAAAAAAATATTTCTTTTTTTAAACGCCTACAAATTCTCTTCTATTTCATATAGAAATTTGACTCTTGCCTGCAGGCCGTTGCCGTGGGATCTCATATTATATGAAAACGGTTAAATGTATATTTATGTTTGTGTAAATTTGTTGATATTTCTTTAATAAATATATTAAACTGTGCATAATGCGTTTTATTTCAAAAAATCTTAATATATTCTATACTTATCTGATTTTTTGATCCAGAAGTTCTGAAGCTAGCATTCCTAATAATTAGTCAGTCCTTTGTTTTGAAAATACAAACATTCAGGAACTAGACTGAGCTTTATAAAATCTTTCGAGTTTGAGTTAATTCAGAAAAATAAAATAAACGACTTGACGATAGTTAAATAATCTCTTGAGGCCTGAATTTATTTACTAATTATTTTCTAAGCGGTAGCTCGTCTAATTTACAATAGAGCTGTACTGTAATGTTAAATCTTTGGAGTAACGTTTACCATCAATAATAGTAAAAACCTGAAATTAAAATATTTTGTATTTTTTTGAATTTTCATTAAAACAACATTTAGAAATGTATCCTAAGTTTTACCGAAGTTTGGACTTTTAAAATAAAATAATATAGTACTCGTAAAAATAGAATTTTGGTATTTAGTTGAGACAATTTACAATTATCCAATATTATAATATAGATTAGCTAAATAGCTGTCTAGGTAGGCAATAATCAACAATGAATAGAGGGAAATTTTAATTTATTCTGTTTATTTTTATAAATTAAAGGGTTTGTTCAGTCACATAAAATAAATTAATAGAGTAAGTAATTTATAATAAACATTATTTATTAGATAGATTTACTAAACAGTTTCGGTCTCGTAGACCCTCTAATAATTGAAACATTTTTCATATATCCAATTACACAAAATAAAAACCATAAAATTTCACATCATACATAAAATTACTTTCAAGATTTGGAATTCGTCAATCTGTATATATAACTCATTATCAATTCATTAACATAAATACTTCAACAATTTTCAATAGATAAAATAATTAGTCCTTTTTAATGTGTTTCCAGAATAGATTAATATATAATGACAGATTTTAGTTTATTGAGATTTAATTATAAAATTTAATAATATAGGAAAAAAAATTTTGATCATCAGCTTAAATCAGATCCTAAATTTAATGACAAATTATTTATTGAAGGAGACAATAAAAGAGTGTGTCTTCTGCTGGAATTATAAATTTTATTTATTTATAACGAGACTATAGTTTCGAGGGCTTTGTAATACTTTCATTCATAAATTAATTCCTGTGAATACATTGTAATAGACTGATGAAGAGGGCAAAGCCCTCGAAACTATAGTCTCGTTATAAATAAATAAAATTTATAATTCCAGCAGAAGACACACTCTTTTATTGTCTCCTTCAATATATAAAAATTCTGCTACTCTCGGCAAAAACTTTCAATTTAAGACAAATTATTTATAAATTATTTTATCTATTGAAAATTGTTTATGAATTGATAATGAGTTATATATGCAAATGGAAAATTATAAATCTTTAACGAAATAGTATGTATAAATGTGAACTTTTATTGTTTTTATTTTGTGTAATTATATACCTACAGGGTGCGAGGCGTGAAGTGTTTGTTACCAATTCAAAACACTATCGAGAATTTATTTTTAAGTATTTTTATTTACTACAAAAGCAAAAATATTCTAAATATATTATATTTTTTATAAAAGTACTACTGAAGATGGTCTACCAGGAGAAGAGCGAAACTGTTTAGTAAATCTATCTAATAAATAATGTTAATTGTCTAAAATTATTCTATTTAATTATTTTATGTGACTGAATAAACCTTTAATTTTTAAAAATAAATACTACAAGTCATTTAAGTTTTATTCTGTTTGTGGATATATCAAAAGAAAAGTTTTTTCTATTCTAAAGATAAAAGTAAATAAATATTTTATGAGATATTAATTTACTATGAATTAGGTTTTCTAGGTCCCTTGTTTCACGTTAAAAATTAAAAAAAAAATAAAAGAGGTAAATTTTTTCAATATAAATACCATATTTCGGGCTATCAACCCCCATCTTCAGGAATTACAGAAAATAATTAACTCATATATAAATCGTTTAATAAAGTTTAAGGAAAGCGGTGTTGGTTTATAGTGAAACATATTAAACACAGGAATTATTTAACGGATTATAGTGCTGTTTCACAAAGTAAAAATAAAATTTTTAATTAAAAAATCTTTCAAATTATTTTGGAGATTTTTTTATTTATCTTTATACATATTTCGGGCTATGAACCCTTCATCAGGAGATTTAACATATTCACTTTTTTGTTAAACCTCCTGATGAAGGGTTCATAGTCCGAAATATGTATAAATATAAATAAAAAAATCTCCAAAATAATTTAAAAGATTTTTTAATTTTTTAATTTTATTTCCACTTTGTGAAACACCACTATAATCCGTTAAATAATTCATAAATCAGTTAGGTATTTTCTGTAATTCATGAAGATATATAAATATATTGAAAAAATTTACTTTTTTTATTTTATTTTTTTATTTTTAACGTGAAACAAGTGACCTACAAAACCTAACTCATAGTAAATTATATATAATATAATAATATAAAATATTTATTTACATTTATCTTTAGAATAAATAAAACTTATATTTCGAATAGTCAATTCTTTTGATATATCCACAAACAGAATAAAACTTAAATGACTTGTAGTATTTATTTTTAAAAATTAAAGGGTTTATTCAGTCACATAAAATAAATAAATAGAATAATTTTAAACAATTAACATTATTTATTAGATAGATTTACTAAACAGTTTCGCTCACCCCTGGTAGTAAGTTAATATCTCTTAAAATATTTACTCACGTTTATCTTTATTAAAGATGTTTCACCTTGCACCAAAACCACAATCTCTATTAATTATTTTATCTATTCAATATAAATAATAATAATAATAATAATAATAAATTTTTTCAAATAATGAATAAAATAATATTGGTAATAGAAGAAATAAATTCGACTTATTATGATACGATAAAGATATAAGAAAACCCACCGTCCACCCTATCTTCATTATTTTATACTTTCCCCTGTACATAAGGAAAAAACTGTTTTTTTCGTATGATCTATTTATTAACCATGGCAAAAAAATCACAAGAGATTTAAATTTCCTTCAAAAAATGTCTATTTTGCAAAAATTTTACTGACGTATAATAATAATAATAAAGATATCTCTTTCAATTTTGACTCCCTTTTTTTATACTATATTCTGGGTGAGAATTGTGCATTGTGTTGAAAAATGAACTACTGGACTTGAACATTACCAAAAAAATCTTTCAGGCTTTTTAAAGGATGCTATTTGTATTTTTTTCTTCTTCAATATTGCCAAGATCGAAGTTTTATTTACTTTTTTTTATCTCTCTTTCTCAAAGAATATAATAGTTTCAAAAGGGGATGAAGGTTAGAGAGAGAAAGTGAGAAGGGAATAGAATTCTACGAACGAAGAAGTTTTCTTCAAATCTTGTTGAAACATCTCGTTATAATTTCAAAAACGTAAAATGATAGCGTATATTAATTAATATTTCTTTTAGCGAAAGAAAAGTAGTTTAATTAAAGTTAATTTTACCCTCCAGCAGTTGAAATTGAAACGACGTGACAAAATGACGTTTTCTTTTCAATTTCAGGGGCAATAGAATAAAAACTCAAATGTGTTTTTTTTGTATTTTAATGCTTCACTTTTCTAAGCAAAAACCATATGTATATCTATTGGGTTTAAGAGATCTTGAAAAACTCTGAAAACACATTTTGAAGCCTTTTTCCTATTTAGGGGTCGAATTTCGAAAAAAATATTTTCTTATTGACCCTCTATGTCATAGAAGTAATATTCTCTCCAAATTTCAAGTTTCTATGTCCTATGGTTTGGGCTATTTCGATTTTGAGTGAGTGAGAGTGTATCGGGGGTTTAATTATATATATATACATTATACATTGCTCATTTAATATAATTATTAAGTTGTAGCTGAAATAAGGACAATAGCTTATGCAAGTATTTTTATTTTATGCCAACATTTCGTCAACTTTGCTGACTTCTCAAACAAATTAATTTCTTTGCATATTTGTCATTATATAAATATTCATTCTTAGCAAACACATATAGGCACAGATTGAATATTTATATAATGACAAATATGAAAAGAAATTAATTTGTTTGAGCTCCTGAGGAAGTCAACAAAGTTGACGAAACGTTGGAAAAAAATAAAAATACTTGCATAAGCTATTGTTCTTATTTCCCAACAACAACTTATTAATTTAATCGATGGACATAAATAATCAAAATAATTTAATATAATAATAAGATTACAAAACCAATAGCTCCAATGACAAGTTCTTTGAATAAGATCTACGTTAGATCGCAGCATTATTTTAGCTCCTACAAAAAACTTTAGCTGTCTTGGCATAACCCCTGTTTTATCAATATCATTTGGTATGATATCATCATGGTCGTAGTTAGGGGCGGGCAGTTCCCCCTACAAAACAACTCATTACCCCCCCCCCATCAAAACTCAATTATTACTAGGCATCACTTATGTATTTCTCATTAAATTATCTGGTTACCTCCAAAATTTTCCAATTCTACTAAAAAGTTAGTTGATCTCTAATCGAATTACCGAAATTGAAAGTTTTTGGGGGCCGGATGCCCCCTAGTAAAACTCCCTAACTACACCAATAGAAATCATCTAAATTTATATTATTATTATTTCCAGGAGAATCCAGTAACTGAATAAATGCAGCGATCTAGATTAGTATTTATTCTTATTTTATTCATTTTTATTATTTTACTTTTGAAGTGATTCAGTGCCTACTCTGTGATTATGTTTAACGAATTATTTATTTGTTAGATAATTTCTTAAAACTCTTCTATAGAAAACTCGTTATATTCTTATATATTCAATCTCTTCATTAATTCAGAAATATTTATTCTAGTAAACTGTGTGCATTCAGAATACTTTCAAACTTTTATCCGACTATATAGGTGTAGAAATCAAAGTTATCTTGAAATAATTCTTTGGAATTTACCAGAAAGTAAATTTTCATGCCAATGAGATGAATGTCTGTTTATTTTAAAATAAAGGTTGTGGCTGAATATTTTGAGGTTCGGAGGAGCATCTTCTAAACCAAAGTGATGAAATGATAAAAGATTAAGCTATACAGGGTGTTCAAAAAATAGAGGTCAGTCAAACGTATTCGTCAGTCCATGAGACGAAGATTAGAATGTTGTAATGAAGTTCAAGGTAGACATTTTGAAAAAATTTTATAATTTATAATTGGCTGTTTTCCATTGTACACACCACTATGATTTTATTGTAATGTTAAAAGTATGACTTGTACTATGACAGAAACAAAATATTAAAATCGCTATAGGTCTGAAACTAGACATTTCCGGACATATGTTTATATGAACTTTTTTTGTTGTTTTGAGATGTATTATTCACCTTTAAATCCGTGACTTTATTTTTTGAACACCCTGTATTTATGGTAAAACTACCCCGGACTATAATTTCTCGTCTATTTTGGCCCTGATATATTTTCCTTGGTATTTTGGTAGTTTTACTCCGACCTATTCCACATTATTTTCTCTCTACGTGGTTGTAATAAACATCTTGATTTATAAATTCAGTTGAATCTTTTTTCTTGTACCATCATCATAAAAAATACCGCCTTAAATTGTAACTGATACACCTATTTTCTTTTCTTAATTTATGAAAATATTTCTAAATTCTAAAATACCCAACAATTGAGTTTGAAATTGATTCTGGGTTATAATAACTTCACCTTTAATAATCGAAAAGTATTAAAAATAATAATGAAATCCTTTGACTTTTTGAGGAAAGTTTCTTATTCCTGAAAGAAAAAAATAAATGTTAATTTACATAAACATGGCCGTGTATACTAATATTTATAATATAATAAATATTATTATAGAGATAAAGTACGTTCAACTTGTTTACATGAAAAATTGCTAACATTGTATCAGTCAAGGGTGAAAATGAATAAATGAATACCATTAAATATAGGGATGGTACGTTGGTTGGCTTAAAATATAAAAGAAAAACAAAAACACGACTAAGGATGGTGAAAAAACTTTTTTTTCTCACCTTCTTTATTAAGTTACAAACAAATTGCAAAAAATAACTTTTGCTTGAAAAAACATTTTTATAGAAAGTTATATATATATATATATATGTATATACTACCAACTTTAAGAGAGTGTTTCACATAAGCATTATAAATATTTGCCAAGTAGATTTTATTTATTTACATAATAATCATTTGAAATGCATATAACAATTGAATCAGTCATTTTAAAAACCACATAAGTCAAGATTTTTCCAAACATGATTTTTTGTCTTTCTTAAAGATAAACCCATAATCTGAGTAAAAACCATGCAAGTCAGTACATTCCTTCCTCTTCAAACAGCACCCCGAAATCGTCGGTTGTTCATTTCTTAAGCGACACAAGTTAGTGAATTATTATAAATTTGATTCCTGTAAAGTTCTGATTGTTTGACTTAGGTGGTTTTTGAAATGACCGATTGACTTGTAAGATAGTAAGAGTTAGGTCTTACTCAAAAAATTTGGATTACGCCTTTGGAGATATGCATCAGATTAAATATGTGCAAAAAAATTAGAATTAGAAATACGTATGTTGGACACTTACTGGTTAATTTATTAGAATAGAAAATTTATACTTATTTAAAGGTATATATTTCTTCAGATTAATATTTGATGCAAGTGGGCGCAGCGATCTTTTTTTGAATAACCACCGAAATGTTGTTTTCTCAAACGATTGTGGGATACTAAAACACTCGAGATAATGTTCTAGAAGTATTCATATGTTCATTACATTACGCATTGTGTCTATTTACGTAAATGAGTCTGGTTATGCCTGAGGGATCAGGTGCGCCCGACGGAGGGTTAACTGGCGGTAAATAAACTAGCCCTTAAAGTAATTATAGATAGACCCTTAATTTCTGAAAGGAAGAGAGGCTACTCAGAGGCTGGTATAAGGATTTAGGAATCCGGGTCTTGAAGATTGTAGAATTCCAAACTTTATAAGCTACCTGCAAAAATAAACGAAATAACAAATGAGTTAGTTCTTTTTTCTAATTTGAACATAATGGGAGTTGAGCTTGTATATTACTTTTAAAAAATGCCTTTGGGGAAATTATTGATCTTGTTTCATCAGTCAATATTTTTAACTTACTTTCCAGAAATTAAAAACTCAATATTATCTAAATATTAGAATATGTTAGGAAAACTATTCTATTATTTAATTAATATAAAAAAAATAAAGAATATAGAAAAACCCGTTTTAATTTTATAAAAATTTTCAAATAAACTTAAATAACTCCCATCTATTTATTTTAATCAGAATAAGATTAAGATTTGGTAAAGTAAATTTTTTTCTTTTTCTTTGTGAGCTCAAATACTGGAAATACAGAAAGGAATTCTAATAATTTCACTTGATGTTGAAAGTGTGAAAACGTTTCTATGATTCGAAGTTATGCCAGGGAAACAAGGACATTTGTTAAAACAGAATACTCCATTAATTTAATCGCATATTTCTTATTTGCCTATAGTGAGGTAAACGTGAAGCATCATGTATTTGACTTATTAAATTGTATTGTATTGATGTTTGGAGGACCTAGCCACCGAGGACTTGTGCCTCTAAGCAGGTCGAGAAATAAAGATTTATTTATTATTTATTATAAATACAAGAGAAAACACTCACGTTATAGCCCAAAGCCATAAGTACTAGAAAGAACCTTGAAACCTTGTGATTATAATAAAACCAGAGGAGTCAAAAAAACCCCTCTGAACAGAATAAACAAATCAGAATAAATTGCTATGTATATCTCATTTTACGAAAATATATCCCTTAATTGACAAATATCAGATATAGAGATAGATGGTTGACAGATTATTATTTATTACCTTTAACTAATAGTGTGAGGTGAAAGCCCTTAATTGAGTCTGAAGGAATCCTCCACTCGATCTTGCATTTTTGAAAGGAAGATGGATAGACCAAACAAAACAATTTTCTCTTTCAGAATTTGATACAGCTCTCCAATGTCATTTATATTCGAAATGATTTACTCCACTAATAGGTAGGTATATAGATATCATTCCCGGGCGGGGACTTTTCAACCAGGGGGATGCTGTCCAAAAAATAGACCTTCATTTATTTTTTTAATTTTATTTTGTTCTTCGCTCCTTTTTGCAAAATTTATCGATAAGCTGATCATAGAATTTTTGGATATTTTTTTCAAATTTAACATTGGATTTTTTATTAATTGAAATTAAACAGAGCGGAGCTTCTTCTGGAGATGTTCAATTCTTTTCATAGTTCAAAACTGACTGACGCGCTAGTAAAAGGCATATTTATTTGCTCATTGTGCTTTAAAATGTCTGAAACGCGGAGAAAAATATTTCTCAACTAGGATATATTTCTCTTTGAATTCCGATACCCTCGATAACCCAAGAACATAAAGCCAAAAAGTTCTTTTGTATCAATACATAGTAGCTACTGATTAGATTTTGCGATATCTGGTTCAAAAGGCAGACAATATTTTTTGAATTATTCTATTGACATTTTAAGAGGATGTTAGTAGGTATAGCTTTAAATGAAACATTTACATTTAAGTTTATTAATAATTACTAGAGCAGCTCTAGTGTATCGAGTCTTGAAAAAGTTTTCACTTTTTTATTATTTGTTGTGAGGGTGAGCGATTCATTCACTAGAATTTGATCGATGAAAATAACTACAAAGGGGGTGTATAGAATCATTTCACTTTCTTTAGAGCTTAGGTGTGTTGCAAGGATGTAAAATTCAAGTTCAAACCTGTTTCAGACAATTAGAGATTAATTTCTTATTTTCTATTATTCTAGGAATGGCCCTTTGCACTCGGACCAAAACAATACTCGTTATAGAGAGAGAGAATATTCAATTGAACTTCCTTAAAGCAAATACTTATGCCCAAACATCTTTTAGTTTCTCTTTCTCTATTAATTTTTTAATGCAATTTATAGATTTTAAATGAAAGTCATGGATCAAGTACATGTAAATTAATTCACTTTTTAACCTCATAAAATCAAAGTATTTTCCACAAGATAACTGAAGCGATTAAAATATCTGGGATATTTTTTTCATATTCTTTAAATTTCCTAACGTTAAAAAGCCCGTAAATTTTATATATATAACTTTAAATGAATTAGTTGTATAGTAAGTATTTATTGAAAGTGTTTTTAAAATTTTCAAATATAACACATATGAAAATACTCTTGACATTTTGGAATTTGCTGGATTTTTTTAATATTTTACCCTAAATGAATACAATAAATGAAGATTTTCAAACATTTGTCAAAACAACAAATTACGGCAGTGGTGGGCAACCTTTTCTGGTACATACCATGCGCCAATTTTTTCACACACAAGTTCATATATGCGCCATAAAACTCAAACACCTTTTCTATCTTTCTAATGAAAGTGAATAGAACCAAAGAATCGGCAATATTGGATTGGATACTTGAATTTTATTATGAAATGCGCCACTTGTAATCATGCGCCATAGTCTGGCCACCCATGATTTACTGTGTGCTAATGACTGACATCATTCCATAGCGGATTAGTTCGATACATGAGTCGCTAAGAAACCAAGGCGGATAAGTCAACATTTTGAAAATGTTTAAATTATAATCCAAACAGTTATTATTTTTTTTTTTTGTAGAAAAAGTTTTATTCCCGGCATTAGGTTTCCTCTATAGCAGGGGTTTCCAAACTTTTCCGAGTCCTTATTATGAAATGCGCCACTTGTAACTTTTCCCGAGTCCTTTTTCAATTAAAATTTTTCCATGGCGCCCTATCCTAAGTAAAAGTACAAATATCAAAACAAATACCGTTTTGGGGGTTTCCAAATACCTACTCTTGTATTAGAATCGATAAAAAATTCTTGGGAATTAATCATTTATTTTTCTATGAAAATTAAAAATTCAACATTTCAGATTTTTTCCAGGTTGTCAAAGTGAAATTTTTTCGTTTTATATCCAAACAAATAGCGTTCTCTAAATACCTTCTCTTGTATTAGAATGGATAAAAATATCTTGGGAATTAATTATTTATTACTTTACCATTCAGGGTATGGTCAAGTATTGTAATCGTGCATGAAAAAAAGTTTTTCCTTCTTTTTTTCGAAATATATCAAAAACGGCTGAAATTATTTTGATTAAAAAAATTGAGCGAAACCATGGGATTTCGGTCTACAAAAAAGCCTAATAAGTGAACATCGAAAAAATTATATTTATAGAGATAATAATTGTTTTGTCAAAATGTCTGTTAGTATGGTTGTCTGGTTGTCTGTTAGTTAGTCTGTCCGTTACCAAATTTTTGTGGATGACCTAGCTCAAAAACCAGTGTGAATATCGAAACCAAATATCATACATAGTTTCGGTCCATTGAGATTAAGAGCTGATTAGATTTTGGTGCATATCGACCCAAAAATAAGGTGGGTGGAAGGGGGGTTAAAAATTAAAAATCTAGGCCATTTCAGCAAACTCAACCAAATTTTGTATACATAATCAGTGGGCTCACAGTAATCTAAAAATGCAAAAACTAACAGCCCAAAATGGTGGGTCAAAAAATGAAAATATAGGCTCGTACCAAACTCAAACAAAATTTGTATACATAATCAGTGGGCCCCCAAGAGTCTAAAAATGCAAAAACTAACCCCCTCCCTTACATGATAATAAATAATTTTATTAAATATTAAATATAAGAAGAGGGGCCAGAGGTTGTATGGTAAAAGTCAAGTAGATGGGCACTTCAGAACACGTCAGCTTATTTTTCTATGAAAATCAAGAATTCAGGCCACAGGGTGTATACACAGATTTTTTCGAGGGTGTCAAAGTGAAATCTTCTCACTTTATATCAAAACAAATAGCATTCTCTAAATACCTACTCTTGGTATTAGAATCGATAAAAATATCTTTGGAAATAAAAATTTATTTTTCTATCAAAATCAAAAATTAACACCACCAGCCCTTTGTATACATTTCATATTTTTTCGACGGTGTCAAAGTGAAATTTTTTCGCTTTAATTTCTTGTTATTACGTACGCTTATATTCATAGGCTTGACGTTATGAAAAAACCCAACAAATTTTTAAAGCGTTGTTTTCATTTTTTACTTTTTTTCTATCATTCGGAGAAAATGTGCAGTCGGTAGTCATATTATGTTGCGGTTGTGTACAACAATTTTTTTCGAATTATCCAAGTGTACTTACCTATTGTTTTCTTTTTCTTAGCCTTTTTTTTGTATTTGGTGTTTATCTTCCATTTTCTTTTTTCTCCTTACACAAAAGAATTAGTTAAAACCTCTTAATGAGTGTTTAATAAACATTAGATCTGAAATTTAGGTTAATGCAAAATACATTTCTCCCGTCATTACGAATATGTTCTAAAGTCTAATCACCGGGGTCATTAATCATCATTTCATAAAACCTCCTACCATTTCTACCCATTCTATACTTTTTCTATAATTTATTACATTCCATTTCTTACTCACTCTTTTTACATCCTTCTTTTTTATTCTTTATTTTAAATTCTGTCTTGTCTGTTTTCGTTTTCTTCGTCTCAGATTAAAGTAAAAAAGAAAGTGATCAATATTCCATCGTCAAAACCATGACTTAAAAGATAAGATTTATCCCATATTGTAACACCAAAACTTTTATAACTTCTACTATATATTTATTATAAAGTAGATATATTATCCTTTTTAGTACATTTGGAATGGCATAATTTATTTCAAAAAAGTTGTTTTTTACATTTCGATATACGTGAATTGGGTTTCTAAATTAGATAGACAAAATGTCTTGACTATAAATGGGAGAAAAAAGAAAAGTTTTGAATTTTTACTGGATGGATATTCTAAAATTAGGTATTATTTAGCATTTGTAGCTATTCTCTGAAGTAATGAAGTATGAATTTACTTTCGATTCTATTTTCGAAACCAGATACTTATGAATCTATAAAAACTCTGGTGCTGAGTATGATAATCTAGGAGTTTTTCTTTATCGGAATAATGTTTAAGTTATATAAGTACTTGTGAATCGTGTATTGAAGTATTGAAAATTTTTGGATTTGAGAAAAAAGAAATGAAAGTTTCTCATCTAAATAACATGGGGTTTTTGGCATTAAAATATCAATTTTTTTATTCCGGCCAAACTAATGGTTCAAAAAATTTGAAACTCTGTAGACTTTATCGTTACAATACTAGCTATCCATCAGAATTATTACAGATTTTTATATTTTTAGCTATTATAATTTTGGAGTTACAGCTAGATAAAAATACTGCTATATATTTAGTGTTACTAAGTCATAGACTCTAAAAATTATAATAGCTAAAAATCTGTAAAAATTCTGAGGGATAACTACTATTATAAAAATAAAAGTCTAGAGAGTTTCACATTTTTTGAATCGCTACTTTGGCTGAATAAAAAATTGATCTTTCAATGGCAAAAACTCCAAATGTTATTTAGATTAGAAATTTACATATCCACATCGACCCCTACCCAGCCCATAAAATCCCTTCTTCTTCTTTCACGATGGAGGGGACAACCCAGGTCTTCAGGGGATGCACCTTTTTGGTGTCACTCCTTCTCTCATCATTTTCATGAAAAAAAAACGCAAAATAAAGACCACCCTAATATACATACATATTTATACATATTTATATTTGATATATACCTACATGAGTGTTTATTTGCATCAAGCTAGGACAATCTCTTTCTTTACGCTTTATGATTCAACAATTCTGCTACTCTCAGCAAAACAAAATCGTTTCATTAACACGTTGTTTGTAACGAATCATTTTGTCAATGTTACTGTCCCCAATTTCTATGTTAATAGGCCAAAATTAAACTGAAGAATAACAGATTTTACTACAAAAGATGAAATTAGAAAATTAGTTAAAATATTCTAGTTTATTCATTCAATTTTGTGTTTCTTATTATTATTTATCGGAATATAGGTAGTGAAGGAGACAATAAATGAGTGATGTCTTCTGCTGGAATTATAAATTTTATTTATTTATAACGAAACTATAGTCTCGTTATAAATAAATAAAATTTATAATTCCAGCAGAAGACACACTCTTTTATTGTCTCCTTCAATATATAAAAATTTTGCTACTCTCGGCAAAAAAACTTTCAATTGAATATAGGTATAGAGAGAGACATTTGACCAGTTTACCACTTCTCTTAATGTAACTATTATAGTTATAATGGACTCACAGTTCAAAATATAAGTACGAAATTGCAAAAACCGACCCTCCCTTGTACCAAATTCGTCATAACCCTGCAATTTTTGGTTTGAGGGTATATAATCTTTTTAAAAGTAACATATATGGTTTACTAAACTTTTTATCACAAATTCGTGAAAATAAAAGCCTATTGTGATAAAACTCTGCTTCAAACTCATAAATAGATCACAAAATCCTTAATTTTGATAATTCTCTAAAAATATTTCTTTTATTTGATAAAAAGTCCTAACTATAATATTCTATTAATTTAATCGTCGAGTTCAGTGGTAATAGATATAAATTGAGTCAACTGATCCTCAGTGATCTGTTAAAATCAAAGTTGTTGATAGGATAATAATTAAAACTATTTTTCATTTCGTATACAATGAAGTCATACAGTGGTAAAATTCAAGTTTGTCTTATTAGTCTACGAGTTATACCTAATACTGTGGCACACGGATAATCAAACAAACATATACAAATAATAAAACTGTTTGTAGGCAAAACTAGAAAATCATGCTCACACTCCAATCTATATAGTTTTAAGCGGTGAACCGCGACCTATTATCCTGTACACCTACTTCCACTTCCACTTTCATTTTCAAGTAGAAAGATCAACAAATGTAGGGGCATTATCTAATGAATTCCAAAATAATTCCACATAATTCCAAAGAGGTGTACACCTAATCGCGGTTCACCCCTCGGTTTTAATGTTATACAATATAGATAAATTTACTAGTATATCTATATATTTCTCTAATATGGGTATGCATATAATAGTTTTCTGCGGTTTGGTTTATTCTCCTATGCCCCTATGAATTGAATTTGTATTTTAATTAAAACAGTGAAACATATGAAATTGAAATTATGATATGAGAATTAATTATTTTGTTGAGCCCAGGCAAGTGATGACTATCTGTCTGTCTCTCTCGCTCTTTTTTGGTTTTCTATACACTCGACTAACCTCAGCATTGAATATTACGATTGTACAATTGAAAAAAGAAAATCAACCACATTTGATTAAGTCATAAAATTATATTTTTATTTCCTATTTATTCCATATATAAAATGGGCAGTTCAAAATAGATCCAAACGCTTAATCTGTAACCACTAATATACTTAATCTAATCTGGAATTAATGATTCATATACCATGATAGTATCTTTAAAAGAGGAATGGATGGGCCTTGTCGGCGAGTCAAAAAAGTCATCATCACTTCGTCTATTTATCGGATGATTCTTTTTGAATTCATGGGGGCTATTTTATTAATTATTATACCGGGTGATTCAATAAGGGTGACGAGGTACCATATCTCGGAACTAATAATCGTAGAAGTTTGGGAAAAAATCTTTCAGAGGAAATCGACCAAGAAAATTGCTGGAAATATTTTTTAAGTTCATGTCCACCGCTAGGTGGCTAAATAGCTTCGATCGTATAAAAATGCAATTTTCTCAAAAATTTTCCAATATAAGTTTAGAAATGAATACTCTAATGCCACGTATAAATAGTCCATCTTTTGATAAATGACTTTTATTGTAGGACGTAAATAAAGGCGGGAGGATGCTAAACTTTTATGGACTGAAGTATCTAACTTAAGTTTGACTTAACGGAATTTTATTAACAATGTCTGGTTCAAGAAAGGAAGGTTTAGTGAATAAAATAAAAAACCATCCATGCCATTCTCTTGCCGCCCTCGCTAAGGGCGTGTTTTATAAAGTTAAGCGTTTTATTAATTTTGCTCCAAAATCTTAAATGAAACCGTATAATTATTTTATTAAATTCAGAAAGTATATCAAATTTGCAACAAAAGATATGTTCAATCCGCATGTCGATATCTTTTCCTTTTAACAGTTATTGCTTAAAGAATATTTTATTAACGAATTTATTAAAGAAACAAAATAGGTAATTGAGTTTTCAAATTTTTTTTAAGTTTCGTATTCAAGCATGCCATGGAGAAATAAAAAAACAATTTAAAACTTTGTTCTTATTTTCATTTAATCACAACAATAATGATAATAACACTTTTCTGTGTCGCCTGTGAGTAGGTATTAAATTTCAAAAATGTTTAATTTCTTAGAAGGCCGTGAAAGACTTGGTTGACAGTTTCTATGGAAACGGCGATTTTTCACAAATAGATGTTAATGTTTTAATTGTTATTTTATTGTTTGTTATGTTATATCATTATTGTTGTGATTAGATGAAAATAAGAACAAAGTTTTAAACTGTTTTTTTATTTGTCCATGGCATGCTTGACTTCGAAACATAAAAAAAATTGAAAACTCAATTACCTATTTTGTTTCTTTGATAAATTCGTTAATAAAATATTCTTTAAGCAATAACTGTTAAACGAAAAAGATATCGACATGTGGTTTGAACATGTTTTATTGCAAATTTGATCTACTTTCTGAATTTAATAAAATAATTATACGGTTTCATTTAAGATTTTGGAGCAAAATTAATAAAACGCTTAACTTTATAAAACACGCCCCTTAGCGAGGGCGGCAAGAAGTAGAATGGCATGGATGGTTTTTTATTTTATTCACCAAACCTTCCTTTCTTGAACCAGACCTTGTTAACAAAATTCCGTTAAGTCAAACTTAAGTTATAGATACTTCAGTCCATAAAAGTTTAGCATCCCTCCCGCCTTTATTTTACGTCCTACAATAAAAAGTCATTTATCAAAAAGATGGACTATTATAGTGGCATTAACGTGAGAGTATTCATTTCTAAACTTATATTGGAAAATTTTTGAGAAAATTGCATTTTTTTATACGATCGAAGCTATTTAGCCACCTAGCGGTGGACGTATGAACTTAAAAAATATTTCCAGCAATTTTTCTTGGTCGATTTCCTCTGAAGGATTTTTTTCCCAAACTTCTACGATTATTAGTTCCTGAGATATGGTACCTCGTCACCCTTATTGAATCACCCTGTACAATTAATTAATTAAAAGTTGTTTTATTTTTTCTTCAAAGCCAACGATTCAGGCGAAGAGTTATGCATCCTGTGATGAGTGCTAGCTAGCAGTCCAAAACACCTCGCAACTTGCAGGCTGATAATATGGGCAATTGGGCATAGGCACCAGACACTGGTTTTCCTACTCTGGGGCGTTAGATCATTCCAGTGGACGCGCAGTTTTTACTATATACTAATATATAAAGCTGGGAAGTTTGTCTGTTTGTGGATTTGGGAAGATAATCTCAGGAAATACTAATCCTATTTAAAAAATTATTTTTCATTAGATAGCCCATTTATTAAGGAAGGTTCTAGGCCAGTGGCTCCCAACCTGGGGGCGATCGTCCCCAAGTGGGCGATTTGGGTTATCAGGGGGGCAATAAATAAGTGGAGGCGATTTGGGGGCGATGAGTATTCAAAGAGGAAAATATTAAAATAGTACTCTACAGTAGAACCTCAGTAGAAACTCTTGTTTTACCGGCTAGCAAAAAAATTGTTGAAATCATGCTAGGCGAGGGCCCTAGTAATAAGATAAGTCAATCGGTTCCTTTAGGCAACAATACTGTTTCCAGGCGAATTGACGAAATGGCCACGGACGTTGAATTCAAACTCACCAATTTGTTGAAAAAAAGTAAATTTGCATTGCAAATTGATGAATCAACTGTGATTGATAACAAAGCAATTTTATTAGCTTATGTGAGGTTTATCAATGAACAAAAGGACATTACCGAGGAAATGTTGTTTGCTAGAACTTTGATCACTGATACGAAGGGATCGTGGATTTTTAAAGTGGTGCAAGATTATTTTGAGGAAAAAGAGATTCTCCTAACAAATGTTGTTGTTTTTTAAATGTACCTCAATGATCTTAGTTAATTATTTCACTTCTTTGTTCTTAAAAAAGTCTGTAAAAAATGTACAATTTAATTATTTTTTCTTTTTATTTAAGAGTGACCTGATAAAACTGCTTTGGTTGTTTTTATATACGGAAATAAAATTGTTTAAAATAATAAAACCGCTTTATTATTTACACTTTACTTCAAATTAAAATTAGGCATACAATGAAAATGAAAAGGGGGCGATAGGTGTTAGTCAACCTCTAGGAAGGGGAGATGGGCCACAAAAGGTTGGTTGACTATTTTGTTGAATATCAAGAGTTTGTGGCGTACCTGAAATTTTCTTTTTTTGATCATCTGCCAAATCTGCCATGGAGCTTCACTATTTGTTGAGTTTTCGATTTCGGAGCTCATTATTTGAGGTGTTGACATCATTTTGGGCAAGGGGCAAAGCCCTTGGTTAATATGGAATTATTCGCTGATCAAGAATAATTAGTTTAAAGCAAAATCAGTAAGGAAAAAAATTAAATTAAATATTTCAATTCACTTTGTAATAAATAAAATTATCAGAAGAAAAGAGGATGATTATAAAGAGGTCTTCTCAGTTCAGCAGCTCGACCGAAAGTGACATATAACATATAAAATGTAAATATCAAATTAAGTGGATATTGATGAGGCAGTCCAAAAAAAGAAGAAGATAATTTACACTATCTTTTTATTCATAAAACCGACGTTTCGGAGGCTATTCCTCCTTCTTCAGGGTTTTGAAAAGTCAGTGAAGGAAATCCAATGCGGCATTCCCCTCTGTCTCCTCTTTCAGTGGCAGTAACAATAATATCTTGTATTTCATTCTCAGCAGAATTATAATGTAATAACTGACTTTTCAAAACCCTGAAGAAGGAGGGAATAGCCTCCGAAACGTCGGTTTTATGAATAAAAAGATAGTGTAAATTATCTTCTTCTTTTTTGACCGCCTTATCAATATCCACTTAATTCACTTATCAGTCCGTCTCCAAAAATTACTCCAATCTTAGTAAATATCAAATATTTAAAGGATCGTAGGAAGTTGACAAGAATTTAAATCAAACTCAAAGTTTTAATTAAATGATCTAAACGTTTAACACGTTGATTAGCGACTTCGGCAGTGGCTCATTTAATAAACTTATTTTGTCAGGAGTTTTAACTATAAGAAAAAACATTAACCCTTTAAAATGTTTTTCTTATAGTTAAAGCTCCTGATAAAATAAGTTTATCAAATGAGCCGCTGAGGAAGTCGCTATTCAGTGCGGCGAAACGTTTGGGTCATTTAATTAAGAAACTATGCTTTTGATTTAAATTCTTGTCTAACTCCCTACGATCCGATTTGTTTATGAATGCGAACAATGAAATAGTAAATATCAATTTTTTCTCTTATTTACAGATTATTAGCTACTGTTATTATTAAAGACTTCATATGTTAGTGAAACTTATAGGTTTCCGTTTTATTTTTGAATTTGATTATTTCTAAAAAAGGAAAGAATAGAGACTCTTGAACAGTCAGCGAATCAAGGGAGTCACTAAGCAATGAATCATGTATTTTAATTTTATCCTTTATTTTTTATTTGCATCCAGGGAGGCGAACGAATCCTTAGAGGCCCTTTTCCATAGTAATTCGAGCAGGTTGATTTAGACTTTGTAATTATAGAAATAGAGTGGGCGTAAAATACAGAACCTGGATATAAACCAAGATTCCTTGAGGCAAAGGAAATGTACCTTTTCCGAGAGGGTCAGAAGCGATTGAGACGTCTAACATGGGCAGTTTATTACACACACTTCATCGTGTTCGATCCAAAGAAAAGATCTGGAAAATAAAAAATCTTATCTAGAATAATAAAATTTTTAGAAGCACTGATTTAAATGAATTTTTTCATTCTCAATCCTATATTAATCTCAATACTTTACGACATGTATTTATTCGTCATTTTCAAAAAGCGAACTGATTATTTTGTCTTCTCTCTTGTATTTCTATAATTCTGCTGCTCTACATGTAAAGCTCACTTTCCATTCATACATTAATTCCTGTGAATCAATTAGACTGATGAAGAGGGCAAAGCTCTCGAAACTATAGTCTCGTTATAAATAAAATTTACAATTCCATCAAAAGACACACTCTTTTATTGTCTCCTTCAATATATCGTTCCATTTTGTCATTCTTCTTAAGTTTCAGAAAACTTTTAAATATTTAAGTAACAAACTAATGAATTTACTAGATTTTTTTCGTGATTAAAAATATTAGAAACATCGAGAAATATCATTTTCAAGCATGCTTTTTTCCTCTTTCTCTATTGTGTGTATCTAGATATACACGATAACTCAAGAAGAAAATGTTGTAGAAAAGCTATAAAAGCCTATAAGGGTTTTAGGAGTTGGGAGGAAATAACGAATAGATTTCAGGAACCAAATTATTTAGGTAGAGCTGATCATAGAAAAAAGATTCGTAAGCCAAGATTCTTGAAAAATATCGGTTTACATTCAATTGTAGGATCTGGCATTGATTTGTGGAACAGTCTGTCTGTTACTACTTGGGATTATAGTCCTCTGCCCCCTATGATTAAATCAATTATAAATTTTGTCAAGTCCTAATGTCCTAGAGTTGTGTAAAATTTTATTTAGTTCTCACAAGCAGAGATTAGGTGAGGTAGAGAAAGGTCATACCATCCTTGTTAAGGTTTTGACCAGGTTTCCTTAACAACTTATGGCAAATGCCGGGATGGCTAATGCGTCGCTTGCTCCTGGTATCGGGTTTTTGCGCGGATTTTTTTAAATTACTTTTTGTCTTTTGATGGAAATCTATGGTCATGTTATTTGTTAATGAGCATACATTTCTATTTTTTTTTACTTGTTTATTATTTGTTAAATTGTTGTAATTAATTTGTATTGATGTTTATTAATGTATTGTAGCTAGATTGTATTGATGTTTGGAGGACCTAGCCACCGAGGACTTGTGCCTCTAAGCAGGTCGAGGAATAAAGATTTATTTATTTATTTATTTATTTATTTATTTAAAATTCCCTTTTATGCCAACAAACAAAAACTCATTAGAATTTAGAGATTCTAATTCTGTGCTCCCGGTTCAAAAATACCGAATATAAAACAAAATGTCTTAGAAAATTATAAGATGGTGTCATTTATTAAATCCGATGGAATGGATTATTTTTAATTATATGTAAGAAGGGTTGTTTTTCACCCCTCTAATCCATTCCATCGGATTTAATAGATGACACCATCTTATGATTTTCTCAGAAAATGTAATCTATTACCATCGGCAAATTGAAATCTTTCATATAAAAAAAATGAATTGTTACGGTTTTTATAATAATGAGCTGAAATTTGGAATCTTAATATATACCCTTTTGCCAAATTTTTACTTTCTAGCTTAAATCATTCGCTGACATAAAATTGTTAATTGCCAAAATTTGTTGGAGATCGTACCGACTCTTAAAAAAGTTTACGCTTTTTCCTCCGATTTGTTATTAAAAATATAATATTTATTTTTGTTTTCTCTTAAGTCACCATCTTCAAAAAATAAACCTTTAATTTTTTATGGTCAATATACAAATAGTCCATGAAATAATCTGCAAGGTGTTAATGTCAATAAGAATTCTTGTCAGAGGTAGCTATAAACAAAATACAACAAACAGTGAAATAGCAAAGTGCGGACGAAAAAAAAGAACCTTGAAAGTAGAAGGGATGATGATAAGGGAGACGAAATAACAACAAAAAAAGCAATTTGGGAAGGGGATGTCATTAAGGACAAACCTCACTCTTATCGCGGCCCATTTACAACGAGAAGTAAACATTAAACAACTTTGGGTAACTGAAGTAAAGAGATTGGGGTGGAACACTGAGACAAATGGGGAAAAATAAAAACAACGCGCGATGAATTACAAGAATTTGAGAAAGGACGATCGATGCTTAATAACAACGAAGAAAATATTTTTAAAAATAAACTCAGGCGCGATTCTCTTTCATTTTTGGGAAAATCAATATAATGTGATGGTGTCAAGGAAAAGGGCCCTTATCTTCACCTGGTCAAAATCGAGCTAATGGCATCTCCTGTTTCTAGAAAAACAACTGAACAAAACGATTTTTGTCTCACCCAAAAATTCCAAAAGTTGACTCAGTTTCAAAGACAAAATTGATATCCAAATCGAAATCCAAGGGCAAAAGATCGCTATGTTAAGATTTTCGGATTAGATTGCCCTTCTAGGAAGCAACAACAAAGAATTAGAATCTGAATGGAATTAACCAAATACTAATAGAAGAAAGCAAAATGAAAATAAACAAGAATAAAACCAAGGTCCGGAGTTTGTACAAAGAAAGAACAAACGAGACGGAAATGCATCAAAATTAACCAAGAAAACCTAGGAGTTAAGGAATTCCGCTATCTAGGAAGTAAAAAAAGACAAAAATTGGGATTTTCTTCCTTTTTTACCCTCGCTATTATTCTATTCCAAATGAAAATTTGCTGCTGAATTCAAATATGTAATCAAAAATTATACCCACGTTTAACCATTTTGCCATTCCTGAAAAAACTGGTAAGTGAAGATAAGGCCCCTTTTCCCTGCGCAATCACATATCATGATGGCAACTGAAAATTCGACCAATTGGAATGTAAAACTGGCTTTTCCAACCACATTCAAAGCGTGCGTTTGATCTAAGCTCTATAATTCAACTTCTAATTTGGACTAATCAATTTCATAATGGAATCAGCAATATTCCAAATAGAATTAATCAGTTTCAAAATGGATATATTAGTTTAAAAATCGGATTAATAAATTTCTACAATGGCATATTCAATTTCAAATCGAAATTTAATTATTAAATTAATCCTTTTTTGAAATTGATTATTCTCAAAATAATTAATGCTTGGTGGTTGAATACTTTATTAGAACTTTTTGAAAGCACTGTTTATTTAATTTTTTAAAACACTAAAAAGGCCCCTATACGATCATCTGTCTGTCAGTCTTGTCTAGGATTGACATTCCAATTGAGCGTGTAGGGGTAGGAATGATGGACTGATGAACGAGATTTCCAGAAATTCAGAAATCAAAGCTTCAATCATGTAAAAAGGAGGAGAGATTGACAGTCTGAATGAAGCGTAATTCTTTTCATCAGTCTTCGCGGTTTGTCACTGTATAGCTGAGCCCAAAAAACTTCAATCTGACTGTCAGTCGGAATGATCGTGTATGGTTCTGCATGATTGTAGTAACGAATGACAGTCTGATTGTTTCAATCTGACTGACAGAATGATCGTGTAGGAGCCGCTTAACAATTTTCACAAACACAAATACACGATGATTCGATAACTAATATAACTGTGGTTGTATTCATGTACAAGTTAGCAGGGCGGTTGCCTGAAGGCAACATATTCAGTATTGATTGCTACTGAATTTTGAAATACCAATTTGAAATGGCTAATTCTATGATAAGATGGAATTTATTTGATTAATTCTTTGTAGCTGTAGTTGTATTAAATTATGAAGGTGTTAAAATAAGAGACGTGCAGGTTTTATTTATTTATTTTTTATTTATGAACTCCCTCTAACGTTTCGGCTATTGGTTGTAGCTATCTTCAGAGCGGGAATTTGTCAATATTTATATAAAACAATTTTTTTTTTTTTGGTCTGGTGTATACAAAAAATTGTTTTATATAAATATTGACAAATTCCCGCTCTGAAGATGGCTACAAACAATATCCGAAACGTTAGCGGGAGTTCAAGGTTCAAAAAAGAGAGATAATTATACATCATTGAGTATACAGACCTAAGACTGGTTTGACGCAACCACCCGTCTCCACTCGACTCTGTCCCCCGCCAGCTGTTTGACCTCACTAAATGTCTCGCATCCCATATCCCCAATTATTTGGTTGAAATATTCTAATCTTGGCCTTCCCCTTTTCTTCCCCACCTCCCCCTTTAAGATATCCCTAAGCAGTCCCCCATGCCTCAGTGTGCCTCATCATCTGACCTCTTCTCTTCTTCAGACTCTTCCACAAGTTTCTTCTTTCTCCGATTCTTCCAAGAACTTCTTCATTGTAATTTTATCGATCCATTTGATATTCATCATTCTTCTGTAGCACCACATTTCGAAAGCCTCTAATCTCTTTCTCTCCGCTTCTCTAATTGTCCAGGTTTCACACCCGTACATGACTATGCTCCATACATATGTCTTCAATAGCAACTTCCTGTTTTCTAAGCTGTTTGAGGAGGAGCATAGTAGTTTTTGTTTTGAATTAAACCCTATTTTCGCTTGGGCAATTCTTGATTTAATTTCGTTTTCGCTCTTCCCATCCCATGTTATTTTACTTCCTAGGTAGCGGAATTCCTAAACTCCTAGGTTTTCTTGATTAATTTTGATGCATTCCTGTCTCGTTTGTTTTTACTTTATCCAATGCGAAGCATGGGAGAAAGTATTGGAATCGCTCTCGCGGCAAGCGCGACTTCAAAGGGTCCTCAGGTAAAGACTACGGAACCCATAGACTCAATTAAGGTCACAAATTGAAGTATTCAATGAGATTGAATTTTTGGACGTGACGGTTTTGCCAAAAATTACCTGGAATCTCGTCGAGAGGCCAAAAAGTGGCATTTTTTTTGGAAGTGCGTGGGCATGGATGTATGTGTGTGTGTTATCGTTTTTTTCGTCCACGATTTTTTCCACACCTTTGCGCTGATTGAAATGAAATTGAAAACTTACCATTAGTTTAACAAAATGAAGCGCTGATTAGTTTTTGGTACATATCGGTCCACAAACATTAGTACTTTATTTCAGTACTTTTTTAGTTTTTTCTAAATATCTTGAAAATGACTTAACCAATTTTGATGAAATTTAATATCCTAATTAAGTACCTTGGGGACCACAAAAAGGTTAAATAAAGTTTTTAGTAAAATTATATTTTAAAGTACTTTACTCAAGAACATATTAATATTTCAAATGAATTTGGATAAAGTTTAGCAACGATCCGTTGCAGTTTATTTCTTTTGTACAAACTAGGTCCTTGGTTTTATTCTTGTTTATTTTCAAATGAAAATAAACAAGATAATTATAACTATTTTTTTTTATCCAAAGTAGACGTTTCGTAGGTTTATTCCCTCCTTCAGAGTTTTGAAAGGTCAGTGAAGGAAATACTATGTCTCGTCTCTCAGTGGCAGTTACAATAATATAGAGTATTTCATTCTCACTACACTAATTTCTGCTGAGAATGAAATACTGTATAACATTGTTACTGCCACTGAGAGAGGAGACAGAAAGAATGTCACATTTTATTTCCTTCACCGACCTTTCAAAACCCTGAAAAAGGAGGGAATAAACCTCCGAAACTTCGGCTTTTAATAAAAAAGATAATTATAATTATCTATTTTTTTTCAACCTTGGACTGCCTTATCAAAATCCACCTAAAATACAATAATATTTAGAAATTAATAAGGTACATTTTTAAAATGATTAATTTGAAATAGTTTCTTTCCATTATGAATTTAACTAATCCTAATTTGAAGTTGAATATCCGATATTATCGACTCCACCTTAAATTAGGGTTAACAATGGCCACAAATGGTTATATATCATGAGAAATGCTATCTGTGGGTTATAATGTCAGCCACTTGAAATTTGAAATAGGAGAGGCTTAGGCTGAAATTTTTCCAAATGGCTGGACCTCATTTGAAAGACAATCATTCTTTAAATTGAAAAATCATTAACCTGCCAAAGTGAAGTTAAAAAGTTCATCATGGTTCGTTGCCGATTTGGCTGACCTAATGCGGAGGACTAATTTTACATAATTCAGTTGTTTTATTAACGTTTTTTATTGAGATTCTCCTAGCCTTTAAAATCAATATAAATATGGTTTTTATTACATTAATATCCATACGGTTTTGATATTAAAATGTGAATGCTTTTAATTTTTATTTTATATATTTTTATTTTTCTTACCGTGTTCAGAATTTAATCTATGCTCTGGTCCGGCATAATGTCATAAGAGGAACGATAAAGAAATGATTTTCATGCGGTGTGTCGTGAGAGGACCTCATAGGAAAAGATCATTAATTAAATTATAATATTTTCAAAAGAAGTTTTCCTCTTAATAAATAATTCAAAAAAGGTTTTTTTTTGATCATCATAATTTAAGTGTGGCGTAAAATTTTAACTAAAAGTTCAAGAGCGAGATAAAAAAAAAAAGATTGAAAAATATTGGTCTAAAGGAGCGGTCGGTAACTCGCCGCTCGCGAGCTATCGATAGCACGCGGGGTCATTTTTGGTAGTTCGGGACAATTTTTGGTAAATATTAAAAAAAAAAGTTGAAAGTAAAAATTAAAAAAATATTTAATAAGAAATGTTTATTCTAAAATACTTATATAAAAATAAATACCTCTATTAAAACTTGTTTTAATTTTTCATTGTTTTATAAGGGAATTTTAAAAATTATTTAATAGAATTTTTTTCAAATATTAATTCAAAAGAGCGCAATGTCAGCCACTGCATCTCAGAAAAACGAATGTCTAGTTTCTCAATAAGCCTTTCAGACTTTTCAAATTATTATATTTAAAATTCAGATTTTATTAAACTTTTTTTATAGACTTAAAAATTATTTTATTTTTGTGTACTTACCAGTGGCGTGCGGTACATGGATGACGTGGATGCGGCATCCCTAAAATTTCAAACATTTAGAATATTTCTATGAATATAGATTTTAAAATTTCAGGAGGATCTTTAAATTTTCAAATTAGTATCCGTTATTTCAAATATTTCTATAAAAAAACATGTTTTGTTTTAAAAAGTATATTGGTTCTCGAAATTAAATAAAATTGTTTCATAGGGCAAATAAAATGAATGAATGATTTTTCTGAAGCGGGTGCTGATAGAAGGTTTGAAGTCGATATAGGTATATCTTCCAGTTCAAGCATGTCAAAGACAAGTTCAGACGAGTTTTAGTCGAATAAAAATTGTTCTCGCTAAGGAACTATTAAAATAGTAATAATACAAAAAACGAATAAATAAAGATGATTCGGGAATCTTTAGACTAATCCATTTCTAAGAACTCTCAATATATAAGATTGGAAATAACTAAAAGTGCTATTGGCCTAGCTTGCTTATAGCAATAGAATTAGGAGAAATTTAAGATTTTCCGATAGGACAGGCTGATTCATTGTCGAAGATGGTCGATTTCCATCTCAGAGACTGCGGAGTTTAAGTCACAAAATTTAATTTTTGACTCCAATCCCCACCCACGCAAAGCAGTATCCGTTTGGGAAGTTCTCAAAATATATTTAAAAAAAATTCAATGTTAAATTTGAAAAATAACGAAAATGATGCCAATGAAAGCAGGAAAAAAAAGCTAAGATTAAAATAAAATTTCAAAAAATAAAGCATTATTTTTTTCAAAAGTCACCATTCGCCACTATTGTGTACATATTTAATTTAATATTTTAGATATAATAAACTATTATTTCTAATTTTTTAACATTTTAACATAACTACAGTGGGTGGCCAAATTATTATATTCAAATGATTTTTATTAAGTAAATTTATTTTATTCAAACATTTCAAAAAATCTAGTACCTAGTAATCTAGTCTATTAACCCTTTTGGATGGCCTGGCAACTCGTTAGAACTCAACTCGATCGAAAGTGTATGGGCGGCCCTAAAAAAAGAAATTTGCAAAGATAAAATAATTACTAACAAAAGGAACTTGATAGAAAATATTATTAAAGCAAGGCAGAATTCAGCTGCACTTCAAGCCAAAAAATGCATTGCCAGCATGAAGCAGCGCATACAAAATGTGATTTACTAAATATTATTATTATTCTTTTTTTGGCTTTTCGACCTTTCTAGCCATAAGTCAATTTACGATACTAATTATATATTTTTTTCTAAATTTGTCTCTACCCGCGGGGTCAGATTTTAGCTGGATGCCTCAAGTCGGATTCGAACCTGGGTCCCCTGGTTAGCAGGATGACACGCTACCACCTAGCATATCTGCCCCCCTCACCAAATATTGAAATTGTATTTTGAATTGTATTTGTATTATTGAATTTGTATTGTCCTAAGCTACCAAACCTAATAAGATAACAATTGAAACAATATTAGGAGCTTAATAGTAAGCTAAATCCTTAAAAACGTTTGAAAGATATAATTTTTCAATTGAGTATGATAATTGGCCACCCACTGTATATGTCTTGAATAAATGACAGTTTCGGGATATGATATGCTTCCATAGTCTCTTTCTTCCCTCAACCTTTGCTACTAATCAGCTTGGTATTAATTCAAGTAAGTTTTAAATATTATTCTGATTTCGAAATCCGTCTATTTTCACGCATCATGAATTGTTCATAATAATATAATAATAACTAAATTTTATGGTAATGATAATTTCCTGATATAATCCAATTTGCACATATTAACTATATTGCACCCTCACTCAAACCCAATTTATCTGGTTATCATTCAACCAAATTAGTACTATTATATATGCCAACCCTATTATATTAGAAAATAGCTATTTAATCTTTTGATGATTGTCAATCGACCTAGAAACTTTGCAACATTTATAATACACCACTAAACATATGTAAGCGCTTATCAGTATTCATAAAGAAATATTGAAAAGTTTTAATTTTGCCGAGAGTAGCAGTGTTGTTGATTCATAAAGAGTAATAAAGAGGTTGTCCTCTGCTTGATGTTAATAAACATACACACATATATATAATTTATTTGTTTGAGACTATAGGTTCGAAGACTTGGCCTTCATCATCAGTCTTTTTTAATTATAAATATTATTTTTCATCGGGTCAGTATCGCGTGGAATGAAAATTGAAAAAAATAATATTTATTAATAAAAAAGACTGATTATGAAGGCCAAGCCTTCGAAACTATAGTCTCAAACAAAAAAAATATATATTTTATATATATATGAGTAAGTGTGTATGTTCATTTGCATCAAGCAGAGGACAACTCAGTGATTTTTCTTTATAAAAAGAAACAAAGAGGTTGTCCTCTGCTTGATGCACATAAACAAATATACATATATATTAGTTTTTACAGTGACCTGCTTACTATCATAGGAAATGATTAGGATGATGGATGATTTTATTATGATTGGCTCGAAGGGTTAGTTGGAAAGATATGAGCCGGGCTTGGATGGGAGATAATCTTCAGAGATTACAATCTCTATTGGCGGTGTTAAAGCCAGGAAAATGCTTTTTTAAATAAGAATTTGCACAAGGCAGTTGAAACTATGATTTTTATGAAATAATGGCACAAGGCCCGCATTTATTGCTTCTTTGTTACAGAACGTGTATACAAATTACTTCTTCGACACAAGCTGTTTCGTTCCAAATCGTTCCAAGGTGATCGCATTCACCCTGGAGAGCTGCCTCATTCAATGAGTTTCAACAAATGACAACTCACACATGACAACTGAACGACAACAACTGAACTCGCTTCGAGGAGCTGGCTTCTTTTATAACTCTTACTCTAATTAGCAATTAAGCTGATTGGTTAATTATTCCCGCGTTTTAGGTGACGTATGTATAATTTTTCGAGCGCCAGTTTATCGAAAGATTCTGACGGGAAAACGTCTTTCTCAAGGCGAAAATGAATCTTTATTTTCAAAAGCATTTTACATTGAAAGGAGCGAAGAATAAAATCCTACGCTATTATTATAAAACGAATTTATCTAAATCAATCTCAAACAATTGGTGTTTGAACCCATGAGAAATAACAGATCTACTCGTATTCCATAATAAAATTATTCGCAGCTAGGACGAGAAGCTTTGGGACTCTTAATCCTGTTTCTTTTTTTGCAAAATTAAACAAAAAAGAATGTATTAAAATTTAACGAATCAAAAAATTGAGTTGTCATCTATTTTAATTTTTAATACTCTTTCCTTTCATTTTAGATTTATAGCATCAAGGAATTCTCTTGTTAATAAAAACATTACTCAGCTCTTCTCTTCTATTCACCAAAGTCCAGCATTTCCGTTTCTCCACTAAAAAGAGAGGAAGTTCACAGAAAAAAGAGGAAGCTGGCTAAATTTTTACGAAAAAATGTGGCCGGAATTTCCATTACAAAATGAATATTTTAGTTGACAAGATGGCTTTAGAAGTCTACAAAAGCTATAAATAATAAAAATTATTTTCGGAAAATATATATTAATATCTCAGAAAAAAAGCTACTGTAATAAAGTATTCTTAAAAATGAATTGATAAAAAGTGGGAAGATATCCATTTTATTTATTTAGTTAATTATTTATTTTTAAATTGAAAGTTTCTTTTTGCCGATAGTAGCAGAATTTCTATCAATTAAAGGAGACAATAAAAGGGTATGTCTTCTGCTGGAATAATAATTTTTTTTTAATTTATTTATAACGAGACTATAGTTTCGAGGGCTATTCCCCCTTCGTCAGTCTATTACAACGTGTAAAACTCACTTTCACACATCAATTTCTGTGAATCGATTAATAGACTGATGAAGGGGGCATAGTTCTCAAAACTATAGTCTCGTTATAAATAATTAAAAAAAATATTATTCCAGCAGAAGACACACCCCTTTATTGTCTCCATTAATTATTTATTTTTACAAATTATTCACTACCTCTAAATTCAACATTATATAATTATTTTATTAGGAAGTTTAAAAACTTAAATTTTTTTTTTTTTTTTTTTTTTAGGGAATCAAACCTAGATAGCTCATACTCAATTGTTATAATGTTTCATTTAGAATCAATACCTTTATTATGAAACTATTTTCTCTGAATTTTATCTTATATTTGTTGGCTTAAAACAGTGGTGTTTAACCTCATTTTCTATGTGAGCTACTTTTTTTTTATATTAAGCTACTCGGCGGTCTACTCTTTTATTTAGATCTCGTTCCCCCAACATGGATCTGATTACGCATACTATGCAATTAAAAGCGCTAGCTGACTTCAAAAGAGCCACTCTTGCCTTAAAGCCTTAAAGAAATTTAATACTTATTCGTGTAGTAAATTTAATTATCATTTTTAATTAATTTAATATAACAAATAACACAATTTTGTTTGAATTAAATATTTATTTGTCTAAATTTTGGAAAACCTAAGTTAGAAAAAAATAATTAATTAAAAAAAAAAAAAAAAAAAACAGATTGATTACAAACTCACATGAAATGAAATGAAAAAAAGTTATGTGAAATTTGGCATTTTTGGAATTCACAATATTTTAATACAGTGTTTCTCAAAGAGTGTTCCGCGGAACCCTGGGGTTCCATGAAAGCTCGCCAAGGGTTCCGCAAAAAAATTCACGGCAGGCGAGACAATCATAGCGTTCAAAGGGAAGGGGGAGTTTTGGATTATTTTTTTGAATCGCAAAGATCTCGAGTGTTTTCCAGCTATAAAGGACATTTTGGAAGAAGAGGGTATAGATTCAAATACCAGTCAAAATACCAAAATCGCTCATCACTTGGAATGTCTGAATAAATCAATCGAACAATATTTCACTGATGATAATTTAAAAAAACTGGAAAATAATTTGTGTGAAAAATCCTTTTGTTGTTAGTAAAAAGCCAGCCTCCTTTTTTACACCAGGATTATGAAAATTTTATCGAAAGGACTTTAGATTCTTCACTGCAGACACTCTATAAAATGATGGCTTTGGCAAAATTTTGGTGTAGTTTTATTCAAAGGTGACCCAGAAAGCTGTTTTAATTCAATTTTTAACCGACTTCAAAAAAGGAGGAGGTTCTCTATTCGATTGAATTTTTTTTTTTTTTTTTTTTTTTTTTTTTTTTTTGTGCCTATGTTACCTCATATCTCCGCCAATTGTCAACCGATTTTGAAAATTTTTTTTGCATTGGGTCCAGTCTAGCTTCCGATTGGTCCCATTTTTTTTCGATTTCTTTTTCATAGGTATTAGACCTTTTTTATTAGGTTTGTTTAGGTTTGTTTAGACCTAACCTCTTTGTTTATGAACCGATTTCGATGGTTCTTTTTTTATCCGAAAGGGGGTGTCTTAGGGATGGTGTCATATTAATTTGGTCAAGTTCTGATGATATAATCACTATTAATAACATCACTAAAAAGAGAAAAATAAAAATTTTTAAGAAAAAAATAAAAACCGACTTCAAAAAATTAAGTGCAACAAATATAAAAATACACTAAAAGGTATAAAATAATTATTATCTTATTTAGTTACAACTAAACGACGAAATATTAACACGAAAATACTTTTTGAAGTTGGTGCCAAACATATACCTTTTATGAATCGCACTTGACGGATCTTACTTAGTACGTTTGGCGGGTACGCTCGCTTATAGGTATAGTTTGTTTGGCACCGACTTTAAAAAGTAATTTCGTGTTAATATTTCGTCGTTTAGTTGTAACTAAATAAGATAATAATTATTTTATACCTTTTAGTGTATTTTTATATTTGTTGCACTTAATTTTTTGAAGTCGGTTTTTATTTTTTTCTTAAAAATTTTTATACAATGTTCTGCTTGCTGAATTCTCAACCTACTTATTAACAAAAAATAAGTACCGCAATGAGCTGGATACAGAGTCGGATATGAGATTACAACATTCATCAATAAGGCCTGATATAAAGTATTTCTGTAAACACAAAAAACAGTATCATTCGACGCATTGATGGCAATACCTATGAAAAGTTGATGTATTCGAAAATGTTTTTTTTCTTTTACCTACAGAAGTTTTGATTTACTGTTTAATATAGATATATATAGTGGGTGATTGTATAGATAAAAAAACTACAACGGATCGTTGCTAAACTTTATCCAATATACTATCTTATGCTAGAGTAAAGTACTTTAAAATATAATTTTACAAAAAATTTTATATAAACTTTTTTGTGGTCCTAAAGGTACTTACTATAATTACAATATTAAATTTCATCAAAATTGGTTTAGTCATTTTCAAAATATTTAGAAAAAAACTAAAAAGTACTGAAATAAATACTAATGTTTGTAGGCCGATACGTACCAAAAACTAATCAGCGCTTCATTTTTTTAAATAATGGTACGTTTTCAATTTTATTTCAATCAGTTTTACGGTGTGGAAAAAATCGTAAAACGATAACATACATTCCACATTCCTGAAAAAATCGCACTTTTTGGCCTCTGGACGAGACCCCATGTGATTGAAAACCGCCACGTGCTAAAATTCAACCTAATTGAATACTACAATTTGTGACTTTAATTGAGTCCATGGGTTCCGTAGTCTTTACCTGAGGACCCTTTGAACTCACGCTTGCTGCGAGACCGATTACAATACTTTACCCATGCTTCGTATTGGATAGAGTAAACAAATATTAGACAATAAAAGTGGTTATTCTTAACTAATTCACTCCATATAACTATATTTCAAAGTCAAAAAAAATGTTCCCATAACAACGCTTTAACGCTCATCACAATATTGTCGGGTTCCACGCTTACCTTCCAAACGGAAACGAGTTCCACATTCGAAAAAGTTTGAGAAACACTGTTTTAATAGATTAATAGTAAGTAGGTAGTAGCCAATCGTACAAATGAGCATTTGAATTATGTTATAAATTATGTTTGTTATGTTATAGTTATGTTTGTTAATTGATATCTTTTATAACGTTCATTTTCAGTTCATTAAGTTTGTATTTTTCAGACATTCAACAAATGTCAAAAAAATGTCTTCTAGCATAATCCCCTCCAAGATAGTAGAATTTCAGAAGTTATTTACTTAAAAATCTTGAATTACCACAATAACTGAGAACACAGTATCAGTGAGTCGTTTTATTCATTAAATTGCAATGAAAACCCATCTGTCTGACATTAACGGAGTATTCAGATAGGCACTTAAAATTTCTACTCTTCTCATAACTGTTGTTTTGGAAAGTTGTGAAACTTTAATATTTGAAACGATTTCATTTTTATTTTTAAAATCAGAACACAAAGATTCTGTTGCAGTGAGAGACGATTGTTTTATTAAATATCCATCATTAAAAGGCATTTTTACATTTGCTAGTAATAAATGACACACTTTCAAAGATGCAATAGTGGCTATTTATTACTTTGAAAATCATATTTTGTTGTCCTGTAAGGCCTGTTATTAAATTTGAAATTTTTGATATATGTACATTAGGGTGGTCCTTATTTTGGGTATTTTCAAATTTTTACGCTGGCAGGAATAAAAAAATATCTTCCAAGTTTCAAGTCCCTATCTAAATTTTAATCTGTGCCTCAGAGCGATGCAAGTTTCTCATCTAAATAACATGGGCGTTTTTGACATTGAACGATCAATTTTTTAATCCGGCCAAAGCAATATTTCAAAAAATTTGAATCTCTGTAAACTTTACCCTTATAATAGTAGCTAACCTTCAGAATTTTTTCAGATTTTTAGTTATTATAATTTTGGAGTCTATAACTTACTAACACTAAGATATGGCAGTATTTTTATCTAGCTGTAACTCCAATTAAATAACTAAAAATCTGAAAAAACTCTGAAGAATAGCTACTTTTTATAAGAGTAAAGTTTACAGAGATTCAAATTTTTTGAAATATTGCTTTGACCGGAATAAAAAATTGATCGTTCAATGCCAAAAACCCCATGTTATTTAGATGGGAAACTTGCATCGCTCTGAGGCACAATTTAAAATTTAGATAGGGAATTGAAACTTGGAAGATATTTTTTTTTAATTTATTTTGAACCATATGAGCACCTGCCAGCGTAAAAATTCGAAAATACCCAAAATAAGGACCACCCTAATGTACATATTTCGGAATTCCTGAAATAATCTTCATCACAAATATATGCAATTTCGAAAAGGGTATATCTCGCATATTTTGATAAATACACTTTTTCATATAAATGTAACGTAAAAGCTTCCCTGCACCTATTATGTTCGAAAAAGGCACAACTCTGGTAATAATTTTACTGCCCCCAAAATATAATTCAAAAATAAATTTTATACTACTTCAAAAAATAACTAGTTTTTTTTTCATTGCTGAACATTTTCAATTTTCAGACATGTTCCCTTTTCGAAATTGCGTATTCAATTAAATTTGTATACAAGGAGGTATAAACAAGAGATCATCAATCGCTTCTCCTTCGACCTGTCGATCACGGTAGACAGATTAAGCAGCACAGGGCTTATATATACATTGTATTAAATTATCCACTTTAGTTAATTTATTTAAGATCAAAAAAGATTTCATTTTTCAGCATCTGAATATGCAACCCGCAACTCATATCGTACTACTTGAATGCATATCTACTCAGTCAAGCGTAAACAAGAGACATCTTTTTATACTCATGAAAATTATTGAGAACTCTAAAAATCTACTATTTTGCATGTGTGAAATTTTGTATATTAAAGCTAAAAAATTATTAAATTAATAAATCTTTTTGATAGTATTTTGTAAAAATAAGCTGATGGCCATCCATTTGACTATATTACATCGGCGCCTTCTCTTATATTATAATATTTAATAAAATAATTTATAATAATTTACGAAAGAACCTCCACGCCTTCTGAATTTTAGACTCATTAACTATTTATGATATCTCCTTAAAAATGAGAATCTCTAAATATCAGTTTTTTTCGCTTTTGTTTGGAAATTTTATTATTTTAAAATATTTTTGAACCCCACAGCCCGGTCTAATTTGTGTCTCTGTCAATTTTACAGAGACATTTTCATAAGGTCATATAGGATGCATATGCAAAATTTCGTACAATTCTAACAAAGGGCCTAGGAGTTTTAATGATAGTTCGTTTTTTACCCCCCCCCCCCCCTCACATAGGCCACATAATTTCACCCCCCCCCCCAAAAAAAATAATGACTCTATTTTATTAAAGGTCTTTTTTTTAGTAAGTTGCCATTTTTATTGGTTTTTAAGTTTGAAAATATTATAATTTTAATTTTTTAAGAGCCCCCTCTTAATTTTATGTTCGATTTCAAACAAAATCTAATCAGCGCTTAATCTCACTATAAATAATCAACATGTGAAATTTTGTTTTGATATTCACACTAGTATTTGAGCTAGAGCGTAGACAACATATGATAATGTACTAACCTACTAACGTGTACTAACAGACTTTTTGACAACATAATTAATATCTCGTAAAATATAATTTTTTCGATGTTTACTCTTTAGAGGGTTTGTGTAGATCAAAACGCCATGATTTTGTTCAATTTTTTTTTTTTTTATCAAAATAGTTTTAGCCGATTTTGAGATATTTTCGAAAAAACTTTGCAAAAAAATACTTTTTTCATGCTCGATGGTAAAGTAAAATTTAAAGAATTTTTTCGATAACTGTATTATTTGTTACAAGTTAATGACTTTTACTCTTTATCTCACTTCATTCTCAAAGTTTCTACGGCTTCAATTCCCCTTCCACTATAGCACTGAGAAGAAATCTATACAGTCAGTGCATCTGATTTATCTGTATAGTAACGGGAATAATTAGAGGGAACGTGTCCGTCAGGTACTATTTAATTAGCACCGCGCTAATATAGTTTTGTGACAAGGTAACCAGATGGAGTAGAGTTAGTTGGGTACATTTTCAGAAGACAATAGACAGGTCATTAAATGCAAATCTCAAATTAATGACCTGGAAATCCTAGCAATTTCGAACATAGCCATGTATGAATACTTTTTATCTGATTTTAATTAAATATCTATTTGAAGGAAATTTCATTTAAAAGAATATAATCAGGGCAGAAAAAAAGCTATTGCGAAAAATCCGATTATAAAATATTAATGGTAAGAGAATCTAAAAAAAATAATAATAGCTGTGATGTAATCTATAAAGTGGAACTACCCTACTAGCTCTACGCCATTAAGGTTTCAAAAAGACAGCTGACGCAACCCCTACGCCATAGTTTCAGTGGCAGCGTCAGGGTGGGGGCGGTTGGGCGAGCGCCCAACCTGCTAATTGAGTATTTAAGCAAAAAATGTTGAAAAACTGAGTTGATAAAATAAAAAATAGTGTAAAACATCACTTTCAGTATTTATAGACTTTATACATATAATAAAAATACAATAATTATACTTAAACTATTAAAAAAGAATAATCTAAATTATAAAAAAATCTGAATTACCCGTAATAATACACATTTTTGCTGACCCCTCAGGGCTCACTAGTGTAGCCTTATTTTGAATATTTTCGAACTTTTATGCTCCCATGCAGAGGCTCATATGGTTCGAAATAAATACAAAAAATATTCGCACGTTTCAAGTCTCTATATCAATTTTAATCTGTGCCGCAAGCGATGCCAGTTTCCCATCTAAATAACATGATTTTTTGGTATTGAACGATCAAATTTTTATTCCGGCCTAAGTAATGGTTCAAAAAATTTGAAACTCTGTAGACTTTATCCTTATAATAGTAGCTATCTCTCAGAATTTTTACAGATTTTAGCTATTATATTTTTGGAGTCTATAACTTACTAACACTAAGATATAGCAGTATTTTATCTAGCTGTAACTCCAAAATTATAATAGCTGAAAATCTGTAAAAATTCTGAAGTATAGCTACTATTATAAGGATACAGTTTACAGAGTTTGAAATTTTTTGAACTATTGCTTTGGCCGGAATAAAAAATTGGTCATGTCAATGTCAAAAACCCCATGTTATTTAGATGGGAAACTTGCATCGCTGTGCGGCAGAGGCTAAAATTGAGATTAGAAACTTGAAAGTTGGGGGATATTTTTTTTTATTTATTTCGAACTATATGAGCCTCTGTCAGCGTAAAAATTTGAAAATACCCAAGATATGGACCGCCCTAGGGCTCACCCTCCAAATTTTTCTGCCGGGTTTTGCCCAACAGAAGAAGAAAAAGCTGGCGCCGCCAATGCATAGTTTACGACTCAGTTGCTATGCCGTATTGATCTTTTCGGATTCACTCATCACTATCACCAATTCTATTTCATTTTTATTTATCTAAAATGGCTGTTAGCTTTGACTGTGTGCCAGCTTCGGAATTGCGGGGCTGAGGTAATCGCTTCGATTATTTATTTTCTATTATCAACTTTGAAAAGGTCCACGGTGATACGAAATCGTCCAAAATTCCACTTAACTCTCTAACACAACTTTATCAATGGAATAAAGAGCGAAAGGTTATTTTGATTATATTAGATTGGAATCTTTAAGCGTCATTATTTAGTTTAAAGATAAGAGTAAATAAATATTATATTTAATATTGATTTACTATGAGTTGAGGATTCTATGTCACTTATTTCACATTAAAATTAAAAAATTAAAAGATGTAAAAAAAAATTTCTTTTTCAATATATATATTTCGGGCTATCAATCATCTTCAGGAAGTACAGAAAGTAACTAATTCAACTTATTGAATAACAGGTTATATATATGTTTATTGAACAGATGGAAAGAATGTTTGAAGTTTGAATTATTTTAAAGGACACTTTCTTCTTAGGCTATTGTTAAGTGAAAATATCAGGATGGGTAGGGGTTTATTGACATAGGTGTGGATAGATAAAAGAAAAGTTAGAAGTTCATTGATTTTTTAACTCTGATAAACTCATATCCTTTGATGTGAAAAATCTCTTCCCTTCAATTCCTATCCCAGAACTCAAGTTAATATTAAATCAAATCATTCATGACAATATTCAAGATCCTATTCAACATACTTAAAACTTCAAATTAATTGACCTATGCCTCAATCAAAATTATTATGTCTTCAACAATGTTTATTATAAACAGAACACCGGTTTACCGATGGGCAGCCCGTTAAGTCAAATTTTGAAAAAATGGTAATGACTTCTTTTTAACCCCTCACATAATATCAAATTCTGGAGAAGATATGTTGATGATATTTTCGTTGTTTGGTCGGGTACCACCAGAGGGATTCAGTTACTTAGTAATTATCTAAACCAAATCCACAAAAATATTAAATTCACATCAGAAATAGGCAATAAAACTATTTCATTTTTAGATTTAACAATAACCATCACCAACCAAAAATTAGAATTTAATATTTTTAGAAAACCCACCTTCACTGACACGATTATCCCCTTTTCTTCTAACCATTCGACAAATACTAAATTTTCAGCTTTTTATTCAATGATCAATAGATTTTAATCTTAACCCCTCTTAGCAATACAAACTTTAATAATGAACTAGATACCATTTATAATATAGCATATAATAATGGATATAGTAAGGAAATTATTAAAAAAATATTTATCAAAATTAATAAAAAACACACGCTTTCGCAATTACATTCACTCACAATCGAATCTGGAAAAATCTATAAAAGAATCCCCTTTATTTCTAAAAATATAAGCTATCCATTAACAAATATTCTCAGGAAATATGGAATCACTCCAGCCCTTTATAATATAAATAATTTATCCTCTCAATTAATAAATAAAAAACTAGACAAAATTGATAAAATAAATAGATCTGGTGTATACAAATTAAATTGAAACGATTGCGATGCAATTTATATTGGACAAACTGGACGATCTTTCAAAAAACGGCATAAAAAACATGTAGCTTCCCACAGACAATTAATAAGAAATCAACCCATAAATCCAGATTCCACTTCCGCATTTGCTAATCATCTATATTCTTTAGATCACTCACCTTCACCTATTAATCCCACCTCTATTCATTTCGAAAGAAAATGATTAAGATTAGATCTTCTTGAATCCACGGAAATAAAATATACCTTGTCGAATGATGAAAATATTATCAATCAAATCAACTTGATGTAAAACAAAATATAATAATTGACCTATTAAAAACAAAGCCAAAAATTTATACCCAGCGTAGAGACATAAGTCAATGAACATCTAACTTTTCTTTTTTCTATCCACACCTATGTCAATAAACCCCTACCCATCCTAATATTTTCACTTAACAATAGCCTAAGATAAAGTGTCCTTTAAAATAATTCAAACATTATTTCCCTCTGTTCAATAAACATATATATAACCTGTTATTCAATAAGTTGAATTAGTTACTTTCTGTACTTCCTGAAGATGGGTTGATAGCCCGAAATATATACATTGAAAAAGAAAAAATATTTTACATCTTTTAATTTTTTGATTTTAATGTGAAATAAGTGACCTAGTGGGAATCGGATTAGCCGAGAGCTTAAAGACACTAGCCTTCTAAGCAGGAGTCCCGGGTTCGAGTCCGAGTCCCTGCATTGATATTTGACCGGCTATAATCTGATTCCTAGTCACCAATCCGTCTGGCAAGCGTGGTGACTTAATGCCAACCCCCTTCCATTTGATGGAAGAGGCCTATATTCAGCAGTGGATTGTCGCTATCGACAGGCTGATGATGATGATGATGATGAAGTGACCTAGAATCCTCAACTCATAGTAAATAAATATTGCATATAATATTTAATTACTCTTATCTTTATTAAAGATGTTTCACCTTGCACCAACACCACAATCTCTACTAATTATTATTTTGTTTATTTAGTTTCTAGACATAAGCGTTCAATTGTGAAATGATTTCGTTACAACCATATTTCTTACCTTATAATCTATTCCACGCTGATAAAGGCGTAGCATTATATTAAATTGAGTCACAATGACTCTCGTATTTCAAAAGTTGAATTGAAGTCGGATGGATATGTGAACTTGAATTTTGAAGAATTAAGGGTTTAGTGAAAATTAGAAACGTCAACGAAATACTCATATCATATTTACATTTCATTCCCAACTTTATTCAAAGAAGGAAAAATGAATTATTTTGTTCTGTGAAAAAAAAGAAGTAAAATGAAAGGATTGGTAAATAAAGATTTCTTCTTCGGGTAAGTAAATATAACCTTTATAGAATTTATATTAAACTTTGTCGATATATATAGGTCTTGAAATTGAATATTTTTGAAGAGGGTTTGTTCTTTACATTAATTTATATGTATATTTGTATAAGTATTGGATCGTTTATATTTGTTGTAAGATCTGATCCAAATTTCTTATGAAACTAACTTTCAGTATTTTTAAACAACCTGTTTTAAAATTTCTGGTTTTATGATTGAATCAGGATTTCAAATTGTGTAAATTGACTGCAGATCGATCTGACATTCATTAATATTCCAAAAACACCTGATTCTGATTTAATTACAAAGCTAGACAAGAAGAGAAGATTTTAAGAGTAAATCAAAATAATAGCAATCCTCTCCATTTCTATTAAATGACCTTTCTATTCAGGATAAATAGAGAGGCTCACTGACACAATAATTGAATTTTTCCAATATACATTTTTATACATAAGTAAACAAATTTGTTATTTTACCATAAAGAGTATGGCCAAGTATTGTAATCGTGCATGAAAAAAGTGTTGTTTTTTGCTTCGTTTTTTTTTTTGAAATATCTCAAAAACGGCTGAAACAATTTTGTTGAAAAAATTTGAGCGGAACCATGGCGTTTTACTCTACAAAATCCCCTTGACTGAACATCTAAAAAATTATATTATACATTAATGATTTTGTCAAAATGTCTGTTAGTAGGCACGTTACCAAATGTTGTGTACGCTCTAGCTCAAAAACTAGTGATATTCAGATATCAAATCGAACTTTCACATGTAGTTTTTGTGAATTACGTTTAAGAGCTGATTAGATTTTAATTGAAATCGAAGCAAGAATTAAGGGAGAGGGTTGAAAAATTAAAATTATTAGATTTTCAAACTAAATAAATTAAAAAATTGATTTTTCAGCAGAAGACACTCTTTTATTATCTCCTTTGATTTAATTATATTCAAAAAGTTGTAAGAAAGCTAATTTTAAAATATGGAGAAATTTGCTTTAAGTTTTCAAATAAAGTTATTTATTTTTAATGAACAAGTTATTTAAAATTTGATTCCAAACGTTGTAAGAAAGCTTATTCTAAGATTTAGTGAAATTTGGTTTGAATTGTGTCAAAACGATCTTGGACCAAACTCAACCAAATATTGTATACATAATAAGTGGACATTCAGAAGTCTAAGTGTAAAAACTAACCGCGCAAATAACTTAAAATACCTCAAAATTAACATTACCTAAATGACTAAACCACTTTTATAATCACCGGTACCAATGAAATAAGACCCATCTGACATTTCTAAATACCATAGATTTAATAAATTTGTCCAGTTTTACTATCGTATTTTTATTCGGAGAATATTTTTCGATTCATTGACAGAAATGGTTATTTCTATGCACCCCCACAATTCAACGCGAATTTCAGGATATTAAATTCCTCTTAACAAACGATCTGAAAATCAATTCCTATTATTTTGTAGAGCTGTATAAATTCATTCATCTCGAATTCCTGATTAAAAAAAAAAATTAAAAATACATGGAAAAATTAATGTTGCGAACAAAGCTACCAGAAGCTTAGGGGGGAATAATTCAAAAGCCTGACTTATTCTGTCAAGGTAATTAAAAATAAAATGTTATCAATTGCTTTGATATGAAAATAGCATATGGGTATCCTGTAAGAGAGTTCTGAAAATTTAAAATAGAATAATTATCTAGGACAGTGTTTCTCAACCTTTTTTGTTGACGGCACACTCAAAATATCTGGAATCATTTGCGGCACACCTAAAAATAAAAAAATCAACTGGTATGCTCATCACACGACTTTCACTTTCTCATTTATTTGAAATCATTGCGACACTCAAAATTTAGACCCCCTTCCTTTATTTCAATCGGATTAAATTTATACACTTCTAATAATACATGAGACTTGATAAGTAAAACAATTTTAAAAATATTGGCTTAATTTAATCAATTTTTAATAAGAAATACAATTATTTAGAATTAAGAAAATACTTAAATTTTGATAGAATAATTTCAAACCCTTAATAAATAATTAGTTGTTAATGAAAAGATCATTTAATTTTATTCAAAGCTTTTTTAGAAAGCTAAAACTAAAATTTGGTTCAATTTGGATGAAGAGTATAAAAAATCCTTAAGGGTAATTAATGAAAAAGTCACTTAATTTGATTAAAAACGTTGTAAGAAACCTAAATCTAAAATTTGGTTCAATTTGGATGAAGAATGTAAAAAGGTCCTTATGGATAATTAATGGAAAAGTCACTTAATTTGATCAAGACGTCCTTAAATAATTTAAGGAGTTGATTATATTTGATAAGTGCAGGAAAATTATACCCCTAATGCCCTCTTTAGAGAAACACGCAGTTTTCAAACGGTCCAGCGGACTCCTTCGCTGTCAATTTGGATAAAAGTCGAACAAGCGCTTTCGCCAACTCTTTTATCCCTATGACCTCCAGAGACTAGAACTCGCTCCCTGCCGCCATCTTTCCCGCGACTTATAACCTTCAGCTATTTAAGACCCGTATTCACAGATACCTTCGACCCCCGCCCAGCCCATAAAATTCTTTCTTCTTCTTTTCAAGATGGAGGGGCCAACCCAGGCCTTTAGGGGTTGCACCTTTTTGGTGTAACTCTTTCTCTCATCATTTTCATAAAAAAAAAATAGTTCACTATTTCCACGTAAAGAAAAATTTCCAAAGATGTATCCAGTAAGCAAGACCGAGCACAAATGGCTCGGCTGCCTTGTCAGCTTGTCACCTCTCCTTATATTGCAACTAAATGGAGGGGTAGTATGGAGGGGAAATTTTTCAATATTTTCAAAAAATTCCTTCAAATTCAATAATTCCTATTTCAAATCTAAACATCTACTTATTTTGGTTGTGCCCCTTGGTCGAGACAATATATGCTCCCCACTCCTCCGCTCACCTAAATAAAACTACGAGCCTTCAAAACCTTCACTCTTGGATGGATGTTTATGAACATTTAAACAATAAAAAATTCTAGAGTAATTCTAGTATCTTTTCTCTCGATATAGTTGGAAGTAAATAGTTATTGATTTATGAAGAAGCATATCACTTATTATTATTTTCATAATGGTTTTAACAATTTTGTAAAAGTTTTTTTTTATAATGATATTGATACAAGAAAAAGTTGCGCCAAAAAGGTACAACCTCTGTAGTCCATGGTTGACTCTTGTATCGTGATAATAAGAAGAGATTTAGGCATTGTGTAGGAATTGAAGGTATCTGTGGGTGCGTGTCTTGAAAGATTGAAGGTTATATGTTGCTGATAAGACGGTCGGAGGGAGAGCGTTCCAGTCTCTAGATGTCATAGGGATAAACGAATTGGCGAATGCGACTGTTCGGTTAGTATCCAATTTAACCGTGTAGGGGAGTTGAATCTTAGAAAATAATTATATTTATCTTAGAAAATAAATTATATGATTTTGAAAAATTTCGTTTTTTCGTATTTTTAAGAAACCTGAAAAAATTAGCAGTACTTATTCCCATTTTTCCGGATTACCATTACTATACTATTACTACTATTACTATTACTATAGAAACCTGTGAAAATATTCATTTGATGATTTTGTAAAAATTAACGTCTACTATCTGTTAGTGGATTTTTATGGTAGATTTCTAACAAACATTCATAGAATCTTCAAATCTTCTAAAAAAAACTCCTAAAACCAAAATGATAGCAGAAAATAATATTTAAAATAATAATAATAATATAATTTTATTTAAGTCGGTTACAGTATGAGTTTTTAAATGTTAATCGTAGTTAGATATTTGAAGAAAAAAAGTCGCAGGAATCGAAATATTAATATTGAGATATTTTTTTAACTGTGAAATAAATATATAAATAAAAGGCGGGTAGAATAAGGGAAATTGAAAAAAGAATAGAAAAAATCTTACCTGTGGGAGATGTCTGAGTGCTTACTGGTGAGCCGTCTTCCTGGATAACGTCGTTTTCAGCTTGTCGATGTTCAGAGTTCCACCGCACGGGCCCAAGCCGGATGGTCTGGTAACAGACTCTGAACCCTGTAATAAATAATTAGTAGTTATTGTACAAATTCCTACTAGGTGGTTAAAAGTGTATTATAGTAAGCATCCAATTGAAAAATGTATTACGATTCAATCAAACAAGACTGGGCTTAATAATTTTTAGACAGTCTGGTGTTGGTGCGAGGTGAAAAACATATTTTAGTAAAAGAAAAGTAAAAAATATATATATTGAGAAAACTCTCTCTTTATTTCTTAGACGTGAAACAAGTAATCTAGTGAATAACTCATAGTAAATGATAATTTTTTTTTAAATATTTTTTTCTTTTCTTTTATTAAGACTGGACTTGCTTAATCCTCTAAAACTAAATCTAATAGAAATAAATTATAAATTCTAACTAAAATAGATAGGTATATTTTAAAAAATTATCTTTTATGAGATTTTTAGGTATATTAGATGGATTTTTTTATTTATTCGAATAAAACTGTGTAAATGAAATTTTAATTTTAATTTGAAATCTACCTGGAAAAATCACCAGATTTTCTTCTACTAACTGTTGAAGAAAATTCTTATTAAATGTCAGATTCCCTCTTCCCCTCTCTCGAAGGTGTAATAAAAAATATCCCTAGCAACTCAGATTCAGATGAAGTAATCTCGTGATTTATATTTCAACAAAGTTGAATCTCCCTTTTCTAGGTAAATTAAACTTTTATCTATAAACTTGCTTAGTATAATATCAATAAAATCTAATTCATATTTAAAAGTCATTATGAAAAATATATGATGTCACCATCTCATTACTTTGCCATACATCTTTTTTTTAATGATATTGATGTGAGAAGGAGATACACCAGAAGATGCATTCCCTAAAGGCCTGTGTGGGATGTCCCCTCCATCGTGAAAAGAATAGAGTAGAAGGAAAGAAGCCGGGATCACGAGACAATATCAGAAACTTAGATACAATCCAATATCCAATTTACTAAGGTTTTAGGGCTTCGAGCAGTGGTAAATTCTCCGCGCGATAAATTAGGTTAAATTTATTTTATTTTATTTATTTATTAAAAACATTGTATCTGTAGGGCCATCTAGCCTCTCTATCATCTATTATCTCCACTTAATTTTTATTACCAGACCCTATACTTACAGAAAAAATGTCTGGGTATAGCCGGGGAATCGAACCCGAGACCTCCGAGTTGCCAGCCAGTTATGCTGACCATTACACCAGGTAGGCGAACATCTGCCCCTCCTGTGCAAAATTTTGTCCAAATCAAATAAAACCAATATTTTTTTAAAAAAATACCATCTTTTTTGATTGACCCCTTGCTTGAACTTAATCTTTTATTCTTTCCTTATCTGTATATATTATCTCCTTTAACCCCAACTAATCATGTTTTTTGCCAACTTCTTTTTTTCATCCTCTCTTCTCTTTTCCATTTGGCAACAGCTTCTTTGCCAAGTGTTTCTGTTGACGTGCCAATAGTTTCGTATTTAAACGATAGAACAGTAATCTTTTATATTGAAGTCGGAAGCCATCAGGGGAGTGGGAAAGAAAGAGAGGGTGGTTTCGCATCTCTTCTACTTATCAATGATTTATTGAGAGATAACATAAATCAAAATTAAATTACTATGCATTAATCAAAACAAACAATAGGTATACAATAAAAAAAATATTTGTAATTGAAAAACAAATCGGAATTAGAAAAAGAACATTCAAAATGATAAGAAATAATCAATTAATGATGTGACCTTACGAACCTGGTGATTTACTCCTTCCTTTGTATGGAAAATTTTATCAAGTTTGAATTGAGTTCATATTAAACAAAAGATAAAGACAAATCTTTATTGTCTCAAATAAATTGCACAACAAATACCCATGTATATGTATCTACAAGGATCTTCCGGAAATTCTATATGCCTATAGAGGTCTGCGTAAAATCACTGGAGAACCTAATGAAATAAAATCAATAATCGCAGTTAAATGTAGGAGAATGACGCGTTTATCCGCCATATGTATCCATAAATTGCCTTTTTAGAATTAAGCCATGATGTATATAGTTTCATCTGATTTGCTTAATTAAGCACTGTCATTTATCTTCAAGTTATAGCGCCGCTGAAATTTCTTAGGCTCACTAGGCTGTATTCGGAGTACAGAAAATCCGATTTAAATTTCATTACATCACTCATATAAAATTAAATTAAATTGATAATCCTTTGTAGGGTCTTATTTAAACGAATTAGGTAATTAAACAGAGATTCACATGGGCTAAAATTAAAAATCGATAGAATCAGGTTTTACTTTTCCCACTCTTTTAAAATCCAAATCGAAATAAATAAATCTTTTTAAGATTTTATGATCCAGGAGGTAGAGAATTCGAATATACTTATTTACTCGTGGACGAAATTAGCTGAACAAAAAAAAGCTATAATTCGATTTAAAGCGATGAGTCTTATCTTTTAGTTTCTTGATTAATTTGTTAAATTTTTATTTTTAATCATACTTTTATTCATTTTAATAACTCACTTAAATATTGATTTTTTCTCAAATTTTACATTATATTAACATTTTATAAAATTTTCTTTATTATTAGGTACAGGTTCCGCTAATTTTTTCCATGAGTAGAGGTGACTGTGGCTCAGTGGCTAGAGTGTCGGGTCTGAGTCGAAGATCGCTGGTTCGAGACCGAGTCTCGGCAGATAGATATTGCAGTCACCTCCTCTTGGAAAGTAATGGCAACCTACCAAGAGTATAATTGCCTAGTCACCTCTCCAAATGAGCCGTTCGGAACCGGCGTTAAAAAGTAGGTCCCGTATATCTGTGTAAAACAACTAAACACACTCAGCACAGGTATATGTGGAGAGGCGCCGACACCCATTTCGTGTATGGCACTCGAAGAAGAAGGTATTATAATTATATAGTTTCATGAAATTTTTTTAAATTTTAACAAGATTAACCGTATGCCATTATTGAGATAAACAAATTTCAATTTGGGTCTTATCAGTGGGAGCTAACATTTCCCAAAAGAAAAAAATTGTAAAATTTGTATTTTTTATATAAATACCTATATATATTTTTCGAATCCGGTATGTTTTCAAGAATTATGTTCTTTCAACTACATGAAATTTATACAAAATCAAGTTACTAGACCTGATTAGACGGCTTAATCGTCCCAGCAAATTTAAGACGTAGGGTAATGAAATTTTAGATTTAAATTGGGTATCGGCTAGAAACAAGGTTCAGTTTAAATTGACTTACTAGAATTACACTTTTAGCTCGGATTCTGGTGGACTAATTTGAAGGGAGAAAATGGATGCATGATTTCAGAAAGAGAAGTTGTAAGTGAAAGTCATGTGGAGCAAATGCCAAATGTTGTTTTTTTGAGATATAAAGCAATGAAATTTTTTATTTAAGTTTGGAAATGGCTAGAGGAAATATAGCGAGAACTCGCTTTATATTGATCCATCGGAAGTAGCGCTTTGCTTCTGGCGTTTTGTATTTCCGGTGGACCAATATATTATTATAAAGGCAAAAATTGGTAGTATGATTTTAAAAAAGGGGTGGTTTTAACTGAAAATCGTATTGTGCAGCTGTAAATAAATAAATAAATAAATAAATCTGTGTTCCTCGACCTGCTTAGAGGCACAAGTCCTCGGTGGCTAGGTCCTGTAAACATCAATACAATCTAGCTACAATACATTAAACAAACATCAATACAAATTAACTACAACAATTTAACAGATAATAAAAAAGAAAAAAATAGAAATGTATACTCATTAACAAATAACATGACCATAGATTTACATCAAAAGACAAAAAGTAATTTAAAAATTCTTCGCTAAAATCCGATACCAGGAACAAGCGACGCATTAGCCATCCCGGCATTTGCCATAAGTGGTTAAGGAAATCTGGTCAAAACCTTAACAAGGATGGTTATGACCTCTCTCTACCTCAGCTAACCTCTGTTTATGAGAATTAAATAAAATTTTGTACAACTCTAGGACTTTAGAACTTGAAAAAATGTATAATTGATTTAGTCATAGAAGACTATAATCCCAATTAGTAATAAATATAATCCCAATTAGTAATAAATAAATACTGTTCCACAAATCAATGCCAGATCCTACAAATGAATGCATACCTACATTAATATCTGAATTAACTAACTTGTAGGAACCAGACCTATTTAAATTAATACCCAAAGAGAAACAAAGAGGTTGTCCTCTGCTTGATGCAAAATAAACATACACACATATATATCGAAATTATATATCTGTATATATATATTATCTATTTGTTTGAGACTATAGTTTCGAAGGCTTGGCCCTCATTCCATGGAAAATAATATTTATAATTAAAAAGTCTGATGATGAGGGCCAAGCCTTCGAAACTATAGTCTCAAACAAATAAATAATATAAATATATACAGATATATAATTTCGATATACATATATGTGTCTATGTTTATTTGCATCAAGCAGAGGACAACCTCTTTGTTTCTCTTTGTGAATCAACAACTCTGCTACTCTCGGCAAAACATAAACTTTTCAATTAAATTAATACTATTCTTCCCTATATCATCATTATGATCTAAATAACCATCTGAATCATTCTCATAACAAAAACCACCACTGGTTTCAACACCTATACTTCTAGTCCCAATTCTGGATTGACTACCCCCTTTCAACCATATTATCTAAATAAAAAAAAAATTAAATAAACAAAATGTTTACCTTAGCAACGCAGAGATTTCCTTATTCCAGCCTAATTTCAAAGCCAACCCTTGCTTTTCCTATCTCTAAATGGAAAGAAGAGTTAACAAACCCCTCTCCCCAAAAAAGACAAAAAAGAACTAATAAAAACCTACCAAAAAGCTTTGAATTCATAAGACACCTTTTTGTTTACCCACCAGACTTCAAAGAGACCTAAAGTGTACAGGTGTACACCTTAGACCATGAAATATATAGACAAGCCATCTGCTACTCTCCACACAGAGTGAAGTGAGGCCAACATCGCCTACAGATGATGTCAAGTTCTCGCATAAATATTTTGGTAATATTAATATAATATTAATTTGCGATTATTGGAATCCAAAATAAATAATCTAAACTACGATAAATTTATCTCAATGTATAATAATTCCTATAGTGGCCATGCTATTTCTGGGTGTTCTTACCTACAGATGACGTCACATTCTCTAGTTGATGTTGGTCTCACCAAATCGACACCAGGGCGTGTCTATATATTTCATGGTCTAAGGTGTAGACAGTAAATTATTATTTTTTATAGATATTATTTTCTTATCGAGTATTTGTGAATATTAAAGAAAAAAATTGTTGAGTCTAAAATACGTAAAAGATGGTGTTATTGATTGAGTTCATCATCATCATCATCATATTGAGTGTCACTGAGTTAATGCGAAGCGTTGCGACTATGTGAGTGGAAGAGAAAAAGAGGTGGATGGCAATTTTTTCTCTTTTTCAAGGCACTTTGCGTTCATCACTCTTATCACACCCGGCTGATAACAACACTCTTAATCGATCAAGTCCTTATGGTTGTTTGCTAAGAAGGCTATTTATTTGATCCTAAGTGGCAATAATATATATATTCGTGTGTATTAGTGGTGTTTGTGTCATATCATTGATCATACTAGATAATGGAGCGAGAATAAAAGGAAAAGGGAAAAAATACTTTTTTTCACGACCGGGTGTAGAAGTTAGTTTCTATGACATCAAAGTATAGAAAGAAATGTCACATTATTTCCTACGGGAGCTAATATACATTATTTCCCGTGGGAAATAATTATGTTAATACAAATTCTTCGTAATCAATTTCATCCATTTTTCATAAATTGACAGTTTGTTATTATCAAATAATAAATGCAATTTGTTGTTATAGCAACAAAAAAATAAAACAAGGAAAACGTAGGCCACAATATACTTAATTTAATTTGATTCTGAAAGATTAATGTGTCAATATTTTATTTGAATATTCGTTTTAAATATGAGGTCGTGAAAAAAATAGTATCTATATACACCTCAGGAGAGAATGCATTTTATCCATCAGTACTGTGTAGCCCTCTGGCTACAAATTGCACCTCGAGAAAAATAATGCATTTCTCTCCCTTGATGTATAATATACTATTGTTGATTTTAAGTTTTTTGAATAAGATACCATGAAAATTTATTGAGCTTTTTATGTAAGTGTAACTAGCGAGAGTGGATTTATTCTTGTAACGTCCATCAACAAAAAAACCTAAAGGTCGTTTAGAAAATTTCAATTAATTTTATATTATTATTATTAGATATTTATATATTTTATCATAATTACGATTGCTAAAAGTATTAAATTTACATGATTCCCTCTCCCCCTTAGTGTGTGACGTAATTTATGGGCGGCCCCTTATCGGGCTCAGGAATGTATGGAACTTGGAAGGTGAAAATCAATTTAAAAAAATATTTTTCAGTCTGGCTCTTTGTGTGTACAACTGAATTTAGATAGATCGATAACTCAAGGAAATTCGCCCCCACGTGCTTGAATTCATAAATTTCTTTATGCCTAGTTCCAACTTAGTATCTCAAACTGTTGACTAACAAAAGACGTGTCAAATCCTGGCCCCAAAAGGATTGGACTAATATATTTTTACAAGCTAACTCACATAATTATAAAAGAGATAATAAAAAATATATTCTCCAATCCTATTATAAATAAAAATATACTCCTCTTCATACTTTTTTAGTATTAATGTTTGCAGTAAATCTTATAAGCTTTTTTTTCTATTTTATTTTGCTTCAGCTATTAATCTATTTAGCCAGGACCTATTAATATTTTAACTTATTTACTTTATTTCAAATCTGGGACAGTTTTGCAAATAAGTATAAGACCTCTAAATTATAACCGGTTGAATTTTAGTAGCGTGCTGAACCTGAATTTGATTCAGGCTCAGATGATCTCTACATGGACGTAGCGTCAAAACGAAACAGTATTTTAAAGTTCATTGTTTTGTACTAGAATACTCATCAATATTATTGTTTAAAATTCTCCTGTCTTGCTTATAAAAATAATTAATAATAATCTATAGAAAGATATCCAAACCGAGGTCAGGGAAATGAATAATAATAAAATTAAAAAAAGAATTTAATAAGGTCTAATAAAAACATTTTATTTAATAAAATAGAAGAAGTTAAAACTTTTTCAAAATTTGCTCCGCTAGAAAGCCGCCTTAGTAATAAACTTAAATTTAATAAACATTTTTTAATTATCTTGATAGAAAATTTTATGCATTTTTGAACCGGAAGTTCTAAAGCTAAGTAGATCAAAATCTAATCAATTCTCCGGAATGGAAATACAAACATTTTGGCATATTTCTAAAACTTTATATTCAGGGGTATCGGAATCCAGAAAGATTGCAGACACACCAAAAAACAATCAATGACATATCTTCAAGTTCCAGAGATTTTTAAACACAATGGTCAAATAAAAAAAAATCGTGAAATCACTATTAGGGCTTCGGCTGCCTCCCAGCCATACCTCGTAATGTAAATCATATAATCAAGTGATAGCTCAGTGAAGTCCAAAATTTAGAATTGTTATAAGGAGTAGTCTCGAACGCATATATGGTAGTTAATGAACTTGAATTATGTACACAAATTTATATTACACTTCTGTACTAAATTTTCAGATCCCTAGCAATAGAGAGTCTTAAACAAGTTTCCACTTGCTTCTCCAAATTTATAAAATTAAAAAAAAAGAACCTTACCTTTTATCAATTATAATTAAACATTTTTATTTCTAATTTTATAATAAAAAGAAGATAAGAGATCATTCTGATGTATTTTATTTTCAATGGAAACTTTGTTAAAAACACTTTCTTATTAATTAAAACTCGAATGTCAAGTTCTTATTAAAAAAAAAATAGAAATGAGAAAAAAATAAAGAAGATAAGGAAGGGATGAATTAACCCCTTACATCCCATCAAAAAAATAAATAAAAAAGGAAAATGAGTACGATGGCCAACAAGAATGAAGTGCTCAATAAAAAAAAGTAAAATATAAAATAATAACTTCTGGTTTCTTTACTTTGGATAGCAAGATTTGGCACTCGAGCCAGAGAACTTTCATTTACCAAGACAAGAAAAAGAAAACTTATTTATTTATTAAGAGAAGGACTAAAAAACACAGAGAGTCTCGAATACAGGGAGAAAAATAAAAAAGACACTAGGTATATAGAATAAAAAGAAATGAGATAAATACCACAATCAAAGAGAGGTTCAATTTACACCTTTTTTCCTTTCCATCTCTATTTATTTATTCTTATTTTTACTTTACTTTCAGTAGGAGAAGTACAAAGTGCGCCAGTGAAATAGGCGATTTTATAAATACTATAAATAAATGTTTAGTTTTTCATTTTTATTATTTTGTTTTAATCCAAAAAACAGCATAAAAAAGCAATTTGCTTATTTGAGGTTTACTTTCTAAAAAAGCATGTGTAAGTTTGCCCCTATTATGAAAAAATTCGAGAAATCTGGTCCTGAAGTTGTTCATCACATTTCGAAGCTCTTTGGAATTGAACTAAATCATAAGCTAACCCTACCATACAGAGTTCCAAGATTCTCACCCGTATCAGCCGACTAGGATCATATGAATTGTACTATCAGTTTTCAAATTATAGATTTTTATAATTGTCTTTCGACAAATCACACACACACTCACTCAGATAGAGGATTTGACCTATCTCTTGGGTATCTGATGCACAGTCGTGCGATCCTTTCGAAAGCTGGAGTTACCTAATATGCATGTCGTCCGAGTAACCCTTCAACCCGGTATATTCACGCTACACGATGAGGGATCTTAAAACTAGCCAAATCAATACACCTAGTCCAGACTTATTTTTGAGTAATACACATGACATTGCATATCCAAGACAGTCGGAAATATCTGTAATTAAGAATAAAAAGGCCTAAACCCCAAATATAATTAGACAAATATCGTTGGCGAAGGCGCAGGTATATATTCCCAAAAAAATCTAACATCTCCCCTATAATCTGATTCCCCACCTAGGAGGAATATATTCGCGGAAATTCAATTTTATAAATAAACTGAACCTCTAAACTCAAAAGGTATATTTGTGGTTGATTATTACAATGTCTAGTATATGTGTGTGTTTGTCGAATCTAAAAATACATAAAACATGTACAGATAAGACAATGTATTCCAAAAAGAAAGAAACGAAGATAGAAAGAAAGCCCGTCTAATCTTAGTAGGTATTAAAGCAGAACTTAAGTAATCTATAATATACCACCTAATGAATACACACAATACTAAATACAATACAATACTACATTATATCAGCCACACTTTTCTTTTTTATTCATTCCTAATATTTATCTTAACAGAAAAATAAACCTTTTTGAAGCCTTTTTGAGATTATCAAAAAGAGGAGACTGTGATGTCCCTCGGTGTTCGGGTATAAATGACACATCCTAACACGATCTTGGAAGAATAGAAATCAAGTGTGACTTACAACAATGTACCATACATCCACCCATCACACTAACTATTTTACGAAGCATTCACATCCTGGCTTCCATCCTTCCTTTTGAGATTATCAAAAAAAGGAGACTGCGATGTCCCACGGTGGTCGGTTATAAATGGATGATGGGCGGATTTGCCGATTCTACTAAAAAGTTAGTTGATGTCTAATCGGATTACCGGAATTGAAAACTTATGTTGCTAATCAGCTGACCGGCTGCCCCCCCCCCCCCCTTAGGAAAACTCCCTAACTTCGTCAATGACTACGACTATAAATATCAGAAGTTTACAAAATTAGTAAAATACAGTAGAACCTTGCTATTCGTACACAATTCGTTCTAGCAGGCAGTTCGAATGGCGATTTGTACTAATGGCGAATAATTTTTTCGCTTAAGATATAATGTAAATTGCATTAATCGGTTCCAAACTCTTTATTTAAACTAATGAGTTGAACAGTAGAAGTAAAAAATGTACAATTGTATAATTCTTTAATACGATTTTTTTTATTTAAACTCTACTTACATATTACAATTCCTCATTACTTTCTATATTAAAAACCTTAGATGATTTTTCCCTTGATTCTTTTTTCTGTCTTTTTGGTCCTTTACATATTAAAAAGATATCCAATGTAGATTGTTTTTGTCTTTTTTTTTAGAATCCTCCTAAAATGCTCAATCACATTGTTGTTAAATAAGTTAACGCTCCTATTCGCCACAGCTGTGTTTGGATGCCATTTTTGGACAATGTGTTCTATATTTTCCCAATGGTGACACAATTCTTTAATTTCCTTAGTTGAAATGTTTTCCTCTTCTTCTGAAGACACATCTTCAATGACTTCCTGCTGTTCTCTCTTTAGTTCTTGAAGTTCTTCAGTTGTCTACTCATTTCGGTGATCTTCAATCAACTCCTCCACATCATCATTGTCTACATCCAAACCCATGGATTTTCCCAGGGACACAATTTCATTCATTACAACAGCTTCCGTGGCAGTGTCTTCTAAGTCTTTCAGTGCCACACAGTCTGGCCACAGATTTCTCCAGGAGGATTTCAGTGTCCTCAAAGAAACTTCATCCCAGGCTTTGTCTATTATTCTCAAGCAATGGAGGATATTAAAATGGTTCTTCCAAACGTCTCTGAGGGTGAGTTCTGTGTCGTCACTTCGAAACATCTTTGAAACAGTGCTTTTGTATAAAGTTTTTCTTGAAGTTTGAAGTGACCTGCTGATCCATGGGCTGGATAAGTGGAGAGGTGTTAGGGGGCAAAAATCTCACTTGAATGAAACTGTATTCACCAGCCAGATCTTCCTCCTAACCTGGAGGGTGAGCAGGAACGTTGTCCAGTACCGGTGCAAAGTTGCGCTACAGTGGCACATTCGTGCACTCAGTCCGAATTGCGAAAAAGCGTACGAATGGCGATTTAAATTTTACTTTAAAAAGTTGTACTAATAATGAGTTGTACGAGTAGAGAGGCGGACGAATAGCGGGGTTCCACTGTAGTTACTTCATGTATTCTTTCAAATATATACATATAGGTATAGAGTATATTCAGGAAAAATGTTTTATTACAAGCTTTTTTTTCATATAAGTATAAAGAATAAAGAATATTTATTTGCAAAGAAGTAAGTATTGTAGGTTTATATAAATAAACTGCAACGGATCGTTGCTAAACTGCACTGATTGATTCTGTCGGCCTTGAGGTCATCCAATTTCATCCCACCCACCACACGTCCACTTCAAGCTCTTGGATTGATCACTTTTTCATCAATAATCCTGATCTCCTCGACGATCATGGCCAGCGGGAAATGTCATTTCTTTCTGGGCATGACCTCATTTTTGTAGTTTATAAATTTTTTATTCCATCTTTCACCCCCACCACTGTGACTCGTCGCAGTTATGGACGCATTGATAGGCAGGCCTTTGATGTCGACCTGGCTGCAATCGATTGGGGCCCGGTTTTTGTTGAGACCTCTCTTGATGAAAAGATAGGGGTATTTAATTCAATACTATTTTCTATTTTTGATAAACATGCTCCTCAGAAAACATTTACTTTACGACGACCACCCACACCTTGGTTGACTCTGTCTATTCGGCGTGCTATGAGGGAAAGGGATCGACTCCGGGTGCGTGCGGTGCGTTCTGGTAGCGTGGCGCTTATGCTTGAGTTTCGCAGGCTGAGGAATCATGTTACTCAACTTATCAGAACAAGCAAAACTAATCATTATCAAAATATATTTAATGAATGTCGTGATCCCCGTGAGCTATGGCGACATGTTAGGGGGCTAGGTGTCACTGGAGCAGGTGGTCGTCTCCCCCTGGCAGTTGATGTTGACATTCTCAATTCACATTTTGCCGGTGACGCGTCGGGAATCGGGGGTGGGAGTATTATGCCTTCCGGCCTCACTTTCCGTGATTCCGGACTCTTCTTCTCACATATCACTGCTGTTGATGTGATTAGATCCGTCCATAAGAGCAGTTCTGATGCGTTGGGTGCTGATGGTATTCCTTTATCCTTCATTAAAATGTCACTTCCTTATTCACTTCCTACTATACTTCATATACTCGACACCTCCCTACAGCAGTCCTATTTTCCATCACTTTGGAAAGAGTCGATCATACGCCCTATCCCCAAAATTTCCTCTCCCCTTGTCTCCAAAGATTATCGTCCTATATCTCTTCTCTGCTCTCTATCGAAGGTGCTTGAGAGGGTTGTTCATCGACAGATTTCGAGTTATCTCGAGGAGAACGGGCTTTGTAATCCCCTACAATCTGGTTTCCGTTCTAACCACAGCACTCAGACTGCGCTTCTCAAGGTCAGCGAGGATATTAGGTGGGCGATGGATCGGGGAAGAGTTACTCTTTTGGTTCTCTTTGACTTTAGCCGGGCTTTCGATTGTGTCGATCATGGTTTGTTGATGGATAAGCTTGTCAGATTTAATTTTTCTGCGAGTGTCCTTCAGTGGCTTTCTTCATACCTGGAGGGTAGATGGCAGAGAGTTTCTGGGTCTTCCTCTGAGTTGTCTGGGCGCCTTCCGGTTTCTACTGGGGTTCCTCAGGGCTCGGTTTTAGGGCCTCTTCTGTTCTCTCTATTTATTTCTGACATCTCTGACTGTCTTGATGGCTGTAACTATCATCTCTATGCTGATGACCTCCAAATTTACCTTTCTTTCTGTCCGAACGAGGTGGAGTCGGCCGTGGGGGTTGTTAATGGGAATGTTAGGGCAATATGCGACTGGGCCCGTAAAAATAAACTAAAGATAAACCCGGAAAAGACTAAGGCTCTCTTTATTGGGGGCCCTTCCTATATTGAAAGACTGCTACTTGCTGATTCCCCTCGAGTGGAGGTCGATGGAATTGAGATTGTTTACTCGAGGTCTGCTGCAAATCTAGGTGTCATTTTTGATTCCTCCCTCAAATGGACTGATCAGATAAATGCTACATCACGGCGGGTCTTCTGGGGTCTCCATCGGCTCATAAAAATAAGGCACCTCATTCCTGTGACTACTCGCGCGCACTTGGTAAATTCATTGATCATGCCAATATTTGATTATTGTTGTCTCGTGTGTGGGGACGTCTCTGGGGCCCGCGCGGCTCGTCTTGATGTTGCGATGAATTCATGCGTACGGTTCATTTTTGATGTCCCGAGGCATGCGCATATTACGCCATATTACGGTCGGCTTGGCTGGCTTAGGGCTTCCCAGAGACGCCTCTACGTGCTTGGCAGGTTCATTTACAAACTATTCAGCACATTTCACCCCAAATACATATACAACATGTTCACTTTCAAATCATCCATCCATAATCGGGTATTAAGAGCTGACGGCAGACTAATCCAAATCCCATATCATCGTACTGAGATCGCCACTAGATCCTTTGTCGTCAGCTCGGCTCGGTTGTGGAATACATTGCCATTAAATATCCGAACATCGCTTTCAACATCATCTTTTCATCGCTCACTCAGGGTGCATCTTCTAGGGGGAGCTGGGTTGGAGTAATGTGTCACTGGTCTATTCGCCTGCTTGTGCTGACTCTGGGTTGCTCACTGGGCTGGGAGAGTCTTGCTCATTTAAATCTTACTATATACCTATATTCTTTCTGTTTCTATATCTATATTCTTTCTGTTTCTCATTTAAATGTTACTATATGTATGTATTCTTTCTGTTTGCTCATTTAAATGTTATATATGTTATATACCTGTATTCTTTCTGTTTCTCATTTAGATGTTACTATATGTATGTATTCTTTCTGTTTGCTCATTTAAATGTTATATATGTTATGTTTGCTTACTTAATGATAATATTTGTATATATATTCTTTCTGTTTCTGCTCTACGAGGTAGCCACCTCAGAGCATTGTTTTTAAATAAATAAATAAATAAATAAACTTTATCCAAAATCAATTAAAATATTGATATGTTTATTCCTTTATTATTAATCAGATATCACTTGCAATTTGCAGTTCATGTTGACTTTAATACAAAAATAATGATCGATTCTCATTTATTACTCGAGGAATAAGCATTCTAAATTCGATTTTTGACATTTCGGTAATTATTGGTAACCATTAGTGAAGACATGGAGGAATCGACTTAAAATCAAAAATAGCGATTAATTCTCATCCATTACTTGAGGGATAATAATTCTACATTAGATTTTTGACCCTTGGATTATTATTGGTAACCATTGCTTAAGACATTGGAGGAATCAACTTAAAATCAAAAATGACAATCGTTATTTTTGATTTTAAGACGATTCCTCCATGTCTTGATGAAATTCAAATCCTAATTTTTTCGAATAATTTTGAATAATTAGTTATCAATTATGTTGAGCATTCTTTTACTAGGGTATATAAATATAGTAACTATATATTATATATATTAACAGAGTTTGGTCATTCTGACTAAGGGTAGATTTAACCAACTCTCTGACTTAATTTATCTCTAGGTCAATTTCCCCTTAGAATCAAGATAATTTTGTAGTATCTTCAAGTAGCCGATAGAAATAAATTTAAATTTTCTTTTCTTACTTTGTGTTTACATTTAGAATCACTAGATTATGAAAATGAAATGAAGATTTTAATCTTTGAGGGAAATCTTTACCTCGCTTACAATTTCCAGTTGGCCAGGATTGCTATTATTGGCACTCGGTTTCGATTCCGGATGGGATAAAAAACAACCCTTCTGACGTATAATTATGTTAAATATAACACATTCCTCTCTGTTGTATTTGGCATTTAAAGATTTCGGGCAGTTTTAAACTTAGATCATTAAAGCTACTAATTAATGTATAAAATCTAATTTTAATGTAACTATTTACTTAAATCTTTTCTTTTCTTGTTTGTCTTGTTTATTCTTTTACTTTCACTTGTTTATTTTCTTTCTTTCTCTTTTTTTTTTACTAAAATTTAATGTTGTTCAGTTGATGATCTTGTTTAAGCGAACGATTAAGCCGAAAAAAGAAACCCGAAAATATCGATTGATGTTGCGACTTTTAATCTTCTTAAAATAGAAAGGGCCAAGCGAGGTGTGTAAGAGCCAAGACCTAAGAGAAGGAAGAGAATCATGTCTCCTAAAACGATCCAAAGGAATAAATGTGGATGAGTTAAGAGGAAAAAATTTTAATGTCAAGGAAACATCCATTTGTACCTAAGGATATAATATAAAATTAAACAAAATAAGCTGGCGTGTTCTGATGTGGCCATCCACTTGACTTTACCATACAACCTGGCCCCTCACTTATATTTAATATTTAATAAAATTATTTTTAATCATGTAGGGGAGGGAGTTAGTTTTTGCATTTTTAGACTCCTGGGGGCCCACTAATTATGTATACAAAATTTGGTTTTTGTTTGGTACAAGGGCCTAAATTTCATTTTTTGACCACCCTCCCCTATTTTGGGCGGTTAGTTTTTGAATTTTTAGACTTCTGGGGTCCCACTGATTATGTTTACAAAATTTGGTTGAGTTTGGTAAATGGCCAAGATTTTCATTTTTTGACTCTACACTCCCCTCCCCCCATTTTGGGCGGTTAGTTTTGAATTTTTAGACTTCTGGGGTCCCACTGGTTATGTATACAAAATTTGGTTGAGTTTGCTCAAATGGCCTAGATTTTTAATTTTTAATCCCCATCCACCCCCCTTAATTTTGAGTCGATATGCACCAAAATCTAATCAGCTCTTAATCTCAATGAACCAAAACTACGTGTGAAATTTGGTTTCGATATTCACACTAGTTTTTGAGCTAGCTCGTCCAAAAAAATTAACGCACAGACTAACAGACATTTTGACATAACAATTATTATCTCAAAAAATATAATTTTTCCGATGTTCACTTATTAGAGCTTTTTTGTAGAGCGAAAAGCACTGGTTTTTTTTAATCAAAATAGCTTAGCCGTTTTTGAGATATTTCGAAAAAAGAAGGAAAAAAACACTTTTTTCATGCACTATTACAACACTTGACCATACCCTGTATGGTAAAGTAAAAAGAAGGTTAATATGATACAAAATGTTATTTATTTTATTCAAATAGAAAATTTTGCAGCTTTATACCCTTGTATTTTTATAATTTTATCTCCATATCAACATAGAATAAAAGAAACAAGAATTCATATCTGTAGTAATTAAAAGAGATTCGTTAAAATATTCGATGTTTTAGAGTTCCGTTTAAAAAATAAAACGGAACCCTATTTTTTGTCATTACACTGAGCATGATAATATTTTGTAAAGTAAATAAGATACAGTTGAAAAGTTTTTGTTTTGCCGAGAGTAGCAGAGTTGTTGATTCACAAAGAGAAACAAAGAGATTGTCTTCTGCTTGATTCAAATAAACATATACACATATATATCAAGATGATATATCTGTATATATATATTATTTATTTGTTTGAGACTATAGTTTCGAAGACTTGATGAAGACCAAGTCTTCGAAACTATAGTCTCAAACAAATAAATAATATATATATATATACAGATATATCATCTTGATATATTACAAAGAGATTGTCTTCTGCTTGATGCAAATAAACATATACACATATATATCAAGATGATATATCTGTATATATATATTATTTATTTGTTTGAGATTATAGTTTCGAAGACTTGATGAAGACCAAGTCTTCGAAACTATAGTCTCAAACAAATAAATAATATATATATACACATATATATCAAGATGATATATCTGTATATATATATATTATTTATTTGTTTGAGACTATAGTTTCGAAGACTTGATGAAGACCAAGTCTTCGAAACTATAGTCTCAAACAAATAAATAATATATATATACAGATATATCATCTTGATATATATGTGTATATGTTTATTTGCATCAAGCAGAAGACAATCTCTTTGTTTCTCTTTGTAAATAAGATACAAACTTAAATTCGAAATGTTGCTGTTAAAACTTATACATATTTTTTGAAGATTAAATTTTTATTTAAATCGCACTTATTTAATTATAACTATTTAATCAACACAACAATAGATCATACAATAGTTTAATTGATTACTCAACCTGAAATCAGAGTGGGTGCTTATATATGAGAACGATCGCAGAATATTGATTGAAGCGGTTGTAATTATTTATTGTATTGAATAAAAAGTTATTATTAATTATGTGGGATTTGAAGAAAAATTTGACATTCAAAATTTACAAATTATAGCTATTCATTTCCCGAAAATCGAAAATCGTATTAAAATTTTAATCGAATCATTATTTTAGAGGGGATCGCTATCTTGTGGAGTCAAGAATAAAAAAATTGTTTTTTGTCATAGATTATAAGTAAATACATTTTTAAATAGAATTAGGTTTAATTTTTTAATTAAATAAATTGCAACGGATCGTTGCTAAACTTTATCCAAATTCATTTGAAATATTAATATGTTTATTCCTTTATTATTAATCAGATATCACTTGCTATTTGAGGTTCATGTAAACTTTAATTCAAAAATAATGATCGATTCTAATTTAACAGTCGAGGAGTAACAATTCTACATTGGATTTTTGACATTTCGGTTATTATTGGTAACCATTGCTGAAGACATGGAGGAATCGACTTAAAATAAAAAATAACGATTGATTCTCATCTATTACTTGAGTCCTCAGCAAAGGTAACGGATAAGAATATAACGCAGTTGCTATGGTTACTTATAAAATTTCCTCCCAAATTTTTAGCATTTCACAGAGAGAAGCCTATCTATTCTTACTTAAGCAAGTTTAAATGAGCTATATTAAGACCATCAAATGAATGAATTTTAAACAATTTAAAATAAAAAAATTAAAAAAACGTACTATCTTATTCTAGAGTAAAGTACTTTAAAATATAATTTTACTAAAAACTTTATTTAACCTTTTTTGTGGTCCCCAAGGTACTTAATTAGGATATTAAATTTCATCAAAATTGGTTAAGTCATTTTCAAGATATTTAGAAAAACTAAAAAAGTACCGAAATAAAGTACTAATGTTTGTGGGCCGATATGTACCAAAAACTAATCAGCGCTTCATTTTGTAGGTTTTCAATTTCATTTCAATCGGTGCAACGGTGTGGAAAAAATCGTGGGCCATAAAAACGATAACATCCATCCATCCATACATCCATCCATACATCCATCCGCTCGCACTAAATGAAAAAATCGCACTTTTTGGCCTCTCGACGAGACCCCATGATATTTTTGGCAAAACCGTAACGTGCTAAAATTCAACCTAATTGAATACTACAATTTGTGACTTTAATTGAGTCCATGGGTTCCGTAGTCTTTACCTGAGGACCCTTGGAAGTCGCGCTTGCCGCGAGACCGATTACAATACTTTCCCCATGCTTCGCATTGGATAAAGTAAAAATAAAGTTGTGAGAGACCTCGAAATTGGGCATTTTTAGATGAAGTTTGTACCCATCGGCGCGGCGTTTAGAAATGGCTTAACTTAAAATCAGGATAAAATTTTCGTAATTCACTCACTTCCTACTTTTCAACTAAAATTATGAATTTAATTAATATCTTAACCATTTTAGGAGTTCTAGTGTTCGGAACCCTCGGTATGCAATCCGACTCGCTCTTGTCCGGCTATATATCATATTTTGGATAGACCATTTGATTTATATTTTTGAATTCTTTAATATAAAAATTTTGACTAATATCAACGATTATGGCAAAGGAGCCTAATTTATAATACTAGTATAATACAACTGAAATAATTTTGATTATAAGAGACATTTAAGCCCTCTAAATTTTTTTTTATTTTAATAAACAAATTAAAATTTTATTTTCTAAGAGATGTTCATCATAGAAAATAATCTGTGAACAAATTTCTACCAAAATAATTACCTTTTAATCACAATATAGTATACTTAAAACCTTAATTTTATAAATTAATAAGTTGTTGTAGAGAAATAAGGACACAGCTTATGCAAATATTTTTTTATTTTATGCCAACGTTTCGAAAACGTTGTTGACTTCCTCAGGGCTCTAAAAATCGGTTGTCTGTAAAGTCGGTTTACTGACGATAGTTGAACGTGACAACGTCATAAGAAAATACTGATGGAATGGTATTTTCTTATGACGTTGTCACGTTCAACTATCGTCAGTAAACCGACTTTACAGACAACCGATGTTTTATTTATTTATTAAACCAATGTTTTTTACACAATTCAAAGATTAAGAATTAATTAAGTTATAAAACAAATAAAAAAATTTAAATATATATTATAGAAATACCAAAAATATAGTTTTTAAATCAGGTACGATTGTAAGAAAAAGTTGAAACGACTCTAAATGTATATCCGTTATTTGCGATCGCTGTTTTGTTTTGATCGCATTCATATAAGAAAATGCGGATTCAAATAAATATGTGGAGCCAAAGAAGGCATTGAAACGAGCAACAATTGTCCAAATATTTCGATATTTATCTTTGCTTAAATAGATTCTATTTGATTGTTTATTCATACTTAGAAATGACTGTAAATTCATTTTTACATTACTTGTTTATTTGTGGATTCCGTTACTGATTTCTTATATTTTTCTTTTTGCTTTACTTATACTATTAATAAAATTAATAACCCTCCCTAATGCTATAATTGCACAAAATACGTGATTAGTACTGAAAATTCTTTCGTGGTTGAATTAAAATCAAATATCAATTAGTTTAGCCAGGAGTGCCCATCTCCCCTACCTTTATGACCCCCCCCCAGTTTCATAAAAAATACCCCCCCTTGTACATTATATTTTGTTCACTTAATAATTAGAAGAGGTTCTAATTACTTTTCGATGAAATTATAAACTCGACAATTTTTATTTTGTTGCATATAATGCTAATTTTACAATAATTTTCAACCCCTGGCCCCCTCGCTCAAAATTTCAATCACGCACACTGCGTCTTAGCCTCCCCTGTGGGCACCCCTGGGTAGCCCCATGTTTTGTAAAGACTAAAGTCCTCATAATGTTATGATATTTCTCATGTTCCCAAATACCAAAAGCTTATTGCATCAACAATTAAAATAAACTTCAACGGATCGTTGCTAAACTTTATCCAAATTCATTTGCAATATTAATATGTTCTAGAGTAAAGTACTTTAAAATATAATTTTACTAAAAACTTTATTTAACTTTTTTTGTTGGTCCCAAGGTACTTAATTAGGATATTAAATTTCATCAAAATTGGTTAAGTCATTTTCAAGATATTTAGAAAAAACTAAAAAAGTACTGAAATAAAGTACTAATGTTTGTGGACCGATATGTACCAAAAACTAATCAGCGCTTCATTTTGTTAAAATACTGGTAGGTTTTCAATTTCAATTCATTCGGTGAAACGGTGTGGAAAAATTCGTGGACGAAAAAAACGATACACACACACATCCATCCATCCATCCATTCATCCATCCGCACGCACTTCCAAAATAAACTTCAACGGATCGTTGCTAAACTTTATCCAAATTCATTTGAAATATTAATATGTTCTAGAGTAAAGTACTTTAAAATATAATTTTACTAAAAACTTTATTTAACCTTTTTGTGGTCCCCTAGGTACTTAATTAGGATATTAAATTTCATCAAAATTGGTTAAGTCATTTTCAAGATATTTAGAAAAACTAAAAAAGTACTGAAATAAAGTACTAATGTTTGTGGACCGATATGTACCAAAAACTAATCAGCGCTTCATTTTGTTAAAATACTGGTAGGTTTTCAATTTCAATTCAATCGGTGCAACGGTGTGGAAAAATTCGTGGACGAAAAAAACGATAACACACACACATACATACATCCATCCATCCCCACGCACTTCCAAAAAAATGGCACTTTTTGGCCTCTCGACGAGATTCCAGGTAATTTTTGGCAAAATCGTCACGTGCTAAAATTCAATCTCATTGAATACTTCAATTTGTGACCTTAATTGAGTCCATGGGTTCCGTAGTCTTTACCTGAGGACCCTTTGAAGTCGCGCTTGCCGCGAGAGCGATTCCAATACTTTCTCCCATGCTTCGCATTGGATAAAGTAAAAACTATAATAATTTTTCAGTGAAGTATAAAAAATTTACATTTTAATCTTTTTTATTCGGTTTATACAGTAATAATATATATATATAAAAGCCATTGTCAGACAGTACCCGTGGCGCAGCAAGGTGAACACGTGGGAGAAAAAGCATCTAATATTCAGTGACAGTTGTTATATTGTCAAATTTTACTAATAAAACATCTCTATTCTCTATATTATATATCTATAAAATCTCTATATATTAATATATTCCTCTAGATAGCTTAGAATATTAGATTTACGGCGTGTCTCATTTGAAATTTTAGTAGACAAATTTATTAATTTTAAATATATTATATATTAATATATATTTAATTTTTGGAAATAATTCATACCGCGAAAATTAATTTTTTTTTTGAATTTAAGAAAAATTTTAATTCTTAAAATTTTAGTAGACAAATTAATTTTAAAATATATATATATATATTATATATTTAATTTATAATATAAGTTTTAATGAGATATGATTTAATGGGATAATGAGATTAATTCTTAATTTATTACTGCGCGGGTCATTTGAAATTTTAGTAGATAAATTAATTTTAAAATTATTATATATTATTAATTTAGAGACACTTTTTAGATAAATTTAAATATTGAAATGTATTATTAAAAAGAAATAGGTTTCCAACTGATTAGGAACATCGAGAGAAATGGTTGCATGCTCTAATAAAGTATTTATAAAGCATTTAATGATATTTTTTCATCTTTCTTTGATCAATATTCATTATTTAAAAATATTTTTTTCAAAACATTAAATTACGGACAGCTAATAATCACATCTTGAGACGCTGCCCGCCAGGGCCACCAGCCCGGAAGGCCGAGCGGTGCCGGACGTGCCGTAGGCACGCTAGGTACTGCTCGTGTATAATATTTAAGCAAACTGATAGAAAGAAGGTAGCCACCACAATTATCAATTATATCGATAAAATTTTAAAAATAATATTATAATAATGAAGCAGAAAAACGAAATCTCTGTAATGGCCAATTACAAAAACATATCCATAACTTTATTCTATTAATAATGAATTTTATAATCTCCGATTCCCGATTGCTTCGTTTATATAAATATCTATTTACTAATTAGCCCTAACGAGATTAAACGATTTAGCCCCAAGTCTTTCTCCATCACCTCCTCTTTGATTTTTTTTTACTTCAAAAATACGATTAAGTGCTTGTTAGTTAATTGGACAATTATGTACTTGTTCAAATGGATTAAATTAGCAAAGAAAACAAAAAAATAAAAAATAAATTTACCATTTCATTAAAAATAATTAATTTTTTTTCTACATCTTTTGTTCAAATTAATTCCACTATGAATATAATGAAAAGGGAAAAAGACATTTCGTGTCCGGAAATTAAAACTCATTTCTGTACGAGCTAGAGAATTGAAATTTTAAAGACAAATCGTATTCTCTTCTTAGTAAAATATCTGGAGAAAATCGTTTAGTGAGGTACTTACTCTATAATTTTTGCATTTATCGAGGTGGCTTTGGTTTTCGTGGTTGATGGAAACTTTCTGACCAAATCGGAAATCAATCCCGAGCAGAGCGATTGATAAATAATCATCGATCTTGTCAATAATATAGTAATGGCTTCCGAGGGAGGGATGGAGGAGTGATCATAAATTATTTATTTTGTTACTGGGGGTGGGATTATAATTTATTTTATTACGAGGGAGCGGAATAATTAGAAATTATTTTTTGGCCTGTTCTCAATCTTGACGATACCAGTGGCGTACCGATATAGGGTGGGGGATCATAAGTTATTTTTTAACAGAAGGGGAGTAATTCTAAATTATTTAAAGATAAGAATTTATATTTAAGGTCTCTAATATAAGATTTTAATAGAATAATTTTGGATATCAGAAGGCCTCGTCCCCTCAGGAGTTAAACCCGAGTACTAACACGCTTGCCGGGCACGTTGCAGTTTCGACCTTCGAGACAAAAATACATTCTGACATGCAATATATTACTAGAAGCCAGCTTTTTTACTCCCAGTCGGCCTCCCTGGTGTAATGGTCAGCATGTCTGGCTGGCAGCACGGAGGTCTCGGGTTCGATTCCCGGCTATGCCGAGTTTTTTCTCTAAGTATAGGGTCTGGAAAAAAAATTAAGTGGGAGATAAATTTAAAAACTAATTTATCGATCGGAGAATTTACCACTGCTCGAAGCCCCTAAACACTTAGTAAATTGGATATTGGATTGTATCTAACTTTCTGAGATTTGGCTCGTGAACCCGGCTTGTTTCCTTCTACTCTGTTCTTTTCACGATGGAGGGCCATCCCATACAGGATGCACCTTCTGGTGTATCTCCTTCTCACATCAATATCATTAAAAAAAAAAATCAACTCGAACTGAAAAATCAAAATTTCAGCTCCCCTGAAAAAAGTTTTCAGACAATGACCATTCATTAAAATAATTTTTTTCCGTTCGAGTTGAATGGAGGAAAATTGCTGACTTCTAGTAATATATTGCATGTCAAAGTGTGTTTTTGTCTCGAGGATCGAACTAACGTGCCCGGCAAGCGTGTTACTACTCGGGTTCAACTCCTGAGGATGCGAGGCCCTCTGAAATCCAATATAAAATTATTCTATTAAAATCTTAGATTAGAGACCTTATATTGATATATATAGCTTATACCATGAATTGTATTTTTGAAAAATTACATCTTATTTTCAAAAAAAGATACTCAAACCTAGAGGGTTAATTATTTTGATAAATTATTTATTTTTTTGAAGTAGCTCAAAACATTGGAAATGTTGTTTAGCCACAGGAAGTAATTAAGTAAGTATTTATTTTGTTACAGGGGGCGAGGGGTTTAGAAATAGATGTTGTCCTGTTCTCAATCTTGGCAATACCAGTGAAGTACCGAAGGGGGGTAGGGGGATTATAAAATATTTTATTATACCATAGCCCCCTGTCTGCCTAGGGTGGGTTTTGCAGCTGGTGTAGCTTATAATTAATTATAACTAAAATATTTCATTTCTATTTCAAACTTATAATAATAATGTTTTAATTTTTTTGTTTTAGCGATCAAAGGACTACCGTGTACAGTGTATAATCGGACTTATAATAATGGTGAAACATTTCTTCTCGACTGTAGGACACAATGTGCTTGTCAGGTAAATAGAATAAATCATTTTAATATTATTATAGTAGAGCTTCTTGTTTCAAAGGCCGACATAATGAAAAATTATTTCTAATTTAAAACTAAATATTTGAAAGTACGATAACAGTGGCGGAACAGAAATATCCTCTGTGGAAAAATTCACAGCAAGAAAAATTAGCTTCTTATTCAGATCCAGGCGATTTTTCGCAACGTCTAAAAGCCCCAAATTCGCCCCTGTGTCGAATATGGCTCACATCTGTGGAAAGGGGTCTCCAAGCATTTTCTTGCCACCCTAGATGAAATTCAAAAACGAGCTGTCAGACTAATTAACGATTCAACCCTCACCGACTCCCTCGCCCGCTAGCTCAAATCTAGCTTGAAAAAGTATTTCCGCGATTTCCCTATTTTATAGATAATATCTCTACATGGGTTATGAGTTAAAGTCAGTCATTTCCTACAGAGCATCTTCCTGTTTTCGTCTTTTCCGAGACATATTATCGTCAAACCTTAAAGATCCTGGTTCAAGACCATTTCGCATTTTTTATTCATTTAAAATAAATCCCTTGACAGTCTTATAAAACAACCTAAATAGATTAAAATCAAATATTTCCATATTTCCATAAAGGATTAATAAAAATTAAAGAAATAAATAATAAAAATAAGCAAAAATATTCCATCTATAATTTTAGCGGAGCTATCTAAGATCTCTGTCTATAAAATTGGGGTTGTAGTTTCAAATCTCACTGTTGGAAACAGGCCCGTCTTTATGAGGTATGAGGCCCTAGGCCCAGGTATCGATTGGGGCCCCTAATAAAACTAGCTCTGCGCTAGTCAATTTTATTAGTCACTCGCTATGTGCGTATATATGTATGTGGATAGATGGGTTTAGATCGGTTGCTAAATTTCATATCAGCCTCTCACTTTGTATGGGGTTCTGAAGGTTTGGGGGCTTGCGGTTAATTGTTGAAAGTTTTTATCGGTAACTCCTTAGGTGTGGACTTAGTGGGTTTGGTCGATTCCGGGTGCCCCTAACATGCCTGCGGCCCTTGGCCCCGGCCTATTAGTCCTTTGCGTAAAGACGGCCCTGACAATCAAGATTAATAAATTTTAAATATTATGTAATTTAAGCTTAGGTATAAGTTTAATCTTTTTCAGTACAACAAACATAACAAATGTACATTTTGTATAGATTTAATTCTAAAAGATATTTTTCACTCATAGAAGAAAAAAGTAAATATTTTTTAAGAGTCACTTTGCAAATATTGTAGATTTGGATTTTTTTGTTATCGAACGGTTTGAGCTAGAGTTCTGAAATTTGACAATGATGTTTAGTCCATTAATGTAAACATTTGAACTGAATTGCACTCATAGATCTAAAATGATAATTAGATTTTTGAACCGGAATTTCTGAAGCTAGAAAGCTCAAAATTTACTTAGTTATTTATTTTAAAATTACAAACATTTTAGTATTATAATGAACATTCTAAAAAATTCCGTTTTTAGATTATCAGGAGTATTGTAATCCAAATTAGATTTAAACAAAGTTCGTCAGTTAATAAAGTAAAGGGTGTGTAGTTTCACAGTGAATGAAATAAACTCAAGAGATTTATACAAACTCAATATATTACACACCCTTTACTTTATTAATTAATATCATGTTTCACCTAAGACCTACACCACTTTCCTAAGTAAGGTTCGTCAGCACTAATAATAGAGCGTATTGATATCAACTATCAACTTACTTACTGGGACGTGTTTACTTTAATTAGGGTTTACAATACCGGACTAAAAATACAATACTGGTATTCGGTATTTTTTTAATCGTTGTACTGGTATTCCGGTACTAGGAATTTTCAAAAAGGTACAAAAACAGTTGTTTCTTTGCTATATATATTAGTTTTATGTTGTTGGAATTATTGTAGGAGATCGTGGTTGTGATAAATTTATAGTGGGTTGAAGGAGCCAAAGCATGAATGCACCGGATCCAATAAAATTCCCAAAATAAAGACGTTTCGGCCTGCATTTATCGGGCCATCTTCAGTTATTGGGAAATATTACCAGAAGTACATGTTTACCAATTTTATTTCAGAATTCTTAATTTAATATTATAAAATCACAATTGTATTTCAGAAATCTCAATTCAATTTCAGAAAACCCTGGGGGCCCCTAACATGCCTGGGGCCCTAGGCCCCGGCCTATTAGGTTAGGTGATTGCGTAAAGACGGCCCTGGTTGGAAACATATTTTTATTTTAAATAATAATTTAGCTTAAAATATTATTTCTAAAATAATGAAAAAAAATTTAAATAAAAATCGTTATCTGTAGGTATTAATAATCCTCATAACTTGTTACAACAATTTTCAAGCTATAAAAAGGTTTTTATATTAAGAATTCCAAATAATTGCAATTTTACAGTTTGATACATCTTTAAAATCTCGATTTAAAGTTTCTGCTTGAAAATCCCCATCTAACTAAAGCTTATAGAGATTACACTTCCTTTGTGTCTATTTTATCCCAAAGAACAGCTCCCTTCGTGTTTCTATTGTTTTCATCTCTGTTCTCATTTAAAACCAGATCGGTGATTTATTTTCCACGTTTTCTACTAATTGAGAGAGCGGTTAAACGTAAGCCTTCAGATTTAATTGATTGAAAGGGGATTTCACATTAAAATCATCATCATATTAGTCGTCCATCTTTTACCACCATAGGACTAGTTTAATCTCTCTCTTTACTGTTGATTAATTGTTCACTTTGAAATATATAGTAAATATTTAGAGTGGAATTTCTGATAGTAAAATACTGACCCTTCCTACGGTAAAGCTAATAGGGTCAAAGATGCTGAGGCCTTTTGGGAGGCTGACTTTCCCTCTTTATGCCACCTACGCCAGCCTACTATTCAAAGCAGAAACTTGAGATTCCCTATATCTCACAGAGGAAGGGAGTTTTAATAGGCACAAATACTTGACTCTGATATTACATTAACGCTTAAGAAATATGAACAACAAGGGAATACGTACAGATGAGTAGGTGAAGGGTAAAAGGGCGCTGAGTAAAGGGATTCCATTATACAAAGCAAAGCCAAGTGATTGAACAATTTTACATCCCACTTTTTTTTTTTATTTTACTTTACCATTCAGGGTATGGTCAAGTATTGTAATCGTGCATGAAAAAAGTGTTTTTTTGCTTCGTTTTTTCGAAATATCTCAAAAACGGCTTTAACTATTTTGATTAAAAAAATTGAGCAAAGACAAAAATGCTCTAATGAGGAAACATCGAAATATTAATTGTTTTTTAAAATGTCTGTTAATTAGTACGTACATTACCAAATTTTGTGTACCTTCTAGCTCAAAAACTAGTGTGAATATCAAAACGAAATTTCTCATGAAATTTTGGTGCATTGAGATTAAGAACTGATAAGATTTCGATTGAAATCGAACCCAAAATTAAGGGGGGGGGAGGGGGGGGTTTAAAAATTAAAATTATAAGATTTTTAAACTAAAAAAAATAAGAAAAATAATATACTTATTATAAAATTAACCTATTAATAAAAAAAGAGTTATTATTTTTTCTGGGGGCAAAATTGGGGAGAGGGTGTTCAAAAAAATAGAACTATCAATATAAGTTCTAAACCATTTAATCGATTTATACGAAATTGCCCATATGCTCCCTATGACCTTATGAAATTGACTCACTATGTGAAATTGATAGTGACAAAAAGAGGGGGGGGTTAAAAATGTTTTCAAAAATCAAAGAAAGCTTATATTTCTAATAAAATAGTCTCATAATTTATTAATTGCTAATGGGCCCAAAATTAAAAGGGAGGGGGCGGATTCTTTCGTAAATAATTATAAATTATTTTTATTAAGTATTAAATATAAGAGATGGGTCAGATTTATGGTAAAGTCATGTGGATGGACATATCAGTTTATTGTATATTAAGTTTAGTGAAATAAAGAATTCTTCTTTCTAATTAGGAAAATATAGATATCTATATATATAATATTCCCTCAAAAGCTAAGGAAATATGAAGAAAAAGTTTTCGAAAAATTGTTGAAATATAAGTAGCTTAAAAACCATTTATATCCTCCAGACTGGGTAAAAAAAATCTAGCGCCGCCTAGTAGACTAGGTTATCCATTCAAATGGCAGATTCTGTTTAGTGGGTTGTGTCCTCAGGCGCTAAATTTTAAAACCTTACCTTTTGACAATTTTTTTTTCAAACATAAGCAATTTTATTATTAACCTTCCAAGAAAAATTTATTATTATTTATTTAGTAATTTCTAATTAGAGAAAAAATTATTTAATTGAAATATATTACAAATATTAGGAAGCATAGTTAAGTGTTGTGTCCATTACCATCACTGATGTAGTGCTAACAATTCATAACGTTGACTGGTATGGGCTTCAGTAAATTTAAATTATTGTTCTCATGTTCTATCCAGGTCTAACTTTGTCCCTGATAAAATGAGTGTAGATATGGTCTTCGTTGGTCTAGTGATGAAATTAACAAGAATCTACATCAGAGCTCATCTTCTCAAGGAAACTTCTTCAGTTTTACTAATTGTTGGAACTGAAGAGAATAAAACCAGCTTTCGGGCTGAAAACCATTTTATGTATTTTTTTTCTCTTAATTTATAAGAATTTTTATTGAAGACGATGACATTATATGGTAAAAAAATATTCAAAAGTATTAAATGTCTAAAAGTATTGCAAATGAATCTAAGTTTGATGAACTTTGGAGGCGCTAGGCCCCTTGAACCAGGAGTCCGTAGGCCGCCTCTAGTGCTTATAAACTCTCTTAGAAAGTATTTATTCATAGAGTTTAAATTCATTTTAGATATTTTTATTATTATTATTATTATTAATGAATGAATGATTGATGAGATGAAAAAGCAAAACTTTTTCAAAACTCTCACCGCTTTGTACAAATTTCACTGATTTGGCAATGTTTTTTTCAAAAGATGTTGAAATTATCCAGACAAGAATATAAAGAAACGAGCTTTTTGTGCGTGCCTTCGGCACGCCCTCGAAACTCGGCCCTCCGGGCTGGTGCCCTGGCGGGCAGCGTCTCGGTCCAAAAATTTTATTCCTCTTAAAAAACCACACTCCAAATGTATACCTGTAAACTACCGAAAATACATCGTCTCTTAAAAGTTTCGCCTCTTTAATTTTTGAGTGGCGAAGGGGGGGGGGAATAATGATCAATATATTTAATGTTTCTTAATTTGTTCTGAAGCTGAAAGTGTGAAAGATTTGTAAATAAATTTGTGTAATCATCTTTTGTCTTGTAAGAGGCGGCCCGCTCCTCGGAAGCCCAATAAATAAAATAAAATAAAATAAAATGAATTAGAGTCTTTCATTTCAAAATTCGAGTCCAAATTAGGTACAATTATATTTCAAATTTGCCTGGTTAATGAAAATCGATTGGAGCAATCAGTTTAAAATCCGAGCTGACAATTATATTTCAAATTTGCCTCGTTAATTAATATATATTTAATGTTTCTTAATTTAAAATCTATTGGTGTTTTTTCATTTTCATTCGAGTTCAAATGAATACAATATTATCTCAACACAAAGTCTAAATCAAAAATATATAGTTTTAGTAACAGAAATCAAGAAACAAATATTAATGTTGCATTGGTGTAATCGCTAGAGCTGATGCCCATAGTTCAAGAGTTCGTCGGTTCGATTCTAGGCAAGAGCGTAATTTTTTTAAAGAAAATTCTCTCAGCGTTGTTACAAATTAATCTAGATAAATATATATAGTATATATCAGTTTTTATTATAGAAAAATTGAGATCATATTCTGAATTTTTAGCACTTGTAAAAATATTTTCTCTTCAGAATTACTAATTTTTCTAAAATTTACATTCCATTTAATAAGAGATTAGATCAGTATCAGAGCTCCAATCTTAACAGTGAATACAAGAAGGAAATTTTGCGCTGCTTTTTCCTTCTTTTATCGAAGCTCCAATGTAAACGCAGTGATTTCGTCATGCGATGAAGAATTAATAGATAAGGATTTAAATGATATTAATTCAACCACATCTTTAATACAGCTATTGAAAGTAAACTATCAAAGAGATTGCAGAGCTTTGATGTTAGGTAAAGGCTGATACAATATTTTATTTGAAGATAGATTTTTAAAAATTTTATTTAAAATATTTTACCTGAGGATAAAGATATTCTTTAAAGAGTGAACGAATCAAAAAAGGAAAAAATTGTAAAATATATATCTATATTATATAAAGAATGTCAAGTATGTCCAATGGAATGTTTTTGTCGGTCCAATCCAAGAGAACCTGATGTGAAAGCCTATTGAAATACAATTGACATTCTTGGACCATTTCGTTGCCTCGTCAAGTTGGTGTTGATTTTTTGTTTGTTTTTATCCCTACCTCACCCACAAAACAACACCATCGAACGTTGTTAAAAGAATGAAGTGATGGGGTTGTTTTAAAAGGTATGTACTGTTTTTTTTTTTTTTTTTTTATAATCATTTAAAGGGAACATACTACTCAATGATTCAAGACAAAAAAAACTTTTCAACATATTATTGGCCCAATCTATCCAATGTTAATAGAATATATGCCTGTATAAAATGAGATGGATTTCGAAAGCTTGCAATGGAGAGTTTATATCATCATGATGGTTCTAGGATGTCGTTAAGCTATAATTCGACCTGTGTGTACAACTCTTCACCATTTTACAATAATACTAAAAAGAAAAAACTCAATATTGGTAAAATTTTAAAAGCATACATTTTAGAAATATTGAAGGAGACAATAAAAGAGTGTGTCTTCTGTTGGAATTATAAATTTTTAATTTATTTATAACGAGACTATAGTTTCGAGAGCTGACGCTTCACTTGCCTGTCGTATCGAGTAATTTGATCGGAGTTTTAATAAATATAATAAGATCGACTACGCCGGTGATCTAAATTTGCCTTGGATATGATATAATGAAATATTATTCTTAAAGAAAAGACAAAAACAAATATCAAGTCGAAATAGCCAGGAGAGCGAGTTTAAGAAGGGTACTTTTTGGAAAGGTCTACTACAGAGCTCTAAAACAAATATCTAAAAAGACTAATTTGTCTTATTCACGATGTTATAATAAAGATTTAAACCTTATAGATATTTATTAAAATATTGCCCTTAAAGAAGTAAACAAGGGGAATAATACTCAGTGACAGGTTAAGTATAAAAGAGATCAACCTGTAATAATAAACTAAGTACCTGGAGGCACCGAGCGATGCTCGATAACTTCTTCCTTCAGTTAAAGCCTTTATTTTAGTATTATTTTTAATTTAAAATTCTGATAAAAAGGTCGATTTTTATTTGAGAGCCGTTTTCAAATTAAAAAAAATACAAATATATATAGTATTCGCCCACTGTACCCCCACCCCGCTTGACCCCACCCCCGAAACCTCGCCCTACCCCCGGATCCCCCACCACTACACCCCACCTCCTGCACCTGTTTTGATTCAACCATATGATTCATTTTTATTCATCCAATTGTTAATAAATAAAACCTATCAAAATGTGTTGTTTTTCAGAAAATTGAGACCTGCTTATGCGAAATATATTTTTAAATAAATTCTTGATTATTTTTATTCTATTAAATAAATAAAGTTCTTTATAAAAACAATTATAAAACGTTTATTAATATTTCTAACGTTTATGGAGAACAAAATATGTTAAAATCCACAATCACAATACTTCTTCAAGGCCTTTTAGAACAATGAATTAAGGCAACCCATTGTCTGCCTGGGTACAAAAGGAAAAGGGAAACCTTTTTTAAAACCCTAAGAATGGAATTTGTCTACCTGAGAATAATTAATTTGATTACGAAAAAACCCATCAAAAACAATTTTGTCGAAGATGAGACCGCGACAGATCGAATTGTCACCCCGAAAACCCCCTAACCCGTGAATTTCATCAAAATCGGTAGAGTCGTTTTCAAAATAGAACCAAGATACAAATATATAAACAAACAAATATATATATGTACAAATAAATATACAATTTTTGCTCGTTTAATAAGAGTAGATAGACATCATTTCAGTTCCCAAGTGGAACTTGGCAGAACATGATACCAAATAAGCATGGACAACAAAAGTAGAAACTTAGGATTTCAAAAATAATTGTTATAAAAATTAAAATTAATTATTTGTCGAATGCAAATATATTTTATCTAATCAGTTAACTGATTAAAATTTTTATTTAATACCATAATGTATAAGTAAATATAAATTAAAAAAAAATAAAGAAAATAAACAAATTATGGATGCATTTAATTAAAAGAAAATAAATATGATGTATTAAAATAAATGATTGGTTTAATTAAAATTAAATAATTAAATTTGGTAATATTTAAAAAATCTGAATTAGTAAATACGATATGAATAATGAGGGGAAGTTGGGGAGTATTTATTTAATAAAAAGGTTTATTAACATTTTCGGGTCTGCTTATAAATGTAATAATACGTTAAAAATAACTTTGATTAAAACAATTTTTTTATATTCGGTGAAATTCTTTTATTCGAGGACTTGGCTATCAATTGTCAAATCCCCAGGGAAATAGAGGCTCAGAGCCTTCAGGCTTAGCATAAAAATTCAGCTTATCTGTTTCTTGCAATCTTATCACTAAAATAATCCCAGACTTTTATTTCGAATACAACCGAATATTTCATATAATGTTGAGCTGAAAGTAATGGAAGGCAGCCCAGGGAGTAGTAAAAAGAAAAAATTATTATCACATCTCCAAATAAGGTGTATTTATTGGATTGTTATTCTTTCCTTTTTTTCTCTTTTAAAACAACGTTTCGGAGAATTTCTGAAACACTGAAGAAGGAGGGAAGAATCCTTTGAAACGTTGGTTTAAAAGGAAAGAAGGAAAGAAATGACAATCCAATAAATACTTACACCTTATTTGGAGATGTGATAATAATTTTTTCTTTTTCACTACCCCTGGGCTCCATTACTTTCAGCTGAAAATTTTACCAGTCCGCCTCTCTCCAAAGGGAAAATTTCGTTCAAATATATTTCATATAATATTAATAAATAATATGATTATAATGAAATAAAAAATAAAAAGTAAAAAATTTTAGGAAGTGGTAAATTGTTGATTTATTTAGAAGTGAACGGTCTAGAGTTCTAATACAAACAGCTCCGCCAAATTTAGCTCATCAATAAGAGACATAAGGTGAGTGTAAATGGGGCAAGTGCGTACACAGCCGCTCTTTATTCAAATATAAACCAAAATATAATAGCGAATTGCTAGAAATCTATTTTTTGTGATTAGGAATGATAGTCATAGATGTCGCACCATTCTGGATGGACTTCCATATTTATTTCAATCAGAAAGTGTCCACCTCGTGTGAAAGCATAATCCAAGTTCAGTATCACCATAAAAGTGTCATAGTTTTTATTGATATTTACTGTTCTTTGCGATTATTTTTGGTAAGTGTGAAAAAATACATTAACAATCATTTTAAATAGATAAATGTTATTGTTTCTTTAAAATTTATTGAGAAAAACGCCTACTCTGCTCTAGTCCCGTAGATGTGTGTGCCTGGGGCAAATGCAGACTATCCACTGGGATAAGAGCGCAGTAGTGTACTACATTAATAAAAAAGAATGGATTGAGTGCATAAGTTGTAAGAAGTGGGTGTGTGGTATTTGTAATAAGGGATCCAAAAAAAGGCACTACTAATGTGAACGATGTCTTATGACGATTAAATATGAAAAATAACACAGAACATTTAAAAAAATATCATTTGTACTTATATTTACTATTTGCTTTGAATTTTGTTTTAAATATACCAACTAGTCAATTTATATGATTGTTTATTTGACTAAACTTGTTGAAAAAATCCTTCTATATCTTTAAAAGTGTGTAACTTTTAAACAAATATTTTAATAGAACAATTTTTATTCGACTAAAACTGGTTTGGACTTGTCTTTGACATGCTTGAACTGGAAGATATACCAGACAGGGACCTCAAATCTTTTCGGAAAACCATTAATTTTAATTTCCACTTGAAACTATGCAACAATTTTATTTCATTTCGAGAACCAATATACTACTTTTCAAAAGAAAAAATGTTTTTTTTATAGAAATATTTGAAATAACGAATAATAATTTGAAAATTTAAAGATCCTCCTGAAATTTTTAATGCGGAAAAAGCATTTTGTAGTTAACTTGCTGAATAATTCTGCTCTTGTCCCATAACAAAAGTACAAAGTTTTAATTAATTTTAAATGGTATGTACGCACTTGCCCCGAAAACAGGGCAAGTGCGGAGTAGTATGCATCCTTTATAATTTTCCTTAAATATGAAAATATTGAAGTGAAATCGGTGCTTTGATCAATGTTAATTAAAGAATAAATACGCAAGTATTTGTTAGTATATATAAATGTTAAGGTATTATACAACAAATTAAAGATATATATGTTGTAAGTCAAACTTAGAAAAAACTGGTCCGCCCTTACCCCACTTCACCTTATTCGATTCCTATATGACAATTTATTTATTTCGATTTCATCCATTTCTTAACTAAAAATTCTAAAGTATTATATCAATTACACAGGCCAAAAAAAAAAATTTTAAACCAATTTGCCTTAACCTTATGTATTTTTGGGTACTAAAACCGTATTTGGTATAAGTTTTTTTATCACCCACAATTTTATCACAATATGACATCGATTATTATATTTTAAAAAATAGGGAAAATTTGATATATAAAAATTAAAAATCATAGTTTTTTAATCAAGTTACAATTTTACTTACAATAATATTAAATTACTAAAATGCTAATATTAGTTTTTCTTAGGGCCTTTGTTTTTTGGACCAATGTAGATCCCTTGCTCTGCTGTCCCACTCAAATATAAAGCATGGAAACTTTGTAAATCCCTTTTGTTGACCAAGGAGCATGGAGGCAACTTTTAAATCTCCACACAGCATCCAATCATGAGCTGTATAGTTAATTTTCTGTAAAATTATATTAAGATTTTCGTAAGTTTCCTTCATATGAACTGAATAAGCAACAAGCACTGAAGCATAAGTATTTCCATTATGTTCCAAAATGTGAGAAATTGGTGAGTGACTTTTTTATTATTATTTTCGGAATCAGCACACCAAATAAGACAGGAATTAGTTAAAATTATTGAAAAAGTTTTTTCATCGTTGTCCTGTGTTATTCGTCTTTAAACGGCACCAGAAAGAACTTCCTATGATGTTCTATATTTTTTTAATTGTAATATCTGAATTCAGACACAAAGGGACCGTCCATAAATTAAGTCACATAGTAAGGGGGGAGGAAGCATCTCAGATTTGTGACAAAATGTGGGGTCGGGGATCTCAAAAATTGTGATGTCAAAAAACTCAAATTACATTTTTTTTAAATTTTTAAATAATTTTTTCTACATTTTTAAATTATTATTAAGTATATAATAAATTATAGAGTTTAAAAGTGATAGTGTATCGTCACAATACAGGGGGGCTCAATAAAAATGTGACAGAATGAGACACAGGGGGAGGGGGGTCTAAAAATTTTAAAATTCGTGTGACGTAATTTATGAACGGTCCCAAAACAAAAGCATGCTTAAAATTGATTTTCCCTGCGCTTCACACGATAAGCGAAAAAATGTGTGAATTCATTACATTGGCTTGCTGTGTAAACTGAGTACAAAATTTGTTCTTTATAAAAATTAGTCTGCGCGTGCATAATATATAGATATTACATATTTCTATGGAGCCAGTGTAGAGAACCTTTTTGTGTCGCCAAGGAAAATCCCTGTGCAAGATCTCTGCTGATTACCTTACACAGTATACATAGGCTTTTTATTTTTTTATTATTAAATAAACTGCAACGGATCGTTGCTAAACTTTATCCAAATTCATTTGAAATATTAATATGTTTTGCTGGCTTGGTGTGTACTAGATATATTAATTATTTATCCTTTACCAATAAAAAAATAATATGTTTATTCCTTTATTATTAATCAGATATCACTTGCAATTTGCAGTTCATGTTGACTTTAATTCAAAAATAATGATCGATTCTCATTTAATAGTCGAGGAATAACCAATCTATATTGGATTTTTGACGTTTCGGTTATTATTAGTAACCATTGCTGTAGACATGGAGGAATCGACTTAAAATTAAAAATAGCCATCGATTCTCATCTAATACTCGAGGAATAACAATTCTACATTATATTTTTGACGCTTCGATTATTATTGGTAACCATTGCTGAAGACATGGAGGAATCGGCTTAAAATCAAAAATAACGATCAATTCTTATCTAATACTAGAGGAATAACCTTATTGCATTCCATTTTTGATGTTTTGACTAATAATGGCAACCTCTACTGAAAACGTGGAAGAATCGACTTAAAATCAAAAAGACTAAATTCTTTTATGGCAAACAACTCAAACTTGAATGTTTGTTGGCCGATATGTACCAAAAACTAATCAGCGCTTCATTTGTTAAAACAATTGTAGGTTTTCAATTTCATTTCAATCGGTGCAAAGGTGTGGAAAAAATCGTGGACGAAAAAAACGATAACATATATACATACATACATCCACCCCCACGCACTTACAAAAAAAATGCCACTTTTTGGCCTCTCGACGAGATCCCAGGTAATTTTTGGCAAAACTGTCACGTGCTAAAATTCAATCTAATTGAATACTACAATTTGTGACCTTAATTGATACCATGGGTTCCGTAGTCTTTACCTGAGGACCCTTTGAAGTCGCGTTTGCCGCGAGACCGATTGCAATACTTTCCCCATGCTTCGCATTGGATCAAGTAAAAAAAAAATGATAAAATATAAAAGATCGAAAACTCGCAAATAACCAATTTAGGTGTTATTTTTAACCGAACCCCCTGGTACTTCCTTACCATGTTTATATTAGTTTTGACAATGTGTTTTCATTCAGGCAAAACCAATGCACACGTAAAGTAAAAGCAAATATGTTATATATAATGCTAAAAAAGCAACCATCATTTACTTTGAAATGAATCAATTAAGATAATTCTCTATCAGGCGCCCGTTTAAATAAACCAAGTTTTAAGTTCAATTCATATTTTGTAAGTTATTTGACTACGTAGCGGGCCTTGAAAGAGAATGAGGGTAAGAGTGAATTGCACGTTAAATATTATGTATGTATACGAAGAGGGAAATGATGAAAGGAAACTTGATTAAGGTAGCAGAATAGAAATATAAAGTTGAAACAATTTAGCAAAGCAATTCACGAATATCGTTAAGGGTAAATAAAAATTTAGGAGTAAGAAAAGTGAATTAATAATTCACCTAGGAAAATAAAAATCATTTATTTATTACGAAAAAGGGTATGTTTTTTTTATAATTACACTCTACGAAGGCAAGGGATAAATACACAAGTAGCCTGCATGTCATTTATATGAATATGATTTATAAAGTAAATTTTCCTTATAGTAAACACACACATATATATACCGAGTGAATTTTTTATCTTGAGACAGTCTTATAACTCAAAAACAATTCATTATACGAAAAAAATAGTTTCTAATTAAAGTTTATTTATATCAAGGGAGAAACTAAACTACGCTATTGTTTGTCAACCTAGAACAAGCTTTCATGGGTATTTCAAGGTCAAGTTCTGTTTTTTAAATGGAAACCTATATATTTCTTTAAAGATCCTTAATTTTCAAAAAAAAAAAAACTGAACAACTTTCATAAGAACTATTTTTTTATCCGACATCAAATAAACAAAATATTAAATCAATTAGATCTCAAAAAAAATTCTAATAATTATTTTTAACAATTATTCAACTTAACTATTGAAAAATAATGATCACATATTTTAAATTGAAAGTTTTTGCCGAGAGTAGCAGAATTTTTATATATTGAAGGAGACAATAAAAGAGTGTGTCTTCTGCTGGAATTATAAATTTTATTTATTTATAACGAGACTATAGTTTCGAGGGCTTTGCCCTCTTCATCAGTCTATTACAATGTATTCACAGGAATTAATTTATGAATGAAAGTTTTACATTTTTCATGTGTTAAGGTTATAAATTACATAGAAACTATAGTCTCGTTATAAATAAATAAAATTTATAATTCCAGCAGAAGACACACTCTTTTATTGTCTCCTTCGATCACATATTTAATTATTAAATAAATAATTATCTATATTCCTTGATATTAAAAGTGCCTATGACAATGTTAATATTAATGTATTAATAGAAAAACTTAAAGGTATAAATTGCCCAAAGAAGATAATTAATTATTTAAATAGCACAATCCATACCAGACGTATTTTCATCCAAAATAAAACTAAAAGTATTGGTCCTAGAGTTGTAGCAAGTGGAGTATCCCAAGGAACCATCCTCGCCCCACTACTCTTCTCTATTTACACTAAAGATCTGGACTTATGCACCTCCCCAGGTGTTAAGATTCTTCAATATGCTGATGATATTGTATTATATACATCCTCAAATTCTCTGTCCACTAATGAAGATATTTTAAATGAATCTTTAGATAAGTTAATAATAACTTTAAATAAATTAGGTTTGGAGTTAGAGCCCAACAAATCCAAAGGCGTGATATTTACAAGGAAATATAAACATAATATTCCATCATATATCAGATTTAATAATTATAATATAGAAGTACTGCATAATATCAAATTTTTGGGGATTATGTTTGATCGGAAATTAAGGTGGAGGGACCACATGTAATATATAAAGAAAAAAATCGAGTCCAAAATAAATATTCTTAAAGCCATAGCTGGCATGAGCTGGGGTTCTGACATTACAACTTGTTTAATGGTTTATAGATCGTTCATCAGACCCCACTTCGACTATGGTTCTCCACTACTAGATAATGCATCTAAATCTATAACAGATATTTTAAACAAACTCCAACTAAGATGCATTAGAGTATGTTGTGGGGCATTAATGTCTTCCCCAACTAACGCTCTTCTTGTCGAAGCAAAAGAGATGCCCCTTAATTTAAGAAGGGAATTTTTATCTTTTAATTATCTCATAAAAAATATACATGGGCGATCAAAAGGTCCTAAATTCATTTCCCCGAACTCCTGAAGATACTTCTTACCCTTTTGCAAAAAGATTCTCCCAACTCGAAAATGGCTCTTATAAATTGAAAACGTTTTCCAAATTCCCGATATTCTCTTACGATTATGTAAACCAAATGCATAAAATAAAAACCCACACGCCGCAGAGGTAATCCTAATATGAATTCAGTTTTTTTGGATTTTACTCAATCCAAATTCAAAGACCACCTTTTCATTTATACAGACGGGTCCAGAAATGCCTCCCATGTAGGCGCGGCTCTGTGGTTTCCAAATAAAAGTTTTAAGGAAATATTTAAACTTCCACTCGAAACCTCCATCTATTCAGCCGAAGGCTTCGCCATTCTGAGGGCCGTTCAATATATTAGAAATGTTAATAATTTTTAAGGATTTAGGTGTCGGTTCTAGGTGAAACATTATAAATAACTTATGAGGAGAATTTTCTAGGTTAAGTTTCACCTTTTTGTGAAACTTAACCTAGAAAATTCTCCTCATAAGTTAATTAGAAATGTTCATGATTATAACAAATTTCTGGTCTGTACTGACTCGTTGGGGATTTTAAAGGCAATTAATGGTTTCCCCAAAAACAAAAACCGTTCCTATATTATTTTAGATATTATAGAGGAATTAAATAAACTCAGGGTTGATGGGAAAGAAATTGAAATTCTATGGATACCTAGTCACACTGGCATCACGGGAAATGAGGAGGTTGATAGGCTGGCCTGTCTAACCGATGGTATTCCACACTCAATTGATCTAACGCCCAATGATATCCGTTCAATAATCAAGAAGAGAATTTACTGGTGTTGGCAGAATATGTGGTCGTCATCAAGTATGGTAAAAGGTCGTCATTTCTTTAATGCATGTCCGAGAATCCCGGTTCGTCCGTGGTTTGAAAACTTCGATCTTCATCGAAAACTGAAAGTTCACATTATACGACTTAGACTTAGACTAGGACATGCAATAACCTGCATACCTACACAAAATCGGCCAGAGAAATAATCCATACTGCTCTTGTGATTCCATTTCTATTGCCGATATTAACCACGTACTTCTGGGCTGTGTGATACACAGTCAAAAAATTGATCGTTTATACCTGAATATGAAAGGAAGAAATGATTTACCCACATGTGCAGGGATCCTATTGGCATCTCTAGACCAAGGAGGGCCAACTGCAGACTCCTTTATTAAACATTTAGTTTCCATTGGTTTCCAACTATAATCCAACGACTTTAGTTATTTGTTTTGTTAGTTTATTTTGTTTTATTTAGTTTTATTTTATTTGTTTATACACCTATTCGACGTGAATCTGTGACGACTGGCTAAATGGGCATCAAGTTCCCCGAGGGCAAGGGGTAGAAAAAGAAAAAAAAAAATTATCAAATTGAAAAGACACAACAATGAAAATAATTGTTTATAATGAGATTAAAACTTCATTATACACAGATTTAAGAGATTATTTTCTACTTATTGAACTACTTAAGATTCTTTAGTTTAAAAAAGTTTATCTCGTGTCAATCCAGTAGATAGTTATATTGTATTACCATAATAAAAATGGAGCATTTTTGTTGAAGACAGAATTGAAATGGTCTTAATTTATGCTGTGAATGTGGAAGAAGTGTTATGGGGCTGCCATTGAAATGGAGGCCGAGCGTTTTCCTGATAGGAATGCACTCTCAAGAGCTTCATTGTATGGTATTGTGTTGTAAATCTGTTAAAAAACAGGAGGTGTAAAGGCTACGAAGAAACTACAACAGGCCAAAATAACAAAGTTGGAACTGGAATTCATCCAAAAGACTTGCGATAACACTGGAATATCACAGAAAAGTGTCGAAAAATTATTAAATTATTAATTATTATAATTTATTTAATAACTAAATATTTAATCATTATTTTTTAATAATAATTGTTAAAAATAATTATTATAAATTTTTTTTTGAGATCTAATTGATTCAATATTTTGTTTATTTGATGTCGTGTAAAAAATAGTTCATATGAAAGTTGTTCAGTTTTTTTTTTTTGAAGATAAGAATATGTACCGAAACATATAGGTTTTCATTTAAAAACAGAACTTGACCTCGAAATACCCTTGAAAGCTTGTTCTAGGTCGTTTAGTTTCCCCCTCGGTATAAATAAACTTTTATTTGAAACTTTTTTTAATATAATGCACTGTTTTTGAGTTAGACTGTCTCAAGATAAATAAACTGCAACGGATCGTTGCTAAACTTTATCCAAATTCATTTGAAATATTAATATGTTTGTTCCTTTATTATTAATCAGATATCACTTGCAATTTGTAGTTCATATTGACATTAATTCAAAAATAATTCTCATTTAAGAGTCGAGGAATAACCATTCCACATTGGATTTTTGACATTTCGGTTATTATTGTAACCATTGCTGAAGACATAGAGGAATCGACTTAAAATCAAAAAAGACTAAATTCTTTTATGGCAAACAACTCAAACTTGAGTTGTTTACCAAAAAAGAATTTAGTCTTTTTGATTTTAAGTCGATTCTTCCACGTTTTCAATAGAGGTTGCCATTAATGGTCAAAACATAAAAAATGGAATGCAATAAGGTTATTCCTCTAGTATTAGATAAGAATCGATCGTTATTTTTGATTTTATGTCGATTCCTCCATGTCTTCCGCAATGGTTACCAATAATAATCGAAACGTCAAAAACCTAATGTAGAATTGTTATTCCTCAAGTATTAGATGAGAATCGATGTCTATTTTTTATTTTAAGTCGATTCCTCCATGTCTTCAGCAATGGTTACCAATAAAAACCGAAATGTTAAAAATCCAATATAGAATGGTTATTCCTCAAGTATTAGATGAGAATCAATCGCTATTTTTGGTTTAAAGTCGATTTCTCTATGTCTTCAGCAATGGTTACCAATAAAAACCGAAACGCCAAAAAATCCAATATAGAATGGTTATTCCTCAAGTATTAGATGAGAATCGATGGCTATTTTTGATTTTAAGTCGAGTCCTCCATGTCTTCAGCAATGGTTACCAATAAAAACCGAAATGTCAAAAATCCAATATAGAATGATTATTCCTCAAGTACTAGATGAGAATCAATCGCTATTTTTGGTTTAAAGTCGATTTCTCTATGTCTTCAGCAATGGTTACTAATAAAAACCGAAACGTCAAAAATCCAATATAGAATGATTATTCCTCAAGTACTAGATGAGAATCAATCGCTATTTTTGGTTTAAAGTCGATTTCTCTATGACTTCAGCAATGGTTACTAATAAAAACCGAAACGTCAAAAATCCAATATACGGTAGAATGATTATTCCTCAAGTACTAGATGAGAATCAATCGCTATTTTTGGTTTAAAATCGATTTCTCTGTCTTCAGCAAAGGTAACGGATAAGAAAACAACGCAGTTGCTATGGTTACTCATAAAAATTCCTCCCAAATTTTTAGCATTTCACAGAGAGAAGCCTATCCATTCTTACTTAAGCAAGGCTAAATGAGCTATATTAAAACTTTCAAATGAATAAATTTTAAAGAATTTAAAAAATTAAAAAAAGTACCATCTTACTCTAGAGTAAAGTACTTTAAAATATAATTTTACTAAAAACTTTATTTAACCTTTTTTGTGGTCCCCAAGGTACTTAATTAGGATATTAAATTTCATCAAAATTGGTTAAGTCATTTTCAAGATATTTAGAAAAAACTAAAAAAGTACTGAAATAAAGTACTAATGTTTGTGGGTCGATATGTACCAAAAACTAATCAGCGCTTCATTTTGTTAAACTAATGGTAGGTTTTCAATTTCATTTCAATCGGTGTAACGGTGTGGAAAAAATCGTGGGCCAAAAAAACGATAACATACATCCATCCATACATACATCCATCCATCCATACATACATCCATCCGCACGCACTAAATGAAAAAATCGCACTTTTTGGCCTCTCGACGAGACCCCTTGTAATTTTTGGCAAAACCGTCACGTGCTAAAATTCAACCTAATTGAATACTACAATTTGTGACTTTAATTGAGTCCATGGGTTCCGTAGTCTTTACCTGAGGACCCTTTGAAGCCACGCTTGCCCCGAGAGCGATTACAATACTTTACCCATGCTTTGCATTGGATAAAGTAAAAACTCACCCGGTATAATATATATATATATATATATATATATATATATATATATATATATATATATATATATTTATATTATATATGGGCTTTTTGCGAAAAGTCAATAAGTAGACTTTTGGTGGATTTTCATCTAATAGTACGTAGTTATGTATTTCAATTAAATTGAAAGTTTTTACCGAGAGTAGCAGAATTTTTATATATTGAAGGAGACAGTAAAAGAGTGTGTCTTCTTGGAATTATAAATTTTATTTATTTATAACGAAACTATAGTCTCGTTATAAATAAATAAAATTTATAATTCCAGCAGAAGACACACTCTTTTATTGTATACTTCAAGTTATGTATTTCGATCATATTTATCCATATCAAAATACTTGTACTTTAAGGGAATCAAAATAACACAAACCCTATTAAACGTGAAATTGGGAATCAAAATAACACAAACCCTATTAAACGTAAAAACAATTTCACTAAGTGCACAATGTTCTGATTTTACAGAGAGAAAAAAAATATATACAAATGTATTTTACTCATTTGTGTGAGGTATGAAACATTTATAATTACAAAAAACAAAAGCTAAACAATTAAATTGCTACTTAAGTTTTTTAAAACTAATCGTGAGTTTGAAATTGGGTTATCTCAAATGTAAGAAAATGTTACTTAATGACTTTTCGCAAGAAGCCCACGATATATATAAATACAGTGGGTGGCCAAATTATTATACTCAAATGATTTTCATCAAGTAAAGTAATTTTATATATATATAACTAAATATAACTAAATATATAAATAAAAAAAATTCTCAAAAAACTAATCAAGAAATTAAAGTAATTTTATTCACACTTCTCAAAAAATCTAGTAGTAATCCAGTCTAATAACCCTTTTGTACTACCTGGTAACTCGCAAGACCTCAACCCGATCGAAAATGTATGGGCGGCCCTATAAAAAGAAATTTTCAAAAGTAAAATAATTACTAACAAAAGGGACTTGATAGAAAATATTATTAAAGCATGGCACAATACACCTATACTTCAAGAAATAGCCAAAAAACGCATTGCTAACATGCCGTAGCGCATACAAAATGTGATTGCTCGAAAGGAAGGATTCACTAAATGCTGAAATTGTACTTTTGAATTGTTTTTGTATTATTGAATTTGTATTGTCCTAACCTGTTAAACCTATATAAAGATAACAATTGAAACGATATTATGAGTTTAATAGTAAGCTAAACCCTTAAAAACGTATGAAAGATATAATTTTCCAATTGAGTATAATAATTTGGCCACCCACTGTATATACAATACACACAAAGATAGAGACAATCACTTGAATCATTCAATGACTTACGAGCTGAGAGCTCATCACGCTGCATCTGAAAATATTTTTTTAGCATCACAATACTTTTCCAGAGACATTTTCAAGTAATGATTGTTGTCGCTATAGAGAGTGCACTATTTACTAAAATCACTATAGACGTGACATCTCTTCGAGATGTAGAGAATTAATAATTACATGTAATATCTATTGGTGACCACTTGGGCGTTACTTAACGAGAAATCAAAAATTAAGCAAACATATTTTTGTAAATAAAAAAATGTTTTTAATCCCCGTTAACTAGCATCTAACTGTTGCTTATTTTTTCCATGATTTATGCTCCTGATGTTACCGATAAATTAGATATGGCTAAACTGCAATAATTTGTATTTTTGGGCTACTTATTGAATATATCTCAACTTGTATTACTTTGCCTATCTGTAATAACGATAATTCCAAAATTCCGTTATAGGTTCGAGATATCATAAGAAGGTTTTGGTTCAAATCGGTTAGCCGCGAGTACTTATTACTTGCATTGTTTTTATATTTTATTAATTATTTTTAAATAATGTAAATATTAATAAATAGGGTGTGTTGACTCGATATCCAAATTGTAATAATAAATATATATAACTCTAAATTTGGTAAATAATAAACAAATTTTGTTTAAAAAAATTATTTTTTTAATATTTTTCAGTAAGTATTTATAAAAAATCACATATTCTTTCTAGTCAATAAATTTTTTTATAACAATTCTATGTCTATGATAAAAGTTATTTAAGTTTGTTTTTAAAGATTTAGAACGTTATAGGTTATGATTCTACTTCTTTCAAGAACCAACGCAAATAAATTAATTTCCTTGATTTTAATACCTATAGCTTTTAATTAGGTATTTTAATTTTATGTTTAAGTGCGACAGGATCATTATCAACAAATTTTTGATCAAAAATCGTAAAAGTTATACTTTTAGATTTAACGCAATAATTCACGATGAATCATTTGTTAGACCGAAATAAAATGTTTATATGAACCAAAAGTTAAAACCACTAATCTAGACCAGCTAGATAATTAAACACCCTTGTATAATTATGTAGATACTTCTAATTTCTAAATACGATTTGCGATAAAACAATTTTATTATAAGCTTTTTGATCATTCACATAACACTCAAACACTTAGTATACATTATCTGTTATTAATTTGGAAAAGTCGAATAAAATCCGATTTGCAACTTCACTTCACACACTCTATCTCTCTCTCTCTTTTACTTTCGCACTTCAAATATATTCTATTCCTTTTCATCTGTTATATGAACTAATTTTGATCATCTATTGCTATTTATATATTCATTTATAATTCATAAACTATGTCACAACGATTTGATCAAAAGGAAAAGTTTATTTAATTTCTCTCTAAATAAATAAATATTTCATATATTTAACAACATTAAAATTTCCACTGAATGAGAGTTTAAACAGCATGGAATATTGCTTGCTTTTAATAAGTTGTTGGCTTATTAATCTCTATGTATAAGGGATATTCTGAATAACGAAAAATCAGTATTAGGGAACATAAATAGGAGTGATACTTAATATACAAGGCGCAGATTCAACCATGTCTGAAATATAGCACTCAGCTATTGAAAGAGACATTGCCAACCTGGATGCAATTAGAGGGGATCTTACCTTAATATGTGCTTGAGCTAGTTTCGAAGTTAAAATCATTCTGTGAGCTACTTGTTACAAAAAATTTACTTATTGCTTATACTATCTTATTTATACAATTTTATATATCGTACTATCTCAACAAAAACACTTGTGTAAAAAAAATGGCCAAGTTCGATTAATAAAATCCGTTTGCCAAAAAAGTGGTTAGATCTAATGTGCTGCCAAGTTCAATATCATCAATTTATTAAATGAGTCGAGAATATATTAGTAACTTCAATCAAAACGAATGTTTTTCATTTCACATGTCCAACTATATTTTTTATTGAATTCACATTTTTAGTTGAAATTATTTTCACAAAACTTGGCTTTTACGCATTAAATTATTAATATTTTTGTTTGATAGGCCTCCACCTCTCCCTTTTAGCCCTTCCATCCTCTCTTATTAAGATCTCATGATATGGTAACTAGTAATTCGTGACATACATAACAATGCGTAAAAGCCAAGTTTATGAAAATAATTTCAACTAAAAATGTGAATTCAATAAAAAATATAGTTGGACATGTGAAATGAAAAACTTCCGTTTTAATTGAAGTTACTAATATATTCTCGACTCATTTAATCAATTGATGATATTAAACTTCACTTCTTTTTGTAAGTTGGATGGGAATTTAGCCAGCAAGATTCACGCCTTTATTTTAAAGGATTATGAAGATCTTTTTCGATTTCTCACTTTATTAGTGATTCAAATTATTGCACTATATCACATTTTAGCATTCTAGTGTCGTTGAATTTTCACTATTAATTAATTTAGCTCATAAGTTTCACTCCTTCATTTTAGATGCTGATTAAGGGAAAGTTAGAGTTTTTCGATTTCTCCTATTGTTAATGGCCCAAAATCTACTAACATGCCAAATTTTAGGACTTTATAGCCTTTGAATTTTTAATTGATAAGAATTTATATTATAAACTTCACACCTACTTTTAAGATGCTGAGGAAGGAAACGTTTCGTTTTTCGATTCTCTTCTTTATCAAGCCAAGCTCTACCAATATGTCAAGTTTCATCATTCAAAAGTCATTGTATTTTCACTATATGATAATTTAGTATATAAATTTCACCCATTCATTTCATGTTCTGAAGAAGGGAAATTTTCGGTCTTCGATTTCACCTTTTATTAACGCCCTAAAATCTACCACCATCCCAAAAATAATGAAATTTTATAGCACAAATAAATACACCCCCCCCCCCCTTCATTTTATTTCCTGAAGAAGGCAAAGTTTCGGTTTTTCGATTTCACGCTCCAAAATCTAACACCATCCCGAAATTAATGAAATTTTACGCACATCCTTCATTTTATGTCCTGAAGAAGGGAAGTTTCAGTTTAATTGAAAAGTTTTTGTTTTGCCGAGAGTAGCAGAGTTGTTGATTCACAAAGAGAAACAAAGAGGTTGTCCTCTGCTTGATGCAAATAAACATACATACATATATATCGAGATGATATATCTGTATATATATTATTTATTTGTTTGAGTTAGTTAGTTTCGAAGACTTGGTCTTCATCATCAGTCTTTCTTCAATTATAAATGTTTTTCATGGAGTCAATATCATATGGATATTGAAAACTTGGTGTTCCTTCGTCATTGGTGGTCGGCTAGGAACTAATAAAGACATTCTCTTCGGTTCACATTCAAATATAACAATATGTTTCCCTTTCTCCTTTCTCCTTAGAAAGGCTGGCAATAGAAGGGTTTTTCTTTTTTCTTTTATCTTTTATTAGCAAACATCTTAAGCAGATTACTATTTGATAACTCTATTTGATTGTTCAAACAAAGTTTTGAATTTCTATTGAATGATTTCAAAATTTCAAGTTTCAGTTTTTCGATTTCACTCTTTATTAACGCCCCAAACTCTACCACCATCCCGAAAATAATGAAAATTTATAGCGCGAATATCACCACTTCATTTTATGTCCTAAAGTAGTGAAAGTTTCGGTTTTTCGATTTCACCCTTTATTAACGCCCCAAACTCTACCACCATCCCGAAAATAATGAAAATTTATAGCACGAATATGACCACTTCATTTTATGTCCTGAAGAATGGCAAGTTTCGATTTTTCGATTTCACCCTTTATTAATGTACCTACCAAATTCTACCAATATGCCAAGTTTTAGCATTCTATGATCAATATATTTTCACTGTATGTTAATGTATGTTAATGTTGCCAATCTTTACCACTATGCCAAATTTCAGTATTCTATGTTCATTGAATTTTTAGTAAGTAGTCTATGACTTTCACCCCTTCATTTTAGGTCCTGAAGAAGGGAAAGTTTTGATTTTTGGATGTTTCCCATAAATTGTATCCGAAACTCTACCACCATGCCAAGTTTTAACAATCTAGGATCAATATATTTTCACTGTATGTTAATTTAGCCTATAAATATTACCTCTTCATTTGGCGCCCTGAAGAAGTGAAAGTTTCGGTGTTTCAAGTTCCTCTTTTATTCATGTGCCAATCTTTACCAGTGTGCCAAATTTCAGCATTCTAAGTTCATTGTGTTTTCACTATAAATGTTAATTTAGCCTATAACATTCACTCTTTCATTTTAGGTCCTGAAGAAGGGAAAGTTTCGATTTTTGGATTTTCCCCATTAATTTTACCCCAAACTCTACCAGCATGCCAAATTTCAGCATTTTAGGATCAGCGGAAGTACTCTAGAATTTTGATGAGTGAGTGAGTTAGTGACGAAAAAGCCTATATTTGGCTTCTTGTAACTGGGACGGTATAGGCAGTAGAAATATGAAATTTTGTAATTTAGCTAAACTTATAGACCAGTATAATGGAAAAAAATTTCAACCATGTAGAGGTTTCCAGTACGAAGTTACAGAGCCGTCAAAATGGCCTGAGTTGTTTCCTGTAAAGGGTAGTCTGGCAGTGCACGCCTAATCGAACTTGGCTGGGGCACTACCGTGCCCCCAGATATGTACAATCAAAAAAGGCGACCAAATCTTTCAAAATATTTAAAATTATATAGTTATATTCAAATATAAAAAAAAAATTAAGAAATAATAGTTTATTAACCAACTTCAAAAAAGAGAGGAGGTTCTCTATTCGATTGAATTTTTTTTTTGTCTCTATGTTACCTCATATCTCCGCCAATTGTGAACCGATTTTGAAATTTTTTTTGCATTGGGTTCGGTCTAGCTTCCGATTGATCCCGTTTTTTCATTGGTATTAGACCTTTTTTGTTAGGTTTGTTCAGGCCTAACTTCTTTGTTTATGAACCGATTTCGACGATTCTTTTTTTTATTGGAAAGGGAGTATCTTAGGGATGGTGCCATATTAATTTGGTCCAGTTCTGATGATATGATCACTATTAATAACATCACTAAAAAGAGAAAAATAAAAATAATTTTTAAGAAAAAAATAAAATCGACTTCAAAAAAATTAAATGCAACAAATAAAATACACTAAAAGGTATAAAATAATTATTATCGTATTTAAACGACGAAATATTAACATGAAATTACTTTTTGAAGTCGGTGCCAAACAAACTATACCTATAAAAGAGTGTACCCGGCAAACGTACTAAGTAAGATCCGTCGAGGGCGATTCATAAAAGGTATATGTTTGGCACCGACTTCAAAAAGTAATTTCATCTTAATATTTCGTCATTTAAATAAGATAATAATTATTTTATACCTTTTAATGTATTTTATTTGTTGCATTTAGTTTTTTTGAAGTCGGTTTTATTTTTTTCTTAAAAATTATTTTTTTTATCTGAAATATTAAACAACAGTACACAACAGTGGCGGTTGATGCCTTTTCAACCAGGGATGCTGTCCAAAAAAGTATCCTTCATTTTTTGAAATTTTATTTTAATCTTCGCATTATTTTGGAAATTTCATCATTTTCGTTATTTTTCAAATTTAACATTAAAAAAATATATTTTGGGACCTTCGGCCCAAATGGATACTGCTTTGTGTGAGTGAGGGTAGGAGTTATAAATTAAACCTTATAACTTAAACTCCGCAGACCCTGAGATGTAAATCGACAATCTTTCACAATGAATCAGCCTGTGTTATAAGAAAATCTTAAATTTGTCCTAAATCTATTGCTATAAGCAAACTATGACTTGTCTATATCACTCTTATTTTTCCGATCTTATATATTGAGAGTTCTTAGAAATGGATTAGCCCAAAAATTCTCAAATCATCTTATTATTACTTTTTTGTATTTTTACTATTTTAATAGAACAATTTTTATTCGACTAAAACTGGTCTGGACTTGTCTTTGACATGCTTGAACTTGAAGATATACCAGGCAAGGACATCAAATCTTTTCGGAAAAATCATTAATTTTAATTTCCCCTTGAAACTATGTAACAATTTTATTTCATTTCGAGAACCAATATACTTTTCAAAAGAAAAATATGTTTTTTATAGAAATATTTGAAACAACGGATAATAATTTGAAAATTTAAAGATCCTCCTGAAATTTTGATGTCGACTTTATAGATTTATGAAAATACTCTAAATGTCTAAATATTTGAAACTTGGAGATCCGCCGCCGCAACCACAGCACGCCACTGGTCCACAAAAAATAAAATAATTTATAGAAAAAATCTTTAATATTTAAAATGTGAATTTTAAATTTAATAATTTGAAAAGTCTGAAAGCTTAAATGAGAAACTAGACATTCTCTTTCATGAGATGTCTTGGCTGACTTTGCCCTCTTTTGAATTAATATTTGAAAAAAATTATATTTAATAATTAAACAATTTTTAAAATTCAGTTATAAAACAATGAAAACTAGAAAAATTAAAAAAAAAAAATAGTTTTAATATAATTATTTTTATGTAAGTATTTTTGAATAAATATCCCTTATTAAAATGTTTTTTAATTTTTACTTTCAACTTTTTTTTTAAATATTTACCAAAAATTGTCGCGAGCTACCGGTACCGCTGTTCTAGAATCTAAACTATTACGAGATCTAGTCTTATCTATAGCTTACTCGATTCCCTATCGGCCTAACACATCGAAGCACAGTCATAACATGCCTGCTACCTATAGTGCTACCTTGTTCATATTCTATTAAAGATATATGATATTTGAAACCTAGAAAAAATAAACTGCAACGGATCGTTGCTAAACATTATCCAATGAACTATCGTTGTCTAGGGTAAAGTACTTTAAAATATAATTTTACAAAAGATTTTATATGACCATTTTTGTGGTCCTCAGGGTACTCAATTACAATATTAAATTTCATCAAAATTGGTTAAGTCATTTTCAAAATATTTAGAAAAAACTAAAAAAGTACCGAAATAAAGTACTAATGTTTGTGGGCCGATATGTACCAAAAACTAATCAGCTCTTCATTTTGTTAAAATAATGTTAGGTTTTCATTTTCATTTCAATTGGTGCAACGGTATGGAAAAAATCGTCGACGAAAAAAACGATAACATCTTCCAAAAAAAATGGCACTTTTTGGCCTCTCGACGAGACCCCAGGTTTGTCAAAATTATCACGTGATAAAATTCAATCTAATTGAATACTACAATTTGTGACCTTAATTGAGTCCATGGGTTCCGTAGTCTTTACCTGAGGACCCTTTGAAGTCGCGCTTGCCGCCAGACCGATTACAATACTTTACCCATGCTTCGCATTGGATAAAGTAAAAATTACCCTTACTTAAAATCAAATCTGTATGACTCATATATTATTATTGCCAGTAAATAAAGTCTGAACCTCACGAGTGACATTAATATACCTATATATAAAATAATCTTGACCTTTTGGAGGTCCTTTGAGATTTTCAAACGCTTGTTTGTTCAAGATAATATTGGACAAACTTAATATCGCTTACTGTTTGACTTAAGTTAAGGGAGATGTTTTCTAATAATTCAAGAAACGGTATCTGACTTAAACTTGAAAAACAGATATCAGGACTTATGAATTTTGTAATGATAAACAATATTTTTTTCTTTGATCAAAAACATGAATTTTAAATTGGGATACATCTATTCAAGAATTAGCTGAGTAAATTTTTTTCTCCTCGTATATAAATATAGTAGAGTTCATTTAGTCAGTTACTAATTGGTATATTTTTAATTTTATAATTTATGCAATTTATACTCATCTTGTTTGAAGTAAGCAGGGCTTAACTTGTGCCCATGCTAAACTAAATTTTTAAAATGTCCTAAATCTCTGAATTACTTATCGACTAGTACCGTACAACACTTTTTCGGATTTCTCCATTATATCTGTTGTCAGCTTTTGTCAGATATATACTTATAATGCAATTTTTTTAAAACTCTTTTATCAGTATGCTATATACTATATATACTATATCTTATTTAAATGTCTCTTAGCTCTTAATGGGTGAGATTATTACAATATTTATTTATTCACTACTTATCAACTCTAAAATACCGCACGAGAAAAAAATTGGCTTAACTTGTAACGTTACTGAATCTTAGTTCGAAAATTCAGATGCGGGCTATCGGACTGATAGGAGATCCAACATTAACTGGCCCTCTCGACTCCCTAGCCCATAGTAGATCTGTCTCGTCCCTTTTTCTTTTTTATAGATACTACCATGGCTTTTGTTCTGAAGATATAAAATCACTAATCCCTCCAAAGGCTTCATTTGCGCGAAATACACGATTTTCTAGGACTCAACACCCCTACGCGCTTAAATTGGATACTAACAATACAAACGCATTCACCAACTCGTTTATCCCTATGACATCTAAAGACTGGAACTCTCTTCCCCCGACCTTCTTCCCAGCAACATATAACCTTCAATCTTTCAAGACACGCATCCACGAACACCTTCAACTCTGACCCAATCCCTAAATCTCTTCTTATTTTCAAGACACCGCGGACTTCGGAGGATGAACCTTTTCGGCGCAACATCTTCTTGTATCAGTATTATAAAAAAAAAATTAGACTTTGAAAACTCTAAGGTTAATCATTATAGGATGCAGTTGATATTAGGTTGGGATTTCTGTTGAGTGTTTTGTTTGCTGCCCTAGTAGCATAATGTTTCAAACTATATATTAACTATATAGGTACTATTATTGGTAGTTTGAAACATTGTGCTACTAGGGCGGTTTAGGTCTTTTTCAGTTCAGGGATCAATGTTTATGTCTAAAAATAAAAAAATACTACTGGAAAACGTATATGCTAGAATTGCTAAGGCAATTCAATACCACTTAATGATATCTGTAATTTACATTACAGGCCAGAGCTGAATGTAGAATAGAAGGCAGATAAGATTGGTAGAAATTAATAATAAAAAAAAATAAAAAAAAACAATAATAATTGGAATATAATTTCTAATTGAAATTCATGTAGAATACTCAATTTTATCACGTTTTATTCATTTAATATCCAACAGTGTCATGCTTGTATGAAAGTATGTGCTCACACAAATCCACTCACGTACATGCACACAAATATATCTCACTCAATGATATATGACCGCGCGTGATTTTGACCTGGGTAATTCTAATACGATTATTATTTTAATAATTATGGATATCCCCCTCGTTTTGGCTGAATTGAACGTCATGTACGTCTGTCCCTCTCTCTATCCCACCATGGACTGCCAGGGATTTATTTATGACCGGATTAGAAATTAAGCCACCTGAGGCAAGTCACCCTGTATTCGTGCCTCTCTATCTAGCCATGAATGTCTCTCTCTCTCTATGAACGAGTATGTGTGTGGGAGTTTAATATTACAATTGCACTTGTATTTGCAAATTAAGGCAGTTGAGCAGCTTTTATCATCTGTCAAAAGAATTGGCTGTCTTTTTGTTCCTTTTCTTTTCATGCATTTATTTATCATAGCATAAGACTTTAATGAAATCCTTTGCCTTCTTAAGAAAAATAAAAAAAAATAAAAAAGTATAAAAACATCTAAAAACGTTAAATCTCCTTATATATACATAGATATAGAAAAGATGAGAAATATTAATTTAGATTAAAATAATTAAAAATGCTCCATTAAAAATTTAATAAATATTAATATATTATTTTAATATAAATGTTAATAAATGAAAGAGAAAAATAAAAATGAAATTAAAGGAAAACTTTTTTAGCGCAAATATATTAGGTGGATCCGTAATTTTTCGTTTGCGAATGGTTTGGTCTAGAAAACCGGTGAAAAACCATATTATTGAATCAAACTTGTGTAATAAATTTCACCTCATTAGCTACCATCATTTAAAAACTTTCCATTTAACGATTCGATTTCATTCGTAAGAAATATAAGCCACTACATATGTACAGTTGTACAACCAGCTATAGACAGACAAAAAAAAAATGAAAATTATTTTTCTCCAAGTGTTAGACAAGAAAGAGTTTTGGGATCATTTTTTATTATTTCTCCAAGGTATATAATAAAAATAATTTATTACCACACATATTTATAATATACAGTGAAACCCCCCCCCCCCCCCTCAAATCCGAACCCCAGAAATCCGAAATCCCTAGAAATTCGAACTCAAAAAAGAGAAACTGATTTATTTAGTCATAAAACAATTATGAATATATTCTACATTATAAACTTATTTAAATAGGAAACTTTTTCAATCTGTGCCTATATGTGTTTGCTAAGAATCAATGTTTATAAATTGACAAATATGCAAAGAGATTAATTTGTTTGAGCCCTGAGGAAGTCAACAAAGTTGACGAAACGTTGGCATAAAATAAAAAATACTTGCATAAGCCAAAAATTGTCCTTATTTCACTACAACAACTTATTAATTATAACCTTATTTTACATAATTAGTTGAAAAATTAACAAAGAATTACAGTTACCATACCTAATATAGTGTAAATCTGTCTACATACGTATTTATGTCATCCAGGATTGAAAAACGATAAAAGTTGCTTATTGAAACTTTTTAGGTTAATCACTTTGCAAAAACAATGAAATAATAATAGAAACACTCAAAATATCACTTAATCTTTCACTTGATATCAGTTAGCTTCAATTGTCGAAGCTGCTTTCAGTTAATCCGAACAAATTGAAATCCGAACAGGCTACAGCCCCAATTAGTTCGGATTTGATGGGTTTCACTGTATATTAGAAAGACAAAGTATAGTAAAACTGGCTAATATACTATAAATATACCAAATTCACATAAAAAAGTAAATAATCAGTTTTTAAAGTTTCAAACGGAAGAAAGAGTGAAAACTTTTTCCAAGACCCGATACACTCTTATATACCTATCTATATTATGACATGGCCTTAATATCTGAATGAAACAATAACAAATGATGTATTCTGTATTTTTGATAAATCGTAAATTCTAAAGTTAGAGTGTCCAAAATCGAATCAGTTCGCATCAAAAATAAGAATATTTTGGCTTAAGGTAGTTGTTTCGCGACAATATTAACAAAAATTTGATGCTAGAGTATATAGAACAGACAATAAGGATTCATAATTCATAAGCCCAAAACATGTTGCTGTTTATGTACCACTACTAGCCAATGCCGTGCTCGTTTGACAAATCTGGTAACACTGTCCGAGCTTGTATATATTTTAATCATGTCAGACAAAGTACATTATAAAGGTCGATTTATAAAAACAAAAAGTTCTTAATAAGCGATTGAAAGCTGTTGCGACAATGGCCGAAGCGAAACATGTCAAAAATTATACTAAAGTTAACACACTTTTTAGATTAAATAAATGCTTTGTTGTCAATTTGTTTTTAATCTAAATTTTTCATTATTTATTCTGTATTATCTCAGAAACTGTGTTGTAACTATGAATTAAAATTTTCTTAAAAAATGTCTTAGTTATTGTTTAATGTTGGTTTAGTTTTTTATAAAAATGGTAAAAAGAGTTTCTTAATTATAATTAAATATGTAGGTAAACTTTCCGATATCCCGTATAGTGCAATGTATAAGATTCTGAAAAACTCTATCTTTGGATATTGTTCATAAATTTCGTTTTGCCACCAATCGATTCGTATTTAAATAATAATCTGTCTAAATATAAAAAAAATCCTAAGAAAACCCTTATGGCAGCGGTCGGGGAACCGGGGTAATTTACCCCAAATGGGGTAACAATGAAACTATCGGAGGTAATAGAGACATTTTTAAAATTTTCTATTTTATAAACTATTATAGTATTTTTACTTTGATAGCTTATCCAGGAAAATATAAAAGTTAAAAAAAATATAAAAACATTAATAAAAGTTATGCGTTTTTGTCATGATGAGTGTTCGTATATTTTTTTCTTTTAATAAAGTCTTTTTTTAAACCCAGCAACGGCGCTTTTTCAATTTCAAGCCAACTTCACTATTGCTATTTTGCCCAAAGTTTTCGGCCCCGCCAGATAGCGCTAGCTTTCTTTTCATTTAAGCTTTATACAATATTTTATTTATTTTATTAAAGCTTTAAAAATATTTATAACTAAATCTGAATGTTTAAATTATATTTAAAAAAAAAAAAAACTAAAAAAACACCCTTCTAAAAAGTACAACTTTTGTAATACTTAACCAAAAAGCGTGGGGCGCAGAAACCTGTACTTTTAATTAATTTCCACAAAGTGCCCCACGCTTTTTGATTAAGTATTACATTATTTTGTAGTTTTTAGAAGCATGTTTTTTAGTTTTTTTAAATATAATTTATTTTTTTACTTTTTAGTCTTAATTATTTTTATAGAGAAAAGTTTGCGGAATTTAACAGAATGAAATGTATTTATTTTTAACCGACTTCAAAAAAGGAGGAGGTTCTCAATTCGACTAAATTTTTATTATTTTTATATAATTTCATTTAAAGTGAGTAGGTAAACAATTATTTTTATAGAGAAATGTTTGCGGAATTTAACTGAACAAAAGTCACATTGATACATTCATAGATAAATAGATAGATACATACATATATACAGGTGAAGCTAATATAGTGTGTAAAAATGATTTGTTAATGGTTTTATTTATTATTTGTAGTATTTGTACACATACGAAAATGATGAGGGAAGAGTATAAAGTTAAGAAGGGGGTCGAGGAATTTAGTTTTTTGCTTTTCAGAATGTAGGGGTAACAGCGAATTAAATAAATATATTTTGGGGTAATGGCTAAAAAAGTTCCCCGACCTCTGCCTTATGGTGAAACAACTACCTTAAGAACGAACTTTCTTCAACTTTCCCTTTTTGAGTTATCGTGGTTATCCGAATCCAGTCACTCACACAAAAACAGAGAAACATGAACCATAGGCAGATAGAAAGAAAAGAAGTCATGGTTGAAAATGATTGAACTTCACGTTTAAGCCATTTTCAAACACATTGTTCAAATATTTTTTTTTTTTTTTTGAGTGAATTCACAATATTAGGGCCACCTTGCAGGCATGTCTACAACCCAATCGCACCGTAAATACCAGAAGTTATAGAGGCATCAGCTGAAGGAATTTGAATAGGAAAGAAAGAATGATGATAAAGAATATGGTAGCAAACGTACCTCCACGGTCAAAGCCGACTCTCTCACCTGCTACTTTTTGTTGCTTGAAATGTGATATCATCTCCTAGTGATAAATGTTAATTGTTTTAAAAATCCGAAATGGAGACTCTATGAATAGTCTATGAAAATCGGCAATTTTTAATGTCAAAGCAATTTAGATTCTGTCTTGGGGATTTTAGAACTGTTAAAATTAGTTTCCCTTATCAAATAATATTTTTATTTTATTTATATATTTATTTTGGTACTTTATTCATATGATTACATAAGCTTAGTGAGATTTCAATTTTTACTTCACTTGGGGAAATTTATTCCCGACCTCTACGTTAGACGATTCCAAAATTGAACATTTTTGAATTTATTCGACACGACACTCAGGCCACGAAATGATCATTTTTTCTATGGCTAGTTAGCTTGCTATAACAACAAAACAATTTTTTTCTATATCCAATCGAGTAAATGGACCCATGAGATTAATATATGTATATATATATATATAATACATGTGTGTGTGTGTGTGTATATGTTTATTTGTATCAAGCAGAGGACAAACGCATCGATTTCTCTTTATGAATCAACAACTCTGCTACTCTCGGCAAAACAAAATGTTTCAATTAAATTAAATAATAGTTTCGAATTTACTTCCATACAATTTAGACCAGGGGCTCTTCAGACTTTCCGAATGCTGTACCTCCTGTTTAGAAATTCATTCACCATCATGTGCAGTGTGTACATTTGTACATTTCATTAGGCTCTATAGCTAGCTGCTAGTAGTCTTTCTTTCTCTTATGAATGAATCAACAGCTCTCCTGCTCTTGGCAAAACAAACTCAAACTATCTTCAATTAATCTTAATTACATTCTGTAAAGTAAATAAAAATCGTGTATTTTATTTATTCTTTATATATTCATACATATACCTATTAATAGTGTTTAAATATTATTCTTTCGATTTATTTGTTTTCTCTTCTCTATACTACGGAAGGGAAGGAAGGATATGTCGACTGATCTCCGGACTAGGAGAATAGCATAGGAGAGGTGCTAACCAAGTTTCTCAGTTCCCTCGCTTTCACTTTGGGCTGCTCTCTGCGTTAGTCCAGAGCAGCCAGGGATCTCCGGACTAGGAGAATAGCATAGGAAAGGAGTTAGCCGAATTCCTCGGTTCCCTCGCTTTCACTCTGGGCTGCTCTCTGCGTTAGTCCAGAGCAGCCAGGGATCTCCGGATTAGGAGAAGAGCATATGAGAGGAGTTAACCAAGTTCCTCCGTTCGCTCGCTTTCACTCTGGGCTGCTCTCTGCGTCAGTCCAGAGCACCCAGCGACCTCCGGACTAGGAGAATAGCATAGGAGAGGAGTTAACCAAGTTCCTAGGTTCCCTCGCTTTCACTTCTCTCTGGGCTGGTCTGCGTGACAGCAGAGCAGCCAGCGCCCTCTCTTGTTCAATTAATGCATCATTTGCTCTTCTCCACTGCTTTTATAAAAATAAAGTACCTGGAGGCACCGAGCGATGCTCGGTAACTTCTTCCTTCAGTTAAAACCTTTATTTTAATATTATTTTTAATTTAAAATTCTGATAAAAAGGTCGATTTTTATTTGAGAGCCGTTTTCAAATTAAAAAAAATACAAATATATATATAGTATTCGCCCACTATAGCTTCACCCCGCTTGACGCCACCCCAAAAAACCTCGCCCTACCCCCGGATCCCCCACCACTACACCCCACCTCCTGCACCTGTTTTGATTCAACCATATGATTCATTTTTATTCATCCAATTGTTAATAAATAAAACCTATCAAAATGTGTTGTTTTTTCAGAAAATTGAGACCTGCTTATGCGAAATATATTTTTAAATAAATTCTTGATTATTTTTTATTCTATTAAATAAATAAAGTTCTTTATAAGAACAATTATAAAACGTTTATTAATATTTCTAACGTTTAGGTTAAACAAAATATGTTAAAATCCACAATCACGATACTTCTTTAAGGCTTTTTAGAACAATGAATTAAGGCAACCCATTGTCTGCCTGGGTACAAAAGGAAAAGAGTAACCTTTTTTAAAACCCTAAGAATGGGATTTGTCTACCTGAGAATAATTAATTTGATTACGAGAAAACCCATCAAAAACAATTTTGTCGAAGATGAGACCGTGACAGATCGAATTGTCACCCCAAAAACCCCCTAACCCGTGAATTTCATCAAAATCGGTAGAGTCGTTTTCAAAATAGAACCAAGATACAAATATATAAACAAATAAATATATATAGGTACAAACAAATATATATACAAATAAATATACAATTTTTGCTAGTTTAATAAGAGTAGATATCTTTATAAATCAAGTGCATTTACGAAAGTTAAATAATTTTATTCAATGGTTTTTGATAGTTGATATTGAGAAGTCATTTATTATTTTTTTTTGAAAAGGAATAACACAGGTCGACAAAAATTTGTACCCTAAAACCTAACAATAGATCAGTAGAGTTTTATACGTTTATTTTCATGCAATTTCTCGATTTTTTACAACAGATCAGAATTTCGAGATATTATCGGTCAAAACGACAAAAAAGGTCATTTTGACCTATTTTCGATTCCATTAGAAATTAAACAGTAATATTTGAAATCAAAATATTTTTTGACGGAATAGAAAACAGCTTCCTCTTTAATTTTCAAATTACCACTTGCTTTTAGCTCAATTAGAACTGGAGTTATAACTAAAAAAACCAAGTCCATATGTTTTTATCTATGTTTATTATCCTTTATTATATTCACGTTGTTTTAGTTTTTTTAGTTATAACTCGAGTTTTAATTGAACTACAAACAAGTGGTCATTTGAAAATCAAAGAGGAAACTGTTTTTATTACACCAACAAAATATTGGGATTTCAAATATTGCTGTCTAATATCTAATGGGTCTCAAAAATAGAACAAAATGGCCTTTTTCGTGGTTTATTATAACCACTGCAAAAGCAAACTTTATATGAAATATAGGTAATTTTCCTTTATTTTGATGCACAATGAATAGAAAAATCATGAAATAAATCTTAGGAAAAGGAAAAATAAATTTTTCTTGACCTGTGTAATGAATGAGCACTCGTCAGGATTCAAACCTGTGAACTTTCCTCTCTTTAGCCAAAAGAATGCGTTCTACCAACACAGCCCTGTGGCGTGCTGGTATAATGCATTCATTCCTTCGGCTAAAGAGAGGATAGTTCACAGGTTTGCATCCTGTCGAGTGCTCATAACTAATGTTTAAAAGTATATTTATCCAAATAAATAATTTGATCAAAAGTTATATATTTCACTAGACCAGTGATTGATATCTATGCGTTATGCTAGATTGTGAATTACTAATCAGCTCCATGGCCTCGATTTTAATTGAAATAAAGTGTATAATACTTGATCAACATTTTTAAAGTATATTTTCTCTTGAATTATTGGATTCCATTCATTCTATACAGAGAAACTTCGATTAACCCTCAGATTCGGGATTGAGACCGTACCGGTTAATTGAATAGACGGATAACAGAAAACGTTAAATAACAACCCACCGCATTAAATGCATATGAACGAATAATAAAAATCCACGTTTATGAACTGAAAATACACTGTATTTTATTTTACAGAAACAAACAATATACTATTTATATTATAGTACATACATATGTACGTATTGTTACATACTTGTATTTACCCTTTTGACGTGCTATATATGTGCATATTCAAATTTTAAAATAGTCTGTAATTTTCTTTTGTTTTTTCGAGGCTCGTGATTTCTGGCCGGCAATGTTCCGTACACATTAAATAGTAGAAGTGGGCTGACAATTGAAAGACTGACGGTTAATCGAAATTCCACTCTATTCTATATTTAAAGTGCTTATGGTCATTCCCGTATTCTCCCCCGAACACTAGTAGGAACGCCCGACGATATTTTAACATTTATAAGCTCCCCACAGTCCCCCGGGTTGAAGGCCTGTTAGACAACTGATATATATTCTAACATAATAAAAAATATAATTGAACAGTCTCTCAATTATTCAGAGTACCCAGAGATTTAAATCATTTTTTTTTTCAAACTCTAGGATGCAATCAATTAAGCAAGGACTCGTCGAAAGACAATTTTAAATTAAGTTTAGAAAATCAAGAATAGTCAAAAGGACAAGAAAATATTTTTTTTTCGAGTTTTACCTTGTGTGGATAATTTTTTTTAATTAAATTACTTAAGATTCATTCCAAATGAAATCAGATACTATTAGAAGGCTCTACGTGAATAACTTAACAACATAACTTCAGTGTTTGAATTTTCCTGACATGTGTATTTGTTATGTAAAATCATTGCTATCAATCAAATAATTACTAATAAAACATATACAACTTATATAATATTAATTAGTTTGCTCAATGTTTATTTTTTTCAGAATGGAACATATGCGTGTGCTTCACTGTGTCCCCGTGAAGCTATTTCCCCACAAGGAACCTGTCGTCATCCTCGGCTAGTTGAAGTGCCAGGTCAATGTTGCAGAGAATGGATGTGTGACACAGCAGCTGGTTAGTTAAATATATTTTCTTTTTTCTTTACTCTGCGAAAATATAATTTACCTCCGATTAACAATATTAGTTAAATTTAGTCAACCCTTTGAATCTAGGTGAACAATGAAATGGGGTCAATATTCGTGAAAAGTATCACTATTTTTTATCAAATTTAGGGAACGCGGTGTTAGTGAAACATTGTTAAAATTAAATTAAATTAGGTTGGAGTTGGTGGTGCTTCACAAGGAGAAAATTAAAGTTTACTCTATATATGTACTCTATATATTTCGAGCTCTTAACTCATCGTCAGAGAACACCACCGAAGTTAAAATAAAATGATGAACACAATTTATTTAATTTGATGGATAACACTAGAGTTAGCGTATGAATGAATTATCAGAGAATGGAATGGTCTCAAAGTGGGAAAACGAATAAACAGTTCGCGAATAAGAATTCTGCCGGGGAATGTTGCTTTTGCATTTTTATACTTGGAAGGTGCAGTTATTATGTATGTACCGTAAAGGGAGCAGTAAACAATACAATGTGATGTGCAGGTGTTAGCAAAAATTTTGATTTTAATCAATGATATTTAATTTGAATTAAAAAAAATAAAAATTCACTAGCAGCTGCACATCACATTGTAACATCTTACTGCTCCCTTTACGCTACATACATAATAACTATTATCATTTCCGTCCATAATTTAATTTATAATTGAAAGTTTATATTGGGAAAATAGTGACAAAAGTTTTTTATAGTGACTTTTTTATTTATCCACGAATCATTGTTTAATTTTGCCGACTTTCTATTAGGCTTTCAAATAAGTCATAAACACATTAGCTGTTTAAATTTTTTAATCTTTCGTTACCATTGAGCGTATTAATACACATAATTTTCAAAAAGATATTTTGGCACATTAACAAAAAACACAATTTTTTCCTTTTGTCAACAACCTTATCAATACAGAAGAAGTAATCACTTTCTACAAAAAATAGAATAGAATATTTTTACTTTTATCTCATATACAAAATCTCAACCTCGAGGTTATGATTTTGTATATAGGGATAAAAGTAAAAATATTCTATTCTATTTTTTTGTAAGAAGTGATTACTCTTCTGTATTGATAAGGTTGTTATTAAAAAGGGAAAAAAATTGTGTTTTTTGTTAATGTGCCAAATATCTTTGAAAATTGTATTCTGATGGCCTTCAATGGTAACGAAGGTAAAAAGAAAAATTTAAACGAATGTGTGACATGACTATTTGAAGCCCCTGAAGAAGTCGGCAAAGTCGACGAAACGTTGGTGGATAAATAAAAAAGTCACACATAAAAAACTTGTCCTTATTTTCCCAATATAAACTTTCAAATTATACATAATAACTGCACCTTCCAAGTATAAATACCCTTTCTTTATTCCCAGCTTAGGGCTTGTTCACTTCAGCTGTTTATTCGTTTTCTCACTTTGAGACCATTCCATTCTCTGATAATTCATTCATACCTACACTAACTCACAAATAACTGTCCATCATATTAAATAAATTCTGTTCATCATTTTATTTTAACTTCAGTGAATGTTCTTCTGACGAGGAGTTAAAAGCTCGAAATATATAGAGTAAACTTAAAAAAATCTTTGTATTTTAATTTTTTTCTCCTTGTGAAACACCACCAACTCCAACCTAATTTAATTTTAACTATTTTTTATGTATACATCTGTTCACCTTAGCTAGTTTAAGCTTTAAAATTTGATTATCAAGAATTCACCATTCCTTTTCAGACAAATTATACACATCAACCAAATGCATTCGCCAACATGTTTATCTTATGACTTTTAAGGACTAGAATTTGGATTTTCCTTCGATATTCGTACAACCAACAAACAGTCAAATTAACTCCTGAAACTTAGTCTTCTCTTCATGATTCGAGAAGTACTGGAGTTGATCGTTCTTGTAATATCACTTTCTTCTGGAGCGATATTATTAGAAAATATTTATTTTACTTTGAAATAGTCATTTTTGTTTGGTAAAGAGAGGCTGGTCCTTATAACTAACAAATAAATCACAAACGGTG